>OY804550.1:25417099-26017099 GCA_963680865.1 Spergularia marina | reverse complement strand
ACTCAAGAACCAATCATACCAACTAACATTTGCTAGAATTAGATCTAAAATGTAGCCTTCTTACAAAAAAAAAAAAAAAAAAAAACATAATAATAAGCATTTCTTTGATTCATATTTTTCTGGGTTCGATGAAACATGGTATAATAAGAAGAGAAAGAAGAAGATACCCATAAGTGCCTTGACCAACAAGGTCCAATTTTTGGAAGCAATTAACGTTGCGTGTGGCATACGACGGCGGTGGTTCTTGCAAGTTCAACTGACCCAACTCTGCTACTGCCATTCTCTCTCCTGATTACTAGAGTCAAGGAAGAGGGTGTGACAGATTAAACAGCAACAACAACAACTAACAGATATTATATTTGTTGTTGTTGTTGTTGTTGTTGTTGTTTCCGTTGAAATGAGAAGAGAATGGAGTAGTAACAATGAAGCAACAATAGATGGAGAAATAAATTGTTTCTAATTTCTGGTAAAACTTGCGCATGGATCCAACTTTGCTGTTTTTTTTCCTTCGTTTGTTCAGGGTTTAAGATTTGTTTCCCCGTTCACCAAACGAACGATGTCTTTACCCAATGTCTGGAAGGCTTCCGTATTAAGGCAGGGTAAGGGGAGATCGGGATGCACGCAAGTCTAACACTACTCTTACATCTATTAAAAGATAAAGAGGTTACGCAAGGATGACCCAAAATGAAAATACTTCGAGAACTGCACCGACTGACTGCTACGGTGTACTTTACAATATAATAAGCACAGACAGTTTTACGAGCCATTTTGTTTCCCCGATCCACCAAAACATAAAGTAAAAAAGTTTAAGAAGATGAAAAGATTAGGATTAACATTTGAAATGATCGTACTCCGTGCATCTTTTCATTAGAGATGGATTCGGATATCCATAATGACGCAACATCTTTCATAATTCATGGGTTATTGCCTATTGGTTTTACAAGCAAAGTGACCATTATTACGACGGTCATGCCTCAAGGTAAATGATGCCGACACATCTACGATAAGTGATATTCTTTTTTTTTTTTTTTTTTTTTGTTACTGCTAAATATTTCTCTAATAATTACTACCGTATAACTCATCTACAATAGGTGGGTAACTCACAGTACGAGAATCCGAAGCGTTGACACCAAATGGCAACCTTTTAAGCTGGCATAGTCGCATAGAATAGCATTTGACTATTGAATTGAATTTGATTAATTGAAGCTGAGGCTGAGTGTGTCTATTTGGGCAAAAACCTCTGTTTCATCCCATCTCTCTCTCTCTCTCTCTCCCTCCTACATTAATCTCATCAAACTTGACAGTTTTAACCCCCTTTATTCCCAACATCTCCAAGGGTTTTCGAGTTTTCTCATGGCGCAACCCACACTTTACGCTTCCGCTAATCATTTTGGTTCGTTTTATATCCCTTTTCTTTCTCATCTTTACTATTTTTACTATTGTTGTTGTTGTTGTTGATGTTGAAAGGATTGATAATTGCATGTTGAATTGTAACTTAGAAGTTAGATTTTTAGAACTTACCAATTGAGTTAGAAATTTGTTGGAAATTCATCACACTAACTCTAATTTGGTAACATTTGAGGCTATGAGAAATGTATAAAATGAAAAAGATCTCATCTTTCACATGGGTTGTTAGCCCTGAATTCCCAAGTGTGCCTAATGCTAATCCCTCTTTCTCTCTACCTGCATAAGGGTCGTTTAGGGAATTACTCATTAGGATGATGACACATGTATTTAGAGAATCATTATGACAATTGACAAGTCATAATGGCTGCATTGCTTCTCGTTTTCCCTCGCTTGGCGCTTGCACCATTGTATCGAGGGAGTCGAGTTATTTGGGGTATGTGATGTCAATTTAGGGGTAGTCGCTAAACAAATCTTTGTCCAATGAAGGATTTGTAGCAACGAAAGGCATTTCGCGGGTGTATATTGATATCATCAATGACATGCCTGGAAAGTTTGTACGTTTCTATCCTTTACAAAAACTGGTCAAAATTGGCCAAAGCCGAATTATATAATCCACAATTTTGACCCAAAATAGTTCCAAAACAAAAACGATGCAAACTTTCGTACAAGCCCTAGGGGTCATATTCGGGATTTAGAAAAAAATTAGAGCCAAAGAAATATGGTAGTATGGTACATTCCTAAAATTAGCAAAATAACTAATGGAAGCTTTGGCGGTTTGCAAAAAGGGCTTACAGAAATTCTCTAACAGAATAACCAACCCCATGCCCATCAAATGTACTCCAAAGGGGTCCATGGTAATTTTTTTTGGGGACGCCCTTAGAGGTAATGTTATGTGATTTCTCCAAAACATAGAGGTATAAACCTACCATAAGTTCCCAAAATGGCAAAAAAATAGGCAAGTTATCCTCATCGTGTGATGTGTGATGAATAAGTTAAAACTACTAAAAGGCTAAAGAATTACTTAGAGTAGGGAATCCTCCCTCATATCAAATAAGGGACCTAAAAGGCTGTCCATTGTAAAGTTTTGAGAACATTTGGCGACTTTAGAAAAAAGTGGTCAAAATTTGGCCAAAATCGTAGTGTATCCACGATTTTGGTCCAAACTTGGCCCGAAACGAAAACGGCTTATTTTCCTTGTAGAAGCCCCTTCGGATGATATTATGTCTTTCGGAATTTTTTTAGAGGGGAAAACCTATAGGAGGTTCCTAATATTGGCAAAAAAGACATGCAATCTTTATCGGGTGATCGACGTGTGATGAATTAAAGAACTACTCAGAGGGGGGGGGATCATCCCTCATATCAATTAAAGGAACTAAAAAGGCTGTCCATTGTAAACTTTTGAGAAATTTTGGCTACTTTAAAAAAAGTGGTAAAAATTGATCGCAACTGAGTATATATCCACGATTTTGGGTACAAAATTGGCACGTAATGAAAACGGCTCAAATTTTTTTAGGAGCTCCTTGGGATGATATTACTCGTTTTGGGAAATTATTAAAGCAAAAGACCTATGGTAGGTTAGCAATATTAGCAAAAAAGACGCGCGTCATCGGGTGACATGTGAAGAATGAGGTTAAAGAACTAGTTCGAGGGGGGAACCGTCCCTCATATCAAATAAGGGAACTTAAAAGGTTGTCCACAGTAAACTCTTCAGAAAATTTGGCTACTTTAGAGAAAGTGGTCAAAATTTGGCCAAAATCATAGTGTGTATAATCCACGATTTTTGGTCCAAATTTGGCCCGAAACGATAACTGCTCAAATTTTTGTTGGAGCCCCTAGGGATGATATAATTCATTTCGGGAAATTGTTAGAGCAAAAAACCTATGTCAGTCAAGCAATATTGGAAAAAAAGACGCACTATCCTCATGGGGTGACATGTAACGAATAAGGTTAGAGAACTACTTAGAGGGGGGAATCGTCCCTAATATCAAATTAGAGAACTAAAAGAGTGTCCACCGTAAAGTTTTGAGAACAGTTGACAACTTTAGAAATAGTGGTCAAATCGTGGTGTATAATCCACGATTGACGTGTAACGAATGAGGTTAAAGAACTACCGAGAGGGAGGGATTCTTCCTCATATCAATTAAAGGAAGTAAAAGGCTATCCACTGTGAACTTTTGAGAAGTTTTGGCTACTTATGAGAAAGTGGTAAAAATTGGCCAAAAACGAAGTATAAGATTTGCGTTTTTTTGTCCAAAATTGGCCCGTAACGAAAAAGGCCCAAAATTTTGTAGAAGTCCCTCGGGATAATAATATTGGTTTCGAGAAATTGATAGAGCAAAAAAACTATGGTAGGTTAGCAATATTCGCAAAAAAGATCGGGTGACATGTGACGAATGAGGTTAAAGAACTACACAAAGAAGGGGGGGGGGGCGAATCGTCTCTCATATCAATTAAAGGAACTAAAAGGCTGTCCATTGTAAACTTTTTGAGAAAATTTGGCTATTTTCGGAAAAGTGTGGGAAAAACTGGGCAAAACCGAAGTATATGATCCACGATTTTTTGTCCAAAATTGGCTCGTAACGGAAACGGCTATAATTTTTCTAGAAGCCCCTTGCGATGATACTATTCGTTTCGGGAAATTGTTAGAGCAAAAACCCTATGGTAGGTTAGCAATTTTTGCAAAAAAGACGCGTTATCCTCATCAGGTGACATGTAATGAAAGAGGTTAAGGAACTACTTAAAGCGGGGAATCGTCCCTCATATCAAATAAGGGAACTAAAAGGATATCCACTTTAAACATTTAAGAAAATTTTGCGACTTTAGGGAAAGTGGTCAAATTTTGGCCAAAATCGTAGTATATAATCCACGATTTTTGGTCCAAATTTGGCCCGAAACTTAAACGGCTCATTTTTTCGTAGAACCCCCTTCGGATGTTATTTTATGTTTCTGGAAATTCTTAGAGCTAAAAACCTATGGTAGGTTCACAATATTGGCAAAAAAGACATGCTATCCTTATTATCGGGTGACGTTTGACAATTGAGGAGAAAGAATTACTCAGAGGGTGGGAATCGTCCCTCATATCAAGTTAAGGAACCAAGAGGCTGTCTATGGTCAACTTTTGAGAAAATTTGGCTACTTTTGAAAAGAGATAAAAATTTGTCAAACCCGAAGTATATAATCCACGAACATTTGTCCGAAATTGGCCCGTAATGAAAACGACTCAAATTTTTGTAGGATCCCCTTGGGATGATATTATTAAGTTTGGGAAATTGATAGAGCAAAAAAACCTATGGTATGTTAACAATATTCGCAAAAAACACGCGCTATCCACCTCACGTGACATGTGACAAATGAGGTTAAAGAACTACTTAGAGGGGGGTATCGTCCCTCATACCATATAAGGGAACTAAAAGGCTGTGCACAATAAAGTTTTGAGAAAATTTGGCGACTTTGGAAAAAGTTGTCAAAATTTGGCCAAAATCGTAGTGTATAATCCACGATTTTTGGATAAAATTTGACCTGAAATGAAAACGGCTCATTTTTTTGTAGCAGCCCCTTAAGATGATATTTTTATTTTCTGGAAATTCTTAGAGCAAAAAACCTATTGTAGGTTCACAATATTGGCAAAATTCATATGCTACCCTTAACGGGTGACATGTGACGAATTAAGTTAAAGAACTACTCAGAGAAAGGAGGGGGGAATGAATCGTCGCTCATATCTATTTAAGGAACTAAAAGGCTGTTCATTGTAAGCTTTTTTAGAAAATTTGGCTATTTTCGGAAAAGTGGAAAAAACTGGGCAAAACCGAAGTATATGATCCACGATTTTTTGTCCAAAATTGGCTCGTAGCGGAAACGGCTCTTGTATTTCTATAAGCCCCTTGCGATGATATGATTCGTTTCGGGAAATTGTTAGAGCAAAAACCCTATGGTAGGTTAATAATTTTGCAAAACAGACGCGTTATCCTCATTGGGTGACATGTAATGAATGAGGTTAAGGACCTACTTAAAGCGGGGAATCGTCCCTCATATCAATTAAGGGAACTAAAAGGATATCCACTTTAAACATTTAAGAAAATTTGGCGACTTTAGAGAAAGTGTTCAAATTTTGGCAAAAATCGTAATGTATATAATCCACGATTTTTGGTCCAAATTTGGCTCGAAACGAAAACGGCTCATTTTTTCGTAGAACCCCCTTCAGATGTTATTTTTTGTTTCTTGAAATTCTTAGAGCAAAAAACCTATAGTAGGTTTCAATATTGGCAAAAAAGACATGCTATCCAATGAGCAGAAAGAATTACTCAGAGGGCGTGAATCTCCCTCATATCAAGTTAAGGAACCAAGAGGCTGTCTATGGTCAACTTTTGAGAAAATTTGACTACTTTCGAAAAGAGATAAAAATTTGTCAAACCCGAAGTATATAATCCACGATATTTTGTCCGAAATTGGCCCGTAATGAAAACGACTCAAATTTTTTAAGGCTCCCCTTGGGATGATATTATTCAGTTTGGGATATTGATAGAGCAAAAAACCTTTGGTATGTTATCAATATTCGCAAAAAAGACGCGCTATCCTCCTCAGGTGACATGTGACAAATGAGGTTAAAGAACTAAAAGGCTGTGCACAATAAAATTTTGATTAAATTTGGCGACTTTGGAAAAAGTTGTCAAAATTTGGCCAAAATCGTAATGTATAATCCACGATTTTTGGACAAAATTTGACCTGAAATGAAAACGGTTCATTTTTTTGTAGCAGCCCCTTCGAATGATATTTTTTGTTTTTGGAAATTCTTAGAGCAAAAAACCTATGGCAGGTTCACACGATTGGCAAAAAGGATGTGCTACCCTTAACGGGTGACGTGTGACGAATGAGGTTAAAGAACTACTCAAAGAAAAGGGGGGGGGGGCGAATCGTCTCTCATATTAATTAAAGGAACTAAAAGGCTGTCCATTGTAAACTTTTTGAGAAAATTTGGCTATTTTCGGGAAAGTGGGAAAAATTGGCCAAAACCGAAGTATATGATCCACGATTTTTTGTCCAAAATTGGCTCGTAACGGAAACGGCTCTAATTTTTCTAGAAGCCCCTTGCGATGATAGTATTCGTTTCGGGAAATTGTTAGAGCAAAAACCATATGGTAGGTTAGCAATTTTTGTAAAAAAGACGCGTTATCCTTATCAGGTGACATGTAATGAAAGAGATTAAGGAACTACTTAAAGTGGAAAATCGTCCCTCATATCAAATAAGGGAACTAAAAGGATATTCACTTTAAACATTTAAGAAAATTTGGCGACTTTAGAAAAAGTGGTCAAATTTTGGCCAAAATCGTAGTTTATAATCCACGATTTTTTGTCCAAATTTGGCCCGAAACAAAAACGGCTCATTTTTTCGTAGAACCCTCTTCGGATGTTATTTTTTGTTTCTGGAAATTCTTTGAGAAAAAACCTATGGTAGGTTTATAATATTGGCAAAAAAGACATGCTATCCTTATTATCGGGTGACGTTTGACAAATGAGGAGAAAGAATTACTCAGAGGCTGGGAATCGTCCCTCATACCAAGTTAAGGAACCTAGAGACTGTCTATGGTCAACTTTTGAGAAAATTTGGCTACTTTCGAAAAGAGATAAAAATTTGTCAAACCCGAAGTATATAATCCACGAACATTTGTCCGAAATTGGCCCGTAATGAAAACGACTCAAATTTTTGTAGGATCCCCTTGGGATGATATTATTCAGTTTGGGAAATTGATTGAGCAAAGAAATCTATGGTATGTTAGCAATATTCGCAAAAAAGACGCGCTATCCTCCTCAAGTGACATGTGACAAATGAGGTTAAAGAACTACTTAGAGGGGGGTATCGTCCCTCATATCATATAAGGGAACTAAAAGGCTGTGCACAATAAAGTTTTGAGAAAATTTGGCGACTTTGGAAAAAGTTGTCAAAATTTGGCCAAATCGTAGTGTATAATCCACGATTTTGGACAAAATTTGACCTAAAAAAGAAAACGGCTCATTTTCTTGTAGCAGCCCCTTCGGATGATATTTTTTGTTTCTGGAAATTATTAGAGCAAAAAACCTATTGTAGGTTCACAATATTGTCAAAAATGATATACTACCCTTAACGGGTGACGTGTGACGAATTAAGTTAAAGAACTACTCAGAGAAGGGAGGGGGGAGCGAATCATCCCTCATATCAATTAACGGAACTAAACGGCTGTCCATTGTAAACTTTTTTAGAAAATTTGGCTATTTTCGGAAACGTGGGAAAAACTGGGCAAAACCGAAGTATATGATCCACGATTTTTTGTCCAAAATTTGCTCGTAACGGAAACAGCTCTAGTTTTTCTATAAGCCCCTTGCGATGATATTATTCGTGTCGGGAAATTGCTTGTTAGAGCAAAAACCCTATGGTAGGTTAATAATTTTGCAAAAAAGACGCGTTATCCTCATTGGGTGACATGGAATAAATGAGGTTAAGGAACTACTTAAAGCGGGGAATCGTCCCTCATATCAAATAAGGAAACTAAAAGGATATCCACTTTAAACATTTAAGAAAATTTGCAACTTTAGAGAAAGTGGTCAAATTTTGGCCAAAATCGTAGTGTATAATCCACGATATTTGGTCCAAATTTTGCCCGAAACAAAAACGGCTCAGTTTTTCGTAGAACCCCCTTTGGATGTTATTTTTTGTTTCTGGAAATTCTTAGAGAAAAAAACCTATGGTAGGTTCACAAAATTGGCAAAAACGACATGCTATCCTTATCGGGTAACGTTTGACAAATGAGGAGAAAGAATTACTTAGAGGGTGGGAATCGTCCCTCATATCAAGTTAAGGAACCAAGAGGCTGTCTATGGTCAATTTTTGAGAAAAGTTGGCTACTTTCGAAAAGTGATAAAAATTTGTCAAACCCGAAGTATATAATCCACGATCTTTTGTCCGAAAGTGGCCCGTAATGAAAATGGCTCATATTTTTTGTACGATCCCCTTGGGATGATAGTATTCAGTTTGGGAAATTGATAGAGCGAAAAACCTATGGTATGTTAGCAATATTCGCGAAAAAGACGCGCTATCCTTATCAGGTGACATGAGACAAATGAGGTTAAAGAACTACTTAGAGGGGGGTATCGTCCCTCATATCATATAAGGGAACTAAAAGGCTGTGCATAACAAAGTTTTTTCGAAAATTTGGCGACTTTGGAAAAAGTTGTCAAATTTTGGCCAAAATCGTAGTGTATAATCCACGATTTTTTGACAAAATTTGACCTGAAACGAAAATTGCTCATTTTTTTGTAGAAGCCCTTCGGATGATATTTTTTTTCTCTCGAAATTCTTATAGCAAAAAACCTATTGTAGGTTCACAATATTGGCAAAAATGATATGCTACCCTTAACGGGTGACATGTGACGAATTAAGTTAAAGAACTACTCGGAGAAGGGGGGGGGGGAGCGAATCGTCCCTCATCAATTAAAGGAAATAAAAGGCTGTCCATTGTAAACTTTTTGAGAAAATTTGGCTATATTCGGAAAAGTGGGAAAAACTGGGCAAAATCTAAGTATATGATCCACGATTTTTCGTCCAAAATTGGCTCGTAACGGAAACAGCTCTAGTTTTTCTATAAGGCCCTTGCGATGATATTATTCGTTTCGGGAAATTGTTAGAACAAAAACCCTATGGTAAGTTAATAATTTTGCAAAAAAGACGCGTTATCCTGATTGGGTGACATGTAATGAATGAGGTTAAGGAACTACTTAAAGCGGGGAATCGTCCCTCATATCAAATAAGGAAACTAAAAGGAAATCCACTTTAAACATTTAAGAAAATTTGGCAACTTTAGAGAAAGTGGTCAAATTTTGGCCAAAATCGTAGTGTATAATCCATGATTTTTGGTCCAAATTTTGCCCGAAACAAAAACGGCTCATTTTTTCGTAGAACCCCCTTTGGATGTTATTTTTTGTTTCCGGAAATTCTTAGAGCAAAAAACCTATTGTGGGTTCACAGAATTGGCAAAAAAGACATGCTATCCTTATCGGGTAACGTTTGACAAATGAGGGGAAAGAATTACTTAGAGGGTGGGAATCGTCCCTCATATCAAGTTAAGGAACCAAGAGGCTGTCTATGGTCAATTTTTGAGAGAATTTGGCTACTTTCGAAAAGTGATAAAAATTTGTCAAACCCGAAGTATATAATCCACGATCTTTTGTCCGAATGTGGCCCGTAATGAAAACGGCTCATATTTTTGTACGATCCCCTTGGGATGATATTATTAAGTTTGGGAAATTGATAGAGCAAAAAAACCTATGGTATGTTAACAATATTCTCAAAAAACACGCGATATCCTCCTCAGGTGACGTGTGAGGCTGTAACAAATGAGGTAATGAACTACTTAGAGGGGGGTATCGTCCCTCATACCATATAAGGGAACTAAAAGGCTGTGAATGTTTTGAGAAAATTTGGCGACTTTGGAAAAAGTTGTCAAAATTTGGCCAACGATTTTTGGACAAAATTTGCCTTGAAATGAAAACGGCTCATTTTTTTGTAGCAGCCCCTTCGGATGATATTTTTTGTTTCGGGAAATTCTTAGAGCAAAAAACCTATTGTAGGTTCACAATATTGGCAAAAATGATATGCTACCCTTAACGGGTAACGTGTGACGAATTAAGTTAAAGAACTACTCAGAGAAGGGAGAGGGGAGCGAATCGTCCCTCATATCAATTAAAGGAAATAAAAGGCTGTCCATTCTAAACTTTTTTAGAAAATTTGGCTATTTTCGGGACAGTGGGCTAAACTGGGCAAAACCAAACTATATGATCCACGATTTTTTGTCCAAAATTGGCTCGTAACGGAAACAGCTCTAGTTTTTCTATAAGCCGCTTGCGATGATATGATTCGTTTACGGAAATTGTTAGAGCAAAAACCCTATGGTAGGTTAATAATTTTGCAAAAAAGACGCGTTATCCTCATTGGGTGACATGTAATGAATGAGGTTAAGGAACTGCTTAAAGCGGGGAATCGTCCCTCATATCAAATAAGGGAACTAAAAGGATATCCACTTTAAACATTTAAGAAAATTTGGCGACTTTAGAGAAAGTTGTCAAATTTTGCAAAAATCATAATGTATAATCCACGATTTTTGGTCCAAATTTGGCCCGAAACGAAAACGGCTCATTTTTTCATAGAACCCCCTTCGGATGTTATTTTTTGTTTCTGGAAATTCTTAGAGCAAAAAATCTATGGTAGGTTCACAATATTGGCAAAAAAGACATGCTATCCATATCGGGTGACGTTTGACAAATGAGGAGAAAGAATTACTCAGAGGGTGGGAATCGTCCCTCATATCAAGTTAAGGAACCAAGAGGTTGTCTATGGTCAACTTTTGAGAAAATTTGGCTACTTTCGAAAAGAGATAAAAATTTGTCAGACCCGAAGTATATAATCCACGAACATTTGTCCGAAATTGGCCCGTAATGAAAACGACTCAAATTTTTGTAGGATCCCCTTGGGATGATATTATTAAGTTTGGGAAATTGATAGAGCAAAAGAGCCTATGGTATGTTAGCAATATTCGCAAAAAGATGCGCTATCCTCCTGAGGTGACATGTGACAAATGAGGTTAAAGAACTACTTACAGGGGGGTATCGCCCCTCATATCATATAAGGGAACTAAAAGTCCGTGCACAATAAAGTTTTGAGAAAATTTGGCGACTTTGGAAAAAGTTGTCAAATTTTGGCCAAAATCGTAGTGTATAATCCATGATTTTTGGACAAAATTTCACCTGAAACGAAAACGGCTAATTTTTTTGTAGCAGCCCCTTCAGATGATATTTTTTATTTCTCGAAATTCTTAGAGAAAAAAACCTATTGTAGGTTCACAATATTGGCAAAATTGATATGCTACCCTTAACGGGTTACGTGTGGCGAATTAAGTTAAAGAACTACTCAGAGAAGGGGGGGGGGAGCGAATCGTCCCTCATATCAATTAAAGGAACTAAAAGGCTGTCCATTGTAAACTTTTAGAAAATATGGCTATTTTCGGAAAAGTGGGAAAAACGACCAAAACTATGATCCACGATTTTTTGTCCAAAATTGGCTCGTAACGGAAACGGCTCTAGTTTTTCTATAAGCCCCTTACGATGATATTATTCATTTCGGGAAATTGTAAGAGCAAAAACCCTATGGTAGGTTAGCAATTTTGCAAAAAAGACGCGTTATCCTCATCGGGTGATATGTAACGAATGATGTTAAGGAACTGCTTAAAGCGGGGAATCGTCCCTCATATCAAATAAGGGAACTAAAAGGATATCGACTTTAAACATTTAAGAAAATTTGGCGACTTTTGAGAAAGTGGTCAAATTTTGGGCAAAATCGTAATGGGTAATCCATGATTTTTGGTGCAAATTTGGCCCGAAACGGAAACGGCTCATTTTTTCGTAGAACCCCCTTTGGATGTTATTTTTTGTTTCCGGAAATTCTTTGAGCAAAAAACCTATAGTAGGTTCACAATATTGGCAACAAAGACATCCTATTCTTATCGGGTGACGTTTGACGAATGAGGAGAAAGAATTACTCAAAGGGTGGGATCGTCCCTTAGATCAATTTAAGGAACCAAGAGGCTGTCTATGGTCAACTTTTGAGAAAATTTGGCTACTTTCGAAAAGTGATAAAAATTTGTCAAACCCGAAGTATATAATCCACGATCTTTTGTCCTAAATTGGCCGCTAATGAAAACAACTCAAATTTTTGTTGGATCCCCTTGGGATGATATTATTCAGTTTGGGAAATTGATAGAGCAAAAATCCTATGGTATGTTAGCAATATTCGCAAAAAAGACGCGTTATCCTCAATAGGTGACATGTGAAAAATGAGGTTAAAGAACTACTTAGAGGGGGGTATCGTCCCTCATACCATATAAGGGAACTAAAAGGCTGTGCACAATAAAGTTTTGAGAAAATTTGGCGACTTTGGAAAAAGTTGTCAAAATTTGGCCAAAATCGTAGTGTATAATCCACGATTTTTGGATAAAATTTGACCTGAAATGAAAACGGCTCATTTTTTTGTAGAAGCCCCTTCGGATGATATTTTTTGTTTCTGGAAATTCTTAGAGCAAAAAACCTATGGTAGGTTCACAATGTTGGCAAAAAAGATATGCTACCCTTAACGGGTGACGTGTGACGAATGAGGTTAATGAACTATTCAGAGGGGGAGGGGGGGGGGAATCGTCCTTCATATCAATTAAAGGAACTAAAAGGCTGTCCATTGTAAACTTTTTGAGAAAATTTGGCTACTTTCGAAAACTGATAAAAATTTGTCAAACCCGAAGTATATAATCCACAATCTTTATTCCGAAATTGGCCCGTAATGAAAACGACTCAAATTTTGGTAGGATCTCTTGGGGATGATATTAGTCGGTTTGTGATAGAGCAAAAACCCTATGGTAGGTTAGCAGTTTTGGCAAAAAAGACGCGTTATCCTCATCGCGTGACATGTAATGAATGAGGTTAAGGAGTTACTTATAGCGAGGAATCGTCCCTCATATCAAATAAGGGAACTAAAAGGATATCCACTCTAAAAATTTAAGAAAATTTGGCGACTTTAGAGAAAGTGGTCAAATTTTGGCCAAAATCGTAGTGTATAATCCACGATTTTTTGTCCAAATTTGGCCTGAAACGAATTGGCTCATTTTTTCGTAGAACCCCCTTCGGATGATATTTTTTGTTTCTGGAAATTCTTAGAGCAAAAAACTACTCGGAGAAGGGGGGGGGGGAAATCGTCCCTCCTATCAATTAAAGGAACTAAAAGGCTGTCTATTGTAAACTTTTTGAGAAAATTTGGCTATTTTCCGAAAAGGGGGATAAACTGCCCAAAACCGAAGTATATGATCCACGATTTTTTGTCCAAAATTGGCTCGTAACGGAAACGGCTCCAGTTTTTCTTGAAGCCCCTTGCGATGATATTATTTGTTTCGGGAAATTGTTAGAGCAAAAACCCTATGGTAGGTTAGCAATTTTTGCAAAAAAGACGCGTTATTCTCATCGGGTGACATTTAATGAATGAGGTTAAGGAACTACTTAAAGCGGGGAATCGTCCCTCATATCACATAAGGGTACTAAAAGGATATCCACTTTATACATTTAAGAACATTTGGCGACTTTAGAGAATGTGGTCAAATTTTGGCCAAAATCGTAGTGTATAATCCACGATTTTTGGTCCAAATTTGGCTCGAAACGAAAACGGCTCATTTTTTCGTAGAACCCCCTTCAGATGTTATTTTTTTGTTTCTGGGAATTTTTAGAGCAAAAAATCTATGGTAGGTTCACAATATTGGCAAAAAAGACATGCTATCCTTATTGAGTGACGTTTGACGAATGAGGAGAAAGAATTACTCAGAGTGTGGGAATCGTCCCGCATATCAATTTAAGGAACTAAGAGGCTGTCTATGCCTCTATGGTCAACTTTTGAGAAAATTTGGCTACTTTCGAAAAGTGATAAAAATTTGTCAAACCCGAAGTATATAATCCACGATCTTTTGTCCGAAATTGGCCCCTAATGAAAACGACTCGAATTTTTGTATGATAAGGGATGATATTATTCAGTTTTGGAAATTGATAGAGCAAAAAACCTATGGTATGTTAGCAATATTCACTAAAGACGCTCTATCCTCATCAGGTGACATGTGACGAATGAGGTTAAAGAACTACTTAGAGGGGGGTATCTTCCCTCATATCATATAAGAAAACTAAAAGGCTGTGCACAATAAAGTTTTGAAAAAATTTGGCGACTTTAGAAAAAGTTGTCAAAATTTGGCCAAAATCGTAATGTATAATCCACGATTTTGGACCAAATTTGACCTGAAACGAAAATGGCTCATTTTTTTTTGTAGAAGTCCCTTCGGATGACATTTTTGTTTCTGGAAATTCTTAGAGCAAAAAACCTATGGTAGGTTCATAATATATTAATATTGGCAAAAAAGATATGCTACCCTTAACGAGTGACATGTGACGAATGAAGTTAAAGAACTATTCAGAGGGGGGGCGGATTCGTCCCTCATATCAATTAAAGGAACTAAAAGGCTGTCCATTGTAAACGTTTTGAGAAAGTTTGGCTACTTTTGAAAAGTGTTAAAAATTTGTCAAACCCGAAGTATATAATCCACGATCTTTTGTCCGATATTGGCCCGTAACGAAAACGACTCAAATTTTTGTAGGATCCCCTTGGGATGATATTATTCAGTTTGGGAAATTGATAGAGCAAAAACCCTATGGTAGGTTAGCAATTCTTCGGAGGGGGGGGGATCATCCCTCATATCAATTAAAGGAACCAAAAGGTAGTCTATTGTAAACTTTTGAGAAGAATTTGCTACTTTCAAAAGGTGGTAAAAATTGACCAAACCCGAAAACGGCTCAAAATTTTATAGGAGCGCCTTGGGATAATATTATTCGTTTTGGGAAATTGTTAGAGCAAAATACCTATGGTAGGTTAGAAATATTGGCAAAAAAAGATGCGCTATCCTCATCGGGTGACCTGTGATGAATGAGGTTTAAGAACTACTTAGAGAAAAATTTAATTTTCTTTATTTATGAAAATTAAAGATTAATGCACATAGTAGAGTTAATTTTCTTTTTTTAGTAAACTCTACCGTTTAGAGTTATTTTTCAACTCCAGGGAATCTCAATCCATACAAGAATAAATGAGTTGAATACTGAGGTGATTTGAGAAAAAGCTAGAATTGTACCTATTACAAATAAGATGAGCGAGAATCCTTTAAGGTGGTTTGGATGAGACATGGAGATAAAGCAATGTGTTGCTTTGTTTCTTTACCTTTCTTCTTTCATTTCGTCTTTTGGTTGGGTTTCTTTCTCCTTGATTCTTTTGTCAAACTTATTTCACTCTTTGTAGCTTTCTTGCAAAAGACTTGTCACGTTTTTTAATGTTATTTTTTTTAAGTTTATTTTCCCCTGTTTGATCTCTCCCAACTTTGTTTTCTTGCTTATCTTCTTTTGGTGTACATTTTTGTCTTTGTTCTTTGTACTCTTTTATTGTTTGCTTACATTGATGATTGCATAAAATGTTGGCCGACCCTCAAATTATTTTGGCAGTAAGGTGAGTTGGTTGTTGTCGTTGCTGTGTTGATGACTTGAAGGCCTTTTCTACTGTCTGATTTCTTCTAATGTCATGATTGTGATTCTATGAACCTGTTATACTCCGGATATCACATTACTTGCTCAAATGCAGACATGGAACAAATACTCTCTGATGCACAACACCGCTGGCTGCGGACTCCAGAGTTATGTGAGATTCTTCGAAATTATTTAGAGATTTAGTCTCTCTCCAGAGCCTCCGCATCTGCCTCCAAGTATGGATCCCCACTCTCCAAGTCACTTAACATGGTAAAGACATATTGTCACGATTAAACACATATGGCATCCATGATTGGCCTCTTAAATATTTGCTTTAACAAGAGTGACAGTCTCTCTATCATTATTCGGGGGTCACTGGCTCTAAGCCTCTAACCTAGCTGGCCTTATGTAATGATTCAGTAGCAAGAACCATATTTTGATTTTGGTCTGCATTTAGCTTTGAGCTTATCTAATTATTCTCTTATATATTAAAGCATACAACTTTTAAAGCTTTTAATTATTTTAGTGGTGCATATCTCTGATACCCGGATCCTTCATCATTTTCTGTAGCAAACAACAAAGTTGGTACTTCAAATGAACTCGTCTATTGTTCCAGGTGTTACTACTTACTATTCGAGGACTGTGTAACACTCATGGACTTACAAACTCTGAGCCAATTGGTGCTGCAACCAGCAATGGCGATAGTGTGGAAGGAATTTCATTGAAAGACTCACTCACGGCTCTTTGCAATGCTACCCAAGCTGCTGCACGAATCCCCCAAGTTTACAGAATGCAGTCTTTTCAAAGAAAACAGATTGCAGATCTGGATGATGGTATATCAGGAAAGTTGGAAATAGATGCTGACCATGCTGTTTCGCTAATTACTATGAAAACTCACAAGCAAAGCCACCGTAATGAGCCAGTGCATGCTGCAGCTGTCAGAATACAGGGTAAGTTTCGAAGTTGGAAAAGTAGAAGACAATTCTTAAGTCTGCGGCACCAAGTTGTTAAAATACAGGTCAGTAATGTCTGCCCCCTTGGAGATCAACAAACAGATTCTTACATCCCAGAATGAGTACTGTACTTGGTCGTGATTCCTAAACTCTTTTAACTTTCATAAAAACAGGCCCACTTCAGAGGACATCAGGTGCGGAAGAGCTACAGAAAGTTTGTATGGTCGGTTGGTATGGTTGAAAAGGTGATCCTCCGCTGGAGATGGAAAAGGAGTGGGTTACGAGGTTTCAAACCTGAATCATTGGCTGTGGAACCACTCTCTAAGGGAACATCTCAAAAGGAGGACGACTATGATTTCCTTAAGAAGGGAAGGGAACAAGCCGAGGAAAGGACACAGAAAGCTTTATCTAGGGTGAAGTCTATGGTTCGTCATCCAGAGGCCAGAGACCAATATCACCGACTCCTGAGCACAGTGACTGAGATCAGAGAAATGAAGGTATTGCTTGCCTTACTTACATTCTGATCCCCACACATAAGATTTCAAGACTGTTTTCTGACATACTATGCCTCACATTTGCAGAATGAGTGCAGAGTGACTATTGCAGGTGCATCAGGGGCAACCTCCTATGGATGATGATCTTATTGATGTTGATGTAGTGTTGAATGATGGCAGTATCTCTGCATAATGAAGCTAAAGGAAATAGTTGAACCCGTCTCTAACACAGGTTCAATGACTAGGCATCAGTATCTGCGTACTGGGCGATTTTGCTGATCTGATGTATAGCTCTTTTAGTTCTTGGTTAACTAGCTAATTAAGATAGTTGGCGACTGTTCTCAGCCAAAAAAAAAGAAAAAAAAACAAGGGAACTGGTTCTTGTTAAATGTTGTGTATAGTCATCATGAGTTAATGTAAATTTGGTATCTAATTGCAAAAAATAGAATAGATTGACGACAGAGAATGCTTGTAAGGGCTTATCAGCAATGTCGTTGTATCTTCTAATCCCGCTTATTTTATATCCCGAGACGGCACTGGAGTATATGTTTCACAGTTACAGTGTTTCCATAGGGCACTGATACACGGCAAATTCATTCAAAATATTGATGTGCAAAAAACTAATACGAAAGAAGACATTCTTAAAAACTACGAGATTCTTAGAAACATTGTGGAAAAGTAGGCTTATAGTCCCACACTTCGATGTGTTGGAACAAATTCACATTTCACAGAAGAATTGCCTCAGGACCCTCACCATATACACTGCTGTTTTCACCTTATTGTACAAGGAGGGGCCTTTAGCATTTCAGCGTCTGACTGTACAAGCCATCCTAAGCAGTATACATTTCCACATACTACCAATGACGCGCTAAATCCTTCCGATATCTAAATGGAAGAACAAGTGAATACAAGAAGTTAAGTAAAAATCAAAATTTGAAGGGAATCGATCAGGATACTAAGCCTAGCTCTTGTTAATGTTACCAAGGGACTCATAGAACAAAATGTACCCATGGTCTGTGTTACTGGAGTACTCCTGTGCTGACCCGAAGAATGTCTGGACAGCAGATTCATCAATCATCTCCACGTTCTCATCATCAAAAAATAGCCAGTGGTTGTGACTTTTCACCAAGCTAACATAGTGTCCATGGTTGGGCCCGCTACCAACATGAACCACAACGGCAAACAAGGAGTACTCCCTATCAGTGTCTTCCACAGTCTCGCTCAGTTTTAACTCAAGAGGAAAAACAACTCTGTACGATAGTTTCTTGTAGCGACCTAGCTGTTCAATATACTTGAAACGCTTCAAATGGATGACTAGAATATGGGGTGGCTTTTTAATCTTCATCCTCTTCTGTGCCTCCTGCAAACTGCACCATCAACCATCATACTTTAGCTTATAGTTCAGTTTAATACTCATTTGACAGTATGTATCACCACTTCTATCGACCATTCGGCCATTAATTCGGCCATTGTTGTGGCTAAGGCAGGACCTACAAGGTCTCGAAGGGGACAATATAATGGACATGAATGGAAATTTTTTATAGAAACCATCTTTTTATCCAATCCTTTTCATCCTTACCAACAATTTGGGGAAGAAAAGAAATATTATCTCACAAGGAAAGTACTGTGCTGTTGTCAAAGTAACCGGGAAAAAAAAAAAGCTGGTTGAGGGGGTGTGGTTGATACAATTCAGCACAACACAAAAGCTATATGCTTGAACAGGACATGTGAACATGGCAACGCCCACTTAAACTTCACATCAGTTTTCCATGATATACTGATTACTGCATTGGCAAAGGCCTTAACAGAAGTGCAACAACACAGCAATAAACTGGGCAGCTTTATTTTCTTGACTAAACAACCTTCTTACCTTGTTATAAACTGACCTAAAATGCTAAAAGATATCATCACCTTGCAATTCGTGTAACTTCCAGTTTGGCTAGAAAAAGTTAGGGTGTGTTCTCTCTAGTTCCTACCTCTCCGGACCTCTGTAAACTTAATTTTCTAGAACTGTACTCGTCGATGCAAAAACAGACAAAATCCAACCAAATTCTTTACAAATTAATATAACAGAGAAAGAGACAGGATACTATATTTCACTTACCTGCAGCATTTGTCACAGAAGAATTTGTCCTCAGCATTTAAAGTTTCTGTTGAGCTGAAATTTTTAAGACAACTTGTGATAGAGCTATTCTGCTCAATATCAAGGCTCAAGTCAAAAAAGGTTTCATCCCTCGCTGTTACAGTCTCGCACCGCAAACATCTTGTCTCATTTGTCAAAATTCCCTGATCACATCATGAGAAAAGGTAATCAGAACATACCAACCATCATTTTTTAAATCAATTGGGGTTAAGGGACTGAGTAGGAAAGAAGCAGGTCATGTGGATGTGGTTATAAGTCACATATTACACTACTGGTACATAAGATATACTCCACTTGACTGACAAAATACAGACGAGAAGAAAAAAACTTTTAAAGTTAAAACCGTTCACGTGACAGAGTAATAGACTAATAGTCACTTAAAAAAATTGATGTCTGGCACTATGTGGTGCAATTAGCACACTCCGCAACCAAGCTCATGCAGACTAGCACACTTGCACAATGTTCTGCAAAAACACAAATGTATGAAAGATAATCACCTGAAAATTTTTGTGCACCCAGGTGACTAGAGGTTCCTTCTGAGGAGGATAGGCTTGAACAGTGCTTGGTCCATTTGCAACTTTCTCAGATGGTGAAGTTTCTTGATCAATTTTTGAAGACTTCGCCTCTTTCTCCAGAGTTGCAGACTTAGCCTCTTTCTCCAGTATTGCAGACTTGGCTTCTTTCTCCACTACTGCAGACTTGGCCTCTTTCTCCAATATGTCAACAAGTTCATTCAGCAAAAAGTTCAAGAATTCATGGGCATCCTATACAGAAAAATAAGAAGCAACCAATGTAAATATTATGAAAGGAATCCGACTCCCTCAAATGGCAATAGCCAGTATGACTTTTTCATCTCATGGGAACACAAAGCAAGAGGAAAGGCTAGAGTCAAAACAGATCACAAATAAAGATTTATGGTTTATAAACATTCCAGAAATCAACTACCCCATAGTAATGATGCCTTGACATGACAATTTGTCAATGAAGCGTCTCCAGACTCCTACTCATACCACCAACTACTTTAAATCCTACCATGTTTTCACATGTACTAAGTCTTGTGTTTACTACAAATTTTGGAGGATACCGTATCCTCCACTCTTGTATTTTTCTTTTGATCACTAAAACTATTTTCCTTGTCTACAAAACATACACATGAAGTCTCTAATATCAAAGCCCTGTGTTGATCCTGGCATTGGAACCACTAACTACAGCACAAACCTGCACAATAGAAAAGTACCTGGTGCATGTAGCTGCGGAACAGCTCATTCTGTTTCTTCAGTCTTTGGACAAAGCGCTTGGGAGCTATGACCCCTGTTTTCTTCTTTTGTGAACTTATCTGGAAAGTTCAAGATTTACCATTAGCGATTCTGAAAGTGAATATGCATTAAAGGTCAGAGAAGTTAACCGAAGTACTCTTAAGGATTTTGGCATAAGAATAACATGAAGACTAGGATCTTCAGTGACATGAAGATCGCAACCAATTCATGAAGTGTAAAAGTCAATGGAAATATGAGTCACCACCTCAACCAATCACCATGCATAATCTCCTTGCAATTTGATGTTTCTTTCTTAATACAAACTAACAGAGTAAAAGTATTTTTGAAGCTGATTGAAAACAAGAAATACAAACTTAGAAACTAGTCATTTGCAGGTAGCCATGTATTAAGAAACTACAATACTAACTCTGCAATAAGCTGTCATTACCGTAGATGGCAAAGAGGGAGTACATGGCAATATAGCAAGGTATATTAAGCTCAATCGAATTACACTTCAAATATTCCCAAAGAGAGTACAGGAAAGCCAAGAACAATTACATAAAAGGGCATCAAATATCACATTGACTTCAGTCCTTCACACAATTTGGTCCCAAATATCCCCCCTCCCCCACCCCACCCACCAACCAGCAACAAACAATAATTTAAGAAATGTAGAGAACTGTTTACCTGAGTAAACAGGTCAGCCAAGCAGGTCAGGAGATTGTCCTCTGCATCAACTCCATTTTTGTCCCTTGTGTAGTATTCCAGCAATTGTTCTCGAAACGGAACACAGAAATACAGAGCCTGCAAACCCAAATCACGAGAAGCCAGATAAGCATACTTAAAAAACACTTCCAGAATTCATAACCGATGTGCAACTTGCTAGGACCAAATGTGTCCCAACATTTCTTGCCTCCACCAAATTAAAATGAGAAAACAAGGGGGGGGGGGTGCTGGGTATCAAGAGATCAAAATCATCTGCTGCTGTCTTCAGCCACTTACCATCATTATGGTCGACTACTCAGTGATTTACAACTCTGAAAACACTTACTCCTATGAGCCATTAGAACTGCCATTCACTACTCGAAGTCATCCCATGAATGAAAGCATAAGATAGATTTTAGGATGTTACTCGGATTTCTCTAGAAATTCCAAGAACAAGAACTTATTTACCATGTTTATTTTAGTTTTTATAAGGGGTAGAGTGAGATTTGGTAAAAAGTTGAGTGGACGGGTAATGTGTTTCCCTACTTTGTTTCCGCAGCTTTATCATGTCTCAACCCATCACAAAGTGCCTAGAGCTGCAGTCCTTATGACTGGGAGTCTGGGAGGCAGGTGAGATTGCTCCATTGACTGCTTGTTTAGAAACTTTCCATCTGATGGAGAGGAGGATTAAAACATTTGGAACGTTTACTTGAAAGTCTTTTACGTCAACATTAAGTATGACGGTTAAATCTTGCATAAATTACATTTTAATTGGTTGAATGGAATTTTGGCACAAAAAACCTCTCCTAAGGCGCAAACTTTTGTAGGCTAGATGATTTGATTTAGCCCACTGGTCTACAATTGCTCTTAGTCCAAAATAATGCTTGTGTTGTGTGTTGCAGAGCAGTAAGTCCAGGCCTCATTTGTTCCTTCACTCTTAGGCATTTGGCATCTGTAGGAAGAGGTGGTGTGTCCTAAGCTGAATTCTTACATATCAAATTTCTAGGTATAAGGTATAACACCCCAACACCTTATGGACTTGATTTCTTACTCGAGGTAGCTTACCAGTAATGGTCGCACACACTAACCGAATATTTCCATCCCACTTTGGCCTCACTTGTGCGCACCCTAAGAATCTTCAAACGAGATTCCTTCATCCTACAACTACTCTCCAATCTCCGTCACAAACACACATACCTCTAAAGTTCTTGTAAGTACACTTCATTGGTATGAGGAGAACCATCACTCCCATCAAACTCTTATAGCATCTACTTTCCCTAATACTCTCAATCCCCTGGCGTAAAGTCCTCTTTATAAACCAATCATCACGCTTAATCACTCCCAAATTTCAGTAGAGGCTTATAGCCGAAAGAAACTAAGGCATTAAATCGCACAACAACAATTCCTCGTTCTACTCCCAAATGTATAATTAAGGTGTTTGCTTGGTTCTTGACACTCAAAATTCTTAACATCCACCTATTACTCTACCCTTCACACCACCCCCTTCCCAATTTTTCGGCGCCTAGGATAGTCAACCATCCTTCTTACTCTAGAATTGCTTAAATCATACGCTTCACAAACCTCAAACAAACCCATCCACCTGCTATCAAGACCCAGATGATAAAATCCACTCTCTAACAAAACCCAGATGACAATATTGGATCCTTCACATACATCGGCTACAAAAAAACTGAATCTTGCACAAACCCAGGTGACAAAATTGAATCTTTCACAAACCCCACATCACAAAATTCAATTTTTAACATATTAATTAACAAAGAAAAAAAAATTGAATCTTTAACAAACTACAGATGACAAAAATTGAATCTTTCCACAAATCACAGGTGCAAAAAAAAAACACCCAACTTTCATAAAGATTCCCTCATACAAAAAGGACATCCCACATCCAAACACTAAACATATGATACAACCAAAAAAAAAAAAAACAATCGTATATGAGAAGATACCTGTAAAACACTGTTACAATAACAAGTATTGCCAAAATTTTCCAAACCAAAGTAACGTTCACCCTCAGGAAATTGCTCACCGAGGGCTTTCTCGAGTTTCGAACCTGCGGCACCCATCACCACCTCATTCACCCACCTCTCCTTTCTTTCTTTCTTTCTTTCTTTCTTTCTCTAATAATAATAATAATAATAATAATAATAAAGTGGGTATATAGAATTTGGTGATTAAATTGTGGATGGATAGAGTATTGTGGAAGAAGATTGTTGATGAAGGAAACAGGCACTTTTCGTGGTGGCCTCTGCTTTTTTTTTTTTTATTGCGCAAGTGTGTGTAATGTTATGTTGGTTTAATTGGAATTTAGATCTCAATCTCATCTATGAGAGGAACAAAGAAGAAAGTCATGTCTCTCTCTTTTGTGTGTGGATATTGCGCATATTTTCCCCTAATTCTTTCTTCTTTTCCTAGTTTTTCTGTCTTTTCAGTTGTTGTCAAAATTGGGAATTTAGTTTGTTGAATTGAGTTGAGTTTGTGTATATTCGGATATCCTTGTGTTGATCGATTGTCTAGTGTGATACCCCTAAAAGGGATTGGTGAGGCTTTAGTAGTTTAGTGTGCTGATAAAAGGATTCGAGATTTCGGCTTTTGGTGAGTTTTAATAAGCGCGGGATTTCCAAGTTATAATTGTGGGATGTTTTGTGTTGGTGGGATTAATACAAAGGTGTAATATTTGGAGTGTTTCTTAATTCGTCTTTTGAGTTGTAATCACTGCACACCGTTATTTGTTGCACAATTTACAATCGTGTATATTGGATATCCACATTGATTATCTGGTGTGCTATGACGATACAAAGTAGCGTATGCTTTTTAGTAAATTTTAGTTTAAACCATCTCCTTTTTTTTATGGTTTTTTAAAACAAATTTTGAAAGGGTTTCAATAATTCTAAATGGTTCACTATGATTTTGAAAATTTATGACATACACGAGACAGTTACCAGATGATGATTCATGTTAACCGATCCCAAATCATTTTGGGAATAAGGCTTAGTCGTTGTTGTTGTATTGGACCTCGCGTGGCGATGGAGAGAACAAGGAGGGCTCGACTAGAGAAAATTGAGGCCTCAACTGTAAGATAATGATTCTTATCAAAGGACGAACCAAAGAGAGCATGCAAGTTTCTCCAAGAAGGACCTTGGTTGTAGGGGAAGGGAAAGGAGGATCTTGTAAGTTGTTCGGGAGAAACAGGATTGTATGAAATAAAAAATGTTGAATGATAATAATATTTTAGAAAATTTAAACGAACAAATAGAAAGTTGTCGAAAGTTGTTAACAATAAACGAACAAGTAGAGTCGCTACTCTCCCTAAATTGCCACGATGTTCCCTCCAGTTCGAAATAATATTTTGTTTTTCTTATCGGGTCAATTCAAATTCATTTACTTCCCTCTTTGTATGTTTATGAGTTATGAGTTTACGACCTTTCAATTACTCGCTCTTATTTCCCACCACATCTTACTATCAACAAAAAAAAAACCATGGAACATCAAGGTGAAAGTGGAAAGATCATATAGAATTGGAGGAACTAGAAAAGTAGAAAGTAGAGTAGGCATTTCGTGTCACGTGTTGGCACGAGCACGACACAACATGAGGGTCGTGGCACGTCGCTCGTGCCATGGCTACGAAATCAAACTTTGGTCGTGCCTTAGCGCGGTCCGACACGAGGCTAGCCGGGGCATTGCGACCTACTAAAAGCATGAGATTTTCATAAAAATTTGAGAACATAAGGGAAAAAGTAAAAAAGTAGCAGTTGACATACGGGTTGGCACGGATGTGGCACGACATGTCGTGTCGCCACAGTCGTGCCATGGTGAGGTTTTGAATTTTCGGCATGACATGAGAAATTGAGAAATGTGCCCAGGTCGTGTCAAGTTGACCTTCTGGCACGACGTGCCAGCACGAAACACGACACGCCACGTGTCCAACTATACTAGAGAGTAAGAATTATTTAAATTAAAAAACGAGACTAATGACGGTGAATAGAAGGCACCCATGTCCCTATACGACTATAAGTGTAAAACTCGAGGACATCATGTCACACCACATGTCACCAACACACACACCAAAAACACTATATGCGCAAATTGACATAACTCGGGGGTGATACGTAAATTGCCGAAATTTGAACTACAAAGAGAGAGTGAGGGAGGGTAGGACAGTAGACTCACGAGGATAAACAAAAGGCAAAGCCTTATCTCAAACTTGATAACCAGAAGCTAAACTTTGTGGGGGAGAAGAAGTGTATTGCGCACACAAACACTCGCAAAAATGTTGGCAAGTCCATCTCTTTCATCTTCAACCCTTACACTCCCACCAAAACCAACCACACTCCTCACAAAATCCTCATTCCATGGCCTTCGAGTGGCGTGCCCAAGAAGCATCTCATCTTCCACTCTCCTCCGCGTCCGCGCACAGTCCTCATCCTCATCAGTTGTTATGATGTCAAAGAAAGATGAAGAGTTGAAAGAAATAAGGACTAAAACTGATGAACAAATTAGTGATGAAATTCAACAACTTAAAGGTGAGCTCTTTATGCTCCGCCTTCAAAGATCTGCTCGTGAGGATTTCAAGCCTAGTGATTTTGGTCGTTTGCGCAAAAGGGTAACCTCCCCTCTCAATTTTACATCTTTTGCATTGATTTTGGTTTAATTTTACTGTTAATAGTAGTAATTGTCTTGTTGGGTTGGAGCCAAGTTTGGAAATTTGGGTATCTTTTGTTGCAATTTATTCATCTTATTGTTGTTTCTTGTGTATTGCATTGGTTTGTTCCCAAATGTTGCAACTTTAGGTTGTTTATGTGATGGGGTGATTAGGATATTGCGTACTAGAATTATCCCGGTGTCTCAAAGGCTCCCGCCAATGGCGAGATAGGGTGTGGGCCCTTTGTTGGTTCAATGTTTTGCTACCATTTTTCGTAAATGTCTTGTGCATTGCGTTCTTTGAGCTCATGGTTGTCACCATTTTTGCGACTTTGTATCGGTTTTTATCGTCTTGGTGATTAGCATAACCTTGACGTTGTTATGTTTCACTGAACATTGGATTGGACATGGTTTCGGTTGGATTGGATGATTACTTGTTGTTATGAGTGGTTTCTTTTTTTATTGTATATTTGTTTATTTCCTATGAATTGCTCCTCTTAAGTTCATGGTTTGTTGGCAATTTCTCACTTTGGGTTATTTTGTGTCTTAAGCACAATGCACATTGTTTTAAGGGCATTTGGAATTTTGGATTGCAACTTCAGTTTTGGTTGTTGTTCTTCTAGTTCTTTCACCCCTTGTGAACGAATTTTTAGTGGATTATTAGGTTGTTTCCACTCTAGGACTTGGAGCTTTATCTCTGAACTCGTAAATCATGGTTATAGACAAACAATATTTTGCTAAGTTGAAGTTGGTTTGCCTGGAATAGTCTTTAGTAGAAGCGTTTGCTAACTTCGGAAGGCTGTTTTGAGTTGGAGGATTGAACATGCAATGGGTCATTGGTTAATATGGGAGCTAGTATCTCTGATTTGGATTGAAATCTTGAGTTTCCGGGTAAAGGAGTCATATATGTTGGGAATTTGTATATACATTAGTGTTGCTCTTTTGTATGGTGTCAAAGTTTATAGGAAGTGGGAAAGATAAGACGATGTATTAGTGATTTAGGAGTGGAGATTTTCAGCTGATCATGCGCCTATGCGGCAATGGTAGACATGAGGTAGCTAGATTTTCTGAACTAACATTGTCGGTCTAGTATTTTGTTAGTTAACAAAGTTTTGTTGTTTTATTGGAAATGCCTAAGATTTGGATATTTATGCTTGCTTCATTAGTTTTTCCTTTCAGTTTGCCTTGAGAAATACTCGTTCTGTTCTCTTTTCCTGTATATATATGTTCTGAGTTGGATATTTTTCCAAATCTCCACATGACTGGCATTTTTTGTGACTTTCTCACCTTGCTGACTGAAATACTGTAAATTTTCTTTTCTCCTGATAAACAAATTTGTATGCTCTTGTATCTTACCTACTTTCCTTTTCAAGTCGAGATGGGAAAGTTGGTAGTGATTGGTGTCAATGTAGACACAAGCTACTTTGTCATCAGTCACCAAGCTGGCTCTTTCGGTCTCATAGATTATTTTTTTCGTCTGATGGTAATGATTAGAAATAGCAACAGAAAACCACTTTCCTAGGAGGTTGAAGACTTAGTTTGGTACGTGGTGGTGATACAAGTTTTTATCAGTAGCACTTTGCAACCTACCGCAACCTGTTCCTTTCAACAAATTCATGAGTAAAGCCTTAATATAGCGAATTTGTCAAATATCACCCTGATTGAAATTCCTATGTCACTGAGAGTTCAATGTATCGCCACAAACCTGCATACTTCACTTCTGCCTTCTTATGCATTTGGAATTTGTATCTAGATTTGTATACATGGAAGATCTGGCTTGATATCAGCACTAACACCAATCTTTCCTCTTTACTAGGTTGCACGCATGCTTACTGTAAAGAGAGAACGGGAGGTAGAACAAGGAATAGGGAAAAGGTTGTCGAGAAAGCTTGACAAGGAGTGGAAGAGGAGCATTGTCGTAAAGCCACCTCCTTCTCTAGTGAAGTTACAAGAAGAAAAGGCTGCTGCGGAGGCTGAGAAAGCCTAAGCTTAACCTTCTTAAGCTGTATTATTAGAACTGTATTCAGTATAGAGTGTTTCCTGCTCTTTATGTTAGGAGTTTGATTTCAGACCTCTATTCGCTTTTGTATCAAAGGATCATGTATAAATTTTGTCTGCTCTTCTCTCCTTGGGTGTTCCAAGTGAAAATTAGTTGGATGCCTTGATGTCTAACCATGTCTAGAGCATGAGAAGTAGGTGCATATACAACAGGTGTGCGTCTTGCATCAGATGCGTGCACTTCCACGCCTAAATCAGTTCATTGTACTCACAAAAGTTGTCTCCTTTCCATTCTGTTTAGTATAAAAACATGTGCCTTGTATGATTGATACTAGCAAATCATTGTCCACAACCGAAATTTGTCGAATTTCAAATGACTTTTTTTGATATGTTGATAATAAGTGTATGTGGAGTAGGAAGCAGAAGGAACTAAGATCTGTTATTATTCTGCTCTCGATTCGATTGGGTTTCAGCTAGTAATTTCTTCAGCTGTTTAGCGCAGTTAGATCTTGTTTCTAGTGCTGCTCAAGAGAATAAAATCTTAGATGCAGATCATGAATTATATATAGTCTTGAGATGATGACATTCAATTATTAGCCTTTATTTGTTGGTTGGTCCAAGGCCTTACATTTAATCACATATATATAATGGCAACTTTTCTGGTGGATTAGTTGCTCTGTTATCTTGTTGTAGCTTACGCAACATTAGATAACCCAGTGTGGTCTTTTTCTAACATTGCTCTTCCAATCTCTATATGTTTCTGCTGACAGAGAAAAACTCTGAAAGGATTTCTACTCTGTCTTCTTCTCGCAAAAGTCCGATGCATTCCCTCGTTGCAGATGTATGGAGCAACCGCGGGAAGTTTATTTTGCGTACTTTGATGACATAGCTTGCCTCTGAAGTCTGGACTACCTTCACTTTCAGTAAGTATTTTCTAAAGAGATGCTTGTGTTTTGCTTTGTACTTTGTTTTCACAAGAACCTCTTTTTTCGCAATATATTACCTGTAAACTTCACTGGTGTTTGAAACTGTAAATTAACCTTCTTGAAATGACAGTAAACTACGAATATATCCTTTGGGTCATCAATGTATCTTTTACCTTAAGACAACAGTAAAGACTTCTGTGATTTCTTACTGGCATGAAACTTGATCTGATAGTCTGATACTCCAAAACCTGTTAGTGCAAGAATTATGCATTGTTTTCGCTATGCTCTAATGTCGTTGATATACCGGTATCCTTGCCAGGTACTACAGTAAGCTAACAGTTAACTAAATGAGTTCATACTTATCGCAACATCGCTTCATGTACAGAGGGCAGCTCAGAGTAAAGCAATATGTTTTGTTGGAAATGTTAGTTAATGGTGTTTGTTTTCAACAATCATTATCTTTTTAACTAACTACCTTGGTCCTGTTATGTCTCAAGCTAGTTGAAGCATCCAATGCTGATCTTGTTTTCAAAGTGTTTACCTACTCGCATATTCTCTTATATATTTTGTGGAACTCCCTTCTCTGATGACACTGTGGAACTCCCTTGACCGAACTTTACTGCTTTTCTTACATTCACAAACTGATTCCATTGTGCAGCTTTCCACAAGTCGGTTTTTACGAAGGTAATTGAGCTGTCTCGACTGTCGTCTCTGACCGTCTGCAGGGCTTCTCTTCCTGCACAGAATGTAGCGACATGTTTTTGTTCCGGCCTTCTAAAAGTGAGGTTAGAATGCATTTCCATTTCACCCACTGAAGTAACATCATGTTCTTTTATTAGAGGGGTTTCATGTGGTCTGTCTTTACTAATCCTATCTTGCATAGTTTGGTTAATCCAAGAGACCAATTATTATGGGATGAGAACTCAGAAATCAGACGTGAGAATAAGAGTTAGAAATAGTAGTCGGTATTCATTTTCGCATAGTTCATCCTACCTGACTATTATGGCACAGTTGTCGGTTATAGATGACTATCCACGTGAGTCGACCACGAATCATTTCAGGAATAAAATTTGGTGGTAGTTGTATTCACATGGTACACCCTCCACTTCACAGCCTTGCTCTTTCTACATTTTATTTTTATTTTTTTAGGATTTAAATTCGGAACATCACTCAGATAGACAGATAGGTTAACTTACTAACCCCTGGCATTCTCCTCTATGTCTTGCTAAAAGTACTTACTACAGTAGTTAGTACTGTACTGTGGCCTTAATTTCAGTGGACCTTATTTCTGTGTGGGCTGTTGGGCTTGATCTAAAGATTTGGGCCTTTCTCTTCAGTTGGGCCAAAATAAAATACAGATCAAAAGCCCTAACTTCAGCTTGTTTAGTCCTAAACATGACCCAGTTTCAAATCCCTGAAAAACTATAAAAAAAACATTGTACTTCAATTTGCAATTAATTAAAGACGCATATGAGACGGTCTCATAGTATATATTGTGATACTACTTTACTTGGTTAAAAAGTGACTGTTATAACATTATTAGTGTTCATTGTATTGCTTTTAGTAATCGCTTTGATTCACGTTAAACTCACATTACTTTGTAATTTGAAGGATGGCATGATAAGAGCTCATAGCTTAGACTACTTGCTTAGTCGAAGTTCGGTATCAATTTAGATATTCATTAGTATTGTTTTTAGTGAGCACGAGCAAGCAACTTCTTCAATTCTTGCATATTTGCAGGCATCAATCTTGGAGATATAGTTGCTTATTCTATCTTATGACTTAAACACCAAGCAAAATACAAATTACAAGTACTACTAGTTGTATCTCATTTTTTTGTCTTGGAGGTAATTGTTAAAATGAGTAAGTAAATCCCTCTAGCTCTAGTTTGCCGTAAGATATGAAGAGGAGCCATACACTCCTAGTTATTATTATATTTCAACACTACTTTCAATGCTCAAGATCAAGCCTGATTACTCTCGACATGTGAAGAATCGAAAGAAATTGAGGGAATAATATCAATGCCCGTGATCCTGAGGGTCTAGAGTTTGACGTTTCTTGTAAAACAATGTACATACATAAGCAGAAGTAATTGGTTGTATATAAGAGATCTTAGATATAGTAGTTTCCATGTCTGGTTGCAGGGTAACAACTGACATGTCTTCACAGTTTCTGCCTCATCCCAGGCTTTTATTTACTTAGAACTTGTGATAGTCATATGATCCAATTCTAGTTAAAGAAGGCACGCAAGTATATTGCCCAACATAGTTAAATCGGATTTCCAATATATACTCCGTGTATGTTAGCTTTGTGTGAAGAGAACACGACCTTAATTAATTCACTGTTTCGTAGTAGCTTTAAAGAGATCGAAAAAATGGTCGGGAATCAAAAGTCTAGGTTTATGAGGTGTAGTTACAAAATATATGAACATACTTATGCGTCATTATCAACGTTAAGTACATGTTAAGATATAAAAAGATTGTCTGGATTTCAACTGTTAATTTAGACTTTTGATTTAGATGGTAATTTTCACGGATCTACAAAGTCGAGTTGTTAAATTAACTTTGACACTAGGTATAGATGACCTTAGTAGGGATGAGATGTATCAATGTTATTAACCTTGGAGTTTTGTCTCATCTATTTGTTGCTTAGATGATGATTAATAAGTGTCAATAATCAGTGTCATAATCTATCTTAGCTGTGTAGACGATGTCACTCCCAATGAGAGTGAAATGGCCGAATTAGAATGGTAGTAGTTGATAGCTTCTAATTTACAACAATCAAGTTACTGAGTATTTAAATTTAAGGAAGTAAGTAAAAAAGTCTCACATATATATCTTTTTTTAGTTATGAATACCCAAATCAGTTTCTTTAAGCTATAAACTCAAAAATCACCCAAACACCTACATTAACTAATCAATTCTTTATAATATGTGATTTGTTGCTCTTTTGGGCATAACCGTTGAGAAAATTGTCTGACATTTAGAATAAAATAACTACTCGTAAAGTGTCATACATAGAGGAGTCTCTAAGAAGATTAGTCTAGGATTTCTGCCATACTAGTATGTACACCTGACTTTTTTTTTTTTTTTTTTGACGTCTAGATTGAAAAAAAAAAAATGAAAAGAAAACAGTCAGGGCCGGCTATTAGCTCAGGCGAGCTAGGCGGCCGCCTAGGGTCCCCGATATTTGAGACCCAATAACTGTTGGATCAATACATATAAATTAGGAAATAAATATACTCATAAACATGTGTTTAGCCTAGTGGTATGTGTTCCACCCTTCCATATTTGAGTGCAAGGTTCAAATCCTACCTAGCTTCATTTATATTGATTTTTTGTTCATTTTTTTTATTTTTCATTAAAAATATTAACTATTTAGAGCCCCCTATCGAAATTTCGCCTAGGGCCCCCGTAATTTCGGAGCCGGCCCTGAAAACAGTACAAATATTACATCCAAAGTGACTCATCCCTAGCACATATAGCGCAGTTCTTTTGTACTTCAACACACTGAAAATCAAATTTACGCACTAAGATGATTTTTATAGTGTTAGGAAGAACATTTGTTTGCTATAGGTGTTTAACTTTGACTTCTTAAGAACTTAATCACTGTCAATGTCAAGCTATAAGAGAAGTATCTCACTTGATCTACAAGCTAAGTTCAGGCATTATATAATCCTTCTTCTTTGACGGGCCGGATATATATATGTTAATAGTTTTAACGTATAGTCGTATAGATTATAAGATAGTATTTTCAGAAATTTTATAAAAGAGTAGTAGTAGTATAAGCTTTGATAATTAAATTGCCAAAGTGCCTTTTGTATAAGTCGTAATATAGCACTAAAATAAACCTTGTAAACGACCTAGACGTTAAGATTGATCACACATTCACACTCACATATATACTATCCATCTGCAATCATGTTTCTGTAAATTTATAAAACCCCATTTGTTTTCAATGTTACTTACAATATAAGCTTCATATTTCACCTGACATACATACATATTATCCGAATGTAATTAATAACCTCAAACTCAGGATATAGCTAGGATCTCTTATGATCTAATTAATACATATGATATCAAGATCACGTATATAGCAGCCATGTCTTTTGTTTGCGACGTGCATATATAGACTATATATGAAAGTCATGATTTGCATGGGGCAATATACAGAAAAGACATAAAACAAAAGGGATCATTATATTTACTTGGTCACCAAAGTGCATGGTGAGAGTTTGAACGCAGTACATGTGTTGGGTAGAAACCTAAAGGAACAAGCAAGCAATTCAGATTATCAGTGGTTCAGCTGACCTAATGACATTCATCATAGTAGTAATATTCAAACGACACTGTTTTCACAACGTCATAATTATCATTTTCCTTTTGAAGTTTTAGAAAAGTCTATTTAATATACAGTTTGATTTTTACCTAAAATCGCAAGTCAAAGCTCAACCTTGAAATTATTATAACACGTAGTATAATAATATTAAGGAGTAAGCTAAGCTAAGTAATAATTAAGAAAAACATTTAAGCAACCATCTTCTACAGATGTGAGAGCAGGTCCACCCGACAAGGAATTTGGGTAGAAGAAGTAATCTTCTTATGTCGTTCTCCTAAATCTCCTTTGTCTTTGGAATAACTGCAACATTTCTTCACTGTACGTCTTCCTTATTTAATTTACGCAACATTTTCTACAAGGTTAAGGCAGTTTCGCCGGGATAAATTTCATTGATCTTCCATAATTGTAACATCGGCCGGGGTTAAATCTCTCTTACATTTTAAACTAAATTTTACCTACCCAAATGAAACGGAGGGAGTAAAAATTTGCAGTAAACTTCTATCTTTGTGTTTTGAAACTTACATTTAAGAAGGTAATTGACGAGGGGCATGGGGCCGCGCAACACCAAAATATGTGTTGGAATCCTCTAGAGTTGAAAATGAACTCTACTTGGTAGAGTTTGCCTAAAAAGGTAAGAATAAATTTTTTAATAATTTATTTGTGACCCTCAAAATTCTTTATTTTTTGTCTTATTACTTGTTTTGGTAAACTCTACCAACTCTACCAAAAACAAACTCTAGAGGATCTTTACCCCTAAAACATATACCTTGAACATATTATCATTTGATAAATTATCTAATTCAAGATTTCACTATATATCAAATCCTAATTCCGAACTTGAAATTATTACAAGACGACCATTATTATTGCCAAAAATCTGTCAGATTCTTTTCAATAATTATAATTATTCCTTTCCCTTTGTCTTATTAACAAGATCACAAAATTAATCTATCATCTGTGTTTCCTATAACTTGTGCCGACAGGAAAATGAGGTAAGTGTTTGAAATTTATGTAAAGATTATACTAAACGTACTGGCTGTTGCATTTGACTGTTTTCTTATGGCTTCTGTTTACTGATGCGATGCTTATCATAGACAGAAAAATACAAGTTTAATTAGGTTAGAACTTAGAAACTATGTAACTTGAGGTTTAAGTTATTAGTGTGTTAAATTTCCTGGTTTGTATTTTACAACAGATTAAAACCTGGATTTAGAGTTGAAAAAACAAGCTATATCTTGACACTTAGCCTCGTTTAATTTCTGTTTGTTTAATTCCTAGGTTTAACAATGTCATACATACCCTACATTTCTAGGGATTAATTAGTTTCTCCATATTATTTTTCCATGTCTTACGTAATTGTTTCATTGCTGCTCATAAAATCTGCTCTGAAAGTTGCTTAATCGTTACTCCATTTTTTCTACTTCTATTTCTCTTTAAGTTGCAATTCCATCCGTATGTTTGGAGTTTCTAATTCTTGATGTCCTGATCACGTTTTACTAATAAGCTCATGTTGTCTAGGATGATTTTACAGTGTAAAATATCGACTGTTCTGAATATTAATTGAGTATAGCATATATATATATATATATATATATATATATATGGCCTCGTCTTTTACCATATGAGACATTTAAAGGTATATATAGCTAGTCTGCTCGATGCGGTTGATTAATTTTGGTTAAATTAGATCAGATACGTACTTAGCCACTCATATACAACTTGCCAGGTGTATCACTGTTCATTGGTGTGCACATTAGTTAGGGTTATAGTTAGGTTAACCATTTATCATAGGTCATATTCATATATCAAGTCATGACTCATGAGTCATGACCTTAGCCTAATTGAAGCTCTTAAATAAATGAAATCTGCTAGCGTAATTACTCGATCGACCGAGACCGATCTATGAAGAGAGTATATATATACATTGACAACATTGTCATTACTTGAATATAAATAAGAAATTAAATGATAATATCATCTACTAGTATACGAGTATATACTTTTAGTGTATACAAATATTTATCGTTTTAATTATTTCAAAATTGAAACATGTAATTGACTACGAATAATCGAAATGTACATGTATGTATTATATACTCTTCAAATATCTGAATTGAGGGTCACATTCATTAAAACCCGATCTCCTAGCTAATTTTCTAAGACTGTCCATATTTTTACCCCAAGGAAAAAAAAAAAGAAAAAAAAAAGATGATGACGAATGAATGAAATTTAGTTGAGTTTCTTGTACTATAAGCTATATAACCAAATTCTAGCTACCTTGTGGAAGAAAAGAAAAGGATCTGAAGCAATCTGGGATACATATCTTGGCTTCACTTTTTCATGCAGGGACGAAGGAGATGATGACAATTTAAAGGCCATCATCAGAAAAATATTGACTTGTACTTTATGTGAAGGTGAAATTTAAGAATTCAATTTATTACTACTCGCTCGTATATTACTTTGCAATGTATCACTAGTATATGTATATTTAGTTTTCAAAGGTGTTAGAAATATAGGGAGTTTGATGCACCAACTTTACTTCCTCCTGGTCAAGTGTGTCACATCGATCATTATATTGCTAATGAAGTTTTCTCATTATGTATGTGCACATATCTTTGGCGTTGCACTTATACTACTAAAAGTAAACAATAGAGTTAAAATATGTGAATATTGTATGTGTGAATATGGATCGGAGATGACTAGATATTAAAACAATGCATATATATAGGCACCAAATGTAATTATCGATCATGAAAATGTTGTTGTATGATTTCCTAGATCAGAGTAGTTATTAATTAGAAAGTCGAACATTTTCTTTAGTTATGCTTGTAAGAAGTGCGGTATGCATTGTGCTACATTATAGCACAAAATATACGGAGTACCGTAACATGAGCAATGAGCGCAAATTTACAAGAAAAGGAGGTACTATTATTGTGATCATTTGAAGTCGCAAGATATATCACGAATCAATAAAGACATTTAATTAAGACTCGTTTACATGTACAACTATATACTGATTGATCTGGTAACGATTCTTCGGTTTCCAAATAATCACTATGCTTAATAATCACAACTATGTTATTATTACTCATAAAAATAAAAGAAAGAGCGAAGAATAATACTTTGTAGCTTCTCTTTTTTTTTCTTTTTTTTTTCCCATCAGTTTCATCTTTTGATCACGACGGCTTTACAATTAGCATTTGCATGAGAGCATATATGAGTACCACAAAATTACAATTAGAAAAGACGCCACTAAGTAGTACGTACGAGTGGTGTGTACATGAAGATATCAAATACATATCATTCGAAAAAGATCTGTCATACATGCAGCCATGCACACGATTTATGCTACGAGTACAAATTAAATTATTTCCGATCCATTGCCTAGCTAGCTTAGCTCACGTACGTATGTATGGTGGGTTTTTAATTTAGATCACCTGTTTTCTTTTATATCTGCTAGCTTTGTTTTGTTAATTTCGACGGTACATACATGAAAATAACTTTTACAGATCCAACAAATTGTTGTAGTTGTTTGTTGTAACTCTTTGATTCGTTGATCTGTATTAACTTTAAATTATCCTTTATTTCTATCTATTGACGCCGAATTTCCAAGAAAAAAAAAAGATCCAACAAATTAAAATTCAAAGAAAAAACATTGTAACAAATATCTTTGGCTTTTTGACTTTTTCGCTTATAGTACAAATTTGTCATCAATTTCAGGGTATTGGTGATATGACTATGCCGTAGCAAACTTTCGACTAATTAATAACAGATTTTGGACAATTGAACGTTTACATTCAAATTTTCTTTTATCCTCCACTTAAAATGGTTACTCCTAGTTTGGTACCTTATTACCTAAGTTTTTGGAGGTAGTATTTGGATTAATTGTAGATTTTAGCAGTTTAATCATCATTATGTTTGATGATTAGTCAAATCCTGAGATTAGTGTATCTCACTCGAACTGGAGAGGATTTATTTACAGTAAGAAAACTCAATAGCTGCCACTTGCCCACTTTTTAGCTTAATATATAAGTTTCGTTCTCGCCATCAAAAGGTTGCATTAAAAAAAAAAAAAGTTTGTAGTATGTTTTTCCTAATCATTTTGTCGACAAAATGTCAAAATGTCATGTTAATTATGTGAAAAAATTATTAGGAAGCAATTAACTACCTCTCATGTCTTGTTCTCATTTGAATTTCATCCCTGGACCCTGGGTGAATTGATATTTTGGGGTATGTAGTGGTTCCTTGATAATCTTTATGCTTTGATTTAAATTGATTGTAACATTGATGCATCACGACACAACGCAAATTACGTATTGCTTGAGGTCATATATTATGTATAGACAAGTGGAAAAAAAATTGTTTGATACGAACGTAGAATGTGTCATGTCAGCGCTAGTTATAGAATTGATCAGTATTTGAAAATTTATGTGTGCAATGAATATAGCAATTTTGATAGAATAATGAGCTAATTAAGTTAGCATTGGTACGTACTAGGTTGATGTTTTGAAGCTTATTATCTTAATATTAAATAACTTTTCAATTGTTTACACGATGTTTTCGTTAGTTGAATAATAATTACAATAAATCGAGTGTTTTGTTGTTCTTAATTAAAAACTCGACGTAAAATCTAAGTATGCTCACCCCATCTTAATTCTTAGACGACGGAGGGCCTGAGGGATATAATCTCAATAAATCTCATATTCCCATGAATCCCATCCCAATAATGTTTTGATGGAATTGAATTAGTGGGTGCACAGTGAGAGTGAAAAACTTAACGAAAAGCCCATGCAATTAGCGACGAAACGAATACAGTCGACTGTTGCGTGCATGGATAATCATGTTTTTCTCACCAGCCAGCCATGACTTGCCAACTGTGTTGACTAGTCATTGCATGCATGAATGCTTGAAACTACTTTTTTCCGATTTTTTTCGAGTATTAGTCGACTCTAAATCATTTTAAAAAAAAAAAATTCAATATTGGTGTTTCTGTAAATTGTATTGATAAATTCAGTTCACTTGTGTCAATTATTATACACCTGAATATCAAAATGTACCTACTATGTGTACCGTGTACGTGGTCTAAAACAGATTAGTTTTAATAGTATATCAGGGTTTATAATATAAATCAATGTGTTGTGTTTCATTTAGCCAAGAAATGGTTAAATGGTGAGTGACATGGTGCGAATTGAAGATGCATGACTTAGTGATGAGTTGTGAGCTTCTTTGAAATTTAGAGTGATAATAATTATAAGAAATCCAAATAATGTGCACATATATATATGTACTGTAAACTTTTTTTTTAGAGTCGTCTATGTAGTATCAAGCATGTCGATGTTCATGCTAATTAAAACTAAACTTCGGTTTTGTACATTTTAGTCATCCGATCAGATAATGATATGCCTAATAAGTAACTCTTCCATTCAGAACACACGGCCAGACAATCATATATATAACAATCAAAGCATTATTTTCTTGTGGATTTAACTCGTACCAGTTGATCCAAGTGCCCATACAAATAACTAAAAAAGTACGTATATGTAATTATCGAACACTGTATAGTATTAGTAGCTAGTGTGGAGTAACCTATAGTGAGAACCCACGTAAGTCAGCTGTAATCGGCATAAAATAAAGAAAATGAAAACCGGTGAGAGAGGAGACTTGTGTGTATATATAGTAAAGCATAGTTGTTGGTAGGACTCCAAGGGGGCAGGCAGCCAAATCTGATAAGAAACCGCAGGTTTGGGAAAAAAAAAACATCACAATAATAATAATAATACACACTATATTTCTTACTATTATTACTATGGGACGCTCTCCTTGTTGTGATGAATCTGGTCTTAAGAAAGGTCCTTGGACTCCTGAAGAAGATCACAAGCTTGTCAAGTTTATCCAAAAACATGGCCATGGAAGCTGGAGAGCCCTCCCTAAACTCGCCGGTATGTCACCATTTTCACTATCTCAACGATAACCCTTTTTCAAGTTTGCACCATCCAGTTTATATATTCTAAACTCGAAATGCATGTGATCGATGACCTGTTCCTGTCATCTGTGATTTAATTAATTAACGTAATGCCAATGATATATAGTGATACGGATGTTGTTTTCATTTCAGGTTTGAATAGATGTGGTAAAAGTTGTAGGTTGAGATGGACAAATTATCTAAGGCCTGATATCAAGAGAGGCAAATTCTCCCCAGAGGAAGAACAAACCATTTTGAACCTACATGCCATCTTGGGTAACAAGTACGTAACTATTATCGACCTCATAAATATACCAATTATCGTATTTAGATGACACTCGTCTACATACATACATCACTCTCTTTATCTCCTGTAGCCCCTTGGCAACATTTGAACATTATAACAAAAAATGTACATACCAACTCTTTTTCATCACATGATATATATAGTCAAATTACCATTACACCCTCTAATCACTTTGATCAAAATAATATTATTACTAGGTGGTCTGCAATAGCAACACATTTACCAGGAAGAACCGACAATGAGATCAAGAACTTTTGGAACACACACTTGAAGAAGAAGCTGATCCAAATGGGGTTCGATCCGATGACACACCGGCCTCGGACCGACATCTTCTCAAGCTTACCACATCTCATAGCCTTAGCAAACCTTAAGGATTTGGTTGAGAGCAATTCTTGGGAAGAACAAGCTGTGAGGCTCCAAACTGAGGTGGCTAAACTTCAATACTTACAATACCTTTTACAACCTCCTACTTCTAATTATCCCATGCCAAACTTAGATATGGACACCCTTAATCTCCTAAATTCCCTACCTTCTTCATTTAATATCAAAGATCATTTCAACAACAACAATAATAATGATAATAATAACATTATTAACCCAAATTTAAATAATAATGTCCTAAGTTTAGGTAGTCCAAACCCATTTGATGGTATGCATGATGATCATTTGCCTGATCTTAAAAGTTTGGAAATTCCTACAAATCTAAGCAAAGATGATAGTAATAATACTAATAATATTAGTAACATGATTGATGATGATAATAATAATCTTATGGTACAGCCTTGTGAATTTACAGTTTTAACCCAAGGAGATGATGAGAATAATTCACCCACTTCCCCTTGGCTTCCTTCATTGTCTTCTTCTCCTTCTCCACCACCACCACCTCCAGCCACCTCCACTGGTGTCGCAACCTCGGCCGCGACATTAGTTGATGGTTGCAGTACTATATCTAGCTTCTGGCCTGATCTTCTTCTTGAAGACTCCTTGTTCCATGAGATTGCATAGTATTGAGTAGTGGGTAATTAGTTTATACTGTTTGCAGATAGTGAGTTTTTAATCAATGTGATGAAGGTTTGGACTTTCACCTCCTTTTTTATTTAATTTTTAATTTTTTTGTTACAGTTTGTAATATAGTGCAAAAATACATATACTCTTTCAGCTCCTTTATATAATCATAAACTATATACATACGATCGAGTTAGTACATTATTACACTGGCCTAGGGTAACTTATTGTGTTCTTATTTAATTTACAGCATATTGTTTTTCATGCATATATATATGCAAATTGATAGAGGTCTATAGTTTAGACACAATTAATTTGTCTACAATGTAAAATTGAGCTAGTAGTAGTAAAATTGAGATTGGAATAGTAAAATTAATTGTAGTAAAAAATTCAGGTAGTAAATTTATTGTGTGAGTAGTAAAATTTTGATAGTGTGGTAAAATTATTACGGATTGTAGACACTTTTGGGTGTCTACACTTTAGACCTTTAGCATTGTCCATATATATATTCGTCATTTTAATTAGCACAGTTGACTAATTCTGATCTATTTAAAAAAAAATTAGAAAAAATTGCCTATCCATAAAAGGTAAAAGTTAACTCGTATGTGTTGTGTACTTGTGCATTGTGATCATTACCTTGATATTATAACATGAATATACGAATAAAGTTTGATATGAATTTACTGAATTTTCTTAAAATTAGGTGAAGTACTACAAATAACAAATATATAATCGGAGCCGTTATAATGATATTTGATTTGAACCGATCTGTTTGAATTGAATTAGACTCGAACTACACATTTATTAAGATTGGAATGGATGAAATTTAAGCTTAATTAACACTCCTATCTTTTTCTATCCATATATACAATTTTCTTCTATAAATCAGTTACCAACCACTCAACCAGGATCGTCTGCCGTTAGTAGCTAAAATGTGTGTTGCTGATAAGACGACAAAAACAATGTGACAAAACAGTAGCTAAACAATTTGTTCTCATTGTAAAATTCTGATTATTTGGAATATGTATATGTTTCGTAACAGCATTATTCTTATTCATACTTTACATGATTATGATTTATGAGAACTTGATGAGAAGTCCTGCATTGTGTATCATTGCTTTAAGTCAAATAACAATATTATACTGTAACTAATAACTCTACCTCAAAAAAATAAATAAATATAAATGATAGGATGAGTAACTGTTGAAGTATAAGACTAGTGTGTGCTCTAACCATCAGTCTTGGCTCAGTTGGTTATCTAACATGGTATCAGATCCTCAGCGATTCTGAGGTTTTGAGTTCGAATCCTGGTAGCTCCCTCCTTTGTTGTGTTGGAGGCTTAACTTAATAAAAAGAGTTCAATCTAAGTGTTGTGTTTGTGGGCCAGTGAATTACCCACGCTTCAAGCCCAAGTGGGCCTATGCGTGAGGGGACGTGTTGAAGTATAAGACCATTGTGGATGATCTAACCATCAGTCTAGACTTTTGGCTCAGTTGGTCATCTAACGGTAACTCATTGGTTTATGATGTACAAATCCACTTTCTCCTCTTTTTTCGATGCGGGACACTTAAAGGTGGATCTCACTTTAACATAAGACTGCAACTTGAAGATTACGTATTAATCAATAATATTTAACTTTGCAAGTATCAATTTATTAAAGAGCCAAAATTGTATGTTTGTAATTAATTCTTATTAGCTTAATTAAGTGATGAGGGTGGTAATGTGGTATGTTACACGATGAACTCGAGATAAGTTGGATGAAAGTTTTCTTATTCCTACGGGATAGTAGTACATAGTATTGAGACAAAAATAAAAAAGATATACGGTATATTAATTAATTGACTTTGAGCGAAAAAAATATAACTTATACGCAAATTTTACGTACAATGGTTGCATCAGTGCATGTAATATATGTATTTAAAGTCAAACGTTAACTATTCAAAAAAGACGATGAACCTATTCATGGCTAAGAGAGTCCACGGTATGTGATTCGTAAAGGTTTGATAGTAAACATTTAGGAGCCAACCACCCGAGACTTAGGATAATAGCTAGGGTGTAAGAAGCTAACTAAGCAATAAGTCGGGGAATTTAATTTGATCACCAGTAAAAACAAACACACGTACTGCTTTTTCTCCATTACTTGCTCCCGTTTATGTGCGTAAGAGTGAAAGAGGCCGGAGTTGACTAGTAAGACATTAATCTCACAAAAGTGACGTACAAGGATCCACTAATGATAAGATGGGCTCCCCCAAGTAGTTAGGAAGAAAGTAATTTAATTTAGAATTAACTAATTGCATGCACTTTCGATTAAAATGTCCTATTTGTTAAAAAAAAAAATTACCGTATATGTGTGTTAACTAGATTTTCAGATGAAGTATAAAGTGTCATAGATACTGCATTATCACTGTATATACATGCATTTCACGTACTATCTCTTGTATACACTCTTTAGGTAGAATCGTTTGTGCGTGCAAACGTATCGGTGAATTAAAACTTTGATCTCGTCTCTATACAAGTGTTGTTGTATTAAAATAAATGGTATGCGAAACAACATTGGGATATTAATTGGTATGTACTCATGCACAATGTGGTCAAATTATATATGTAGCATTGATGAAGGTTGACTTTATGTAACCCGACCATTTCTCGTTATCTCTCGAAAAAATAACAAAAAACATAAGTTACGTCAAAATGATAAAACCTGAGTGCCAGGAGATATAGTGAAATCACGTCATTGACTTTTGTCGGTGAAGAAAGTCAAAGGAATTACCTGCACCACCATTAGTTAACAGTAGCGATCGCGCGATAGCTACTAAATGTTTGAGAATGAAAGGCTAGATCAGATTATTGAAGATTATTTAAGATAATAATTATTGTTTTGCATGTCAAACTACGTAGAAAATGTGGATTATATTGTGCCTCGACCCTCGATCTATAATATATTATGACATATATATGATCCCATCCAAATTTATATACAAGCGTAATTTTGTTGTATATCAATTATTTCAAGTTGCAGCCAAAAAGTGCATCACCTAATCGCATTGCCCTATCTACCTGCTTTGACAACAACCAATTTCAATAGATGCTCTGGATAGTAGAGAATCGGGACCTAATTGTTCACCATATATTTTTACCTCTTTGAAAAAAGAAAAATATAAATCATCTTCAATGCATTTTCTCTCAATTAAGGTACTCCGTGATTAAAAATACTTTCACTACCGTTTATTTATCTTTTTTTTTTTTTTACGTTTTTGTGGTTTAATCTGAAACGATTATTTTAAATTATTTATTTTTACATATTCGATCGAACTAAATATAAAATAATAAACAAAATGGCGGGAGTGTGTAAATGTTCATTATCAGTACACAATCCCACCACTTTTAACTTAAGGTATCTAAATATTTTCAAAACATTATAATAATTAAGCATTATTTGGAACTTGGAAGTGTACTTGATTCTATGAGGCAGGCTTCAATTTATGATGGGCTTAGCCCAGTTATATTAAGGGCTTTGCCCACTAGATTATGTAGAAGAGTAGAACTAGGGGTTTGATTCGGTGAAAGCTCGACTCGAGTTCAAATTGACCAACCTAAGTTCAATTAGTATCATGTTACTTCAACAAATGATATTATGGTCTCGGGATTATATGAGTAGTATAGTACTCGACTACTCGTATATAAATATGATCTATACGGTTTGATCGTGAGAAAAACCACGATACTCATCATAGGGTCCAAATCATAGTGTAAGCATAGAGGTTACGCAAATACTATCGTACCCGGGGGTATCAAGAAGGTAAAATCATGGGTTGTCGAGCCCAGATCTGTTTCCCACAACCCCGTTTTCGTCGTCTTCCACCTGGTTTAGGCCACGACGACCCACCTTACTGGGCTCACACCGCCGTATGCGGCCTAGTGGTGGTGAATTCGGGGTGAGGGGAGGAGGTCGGAGTGGGCGGCGGTGGTTTGTGGGGGGCGGTAGGGAGGGTGGGGAGAAGATGGGTGGTGGCGTCGCATGGTGGGGATCTGGGTTAGACGGCTCAAGGCGGTGATGTTGGTGGTGGTAGGTCTGTGGTCGTGGTGGTTGGGTACGCCGGCATCGGCGCGGGGATTGCCGGGTGCGTGGGTGGGAGGGGAGGAGAGAGACAGTTATTTGTTTCTTTTGTTTTTAATTTGGTTGGGTTGATTTATGTTAATGGACTAGCATGAGATTGGGCTGATTTGTTTATATGGGTCGGGGGTACAATGGGTACAAAAAGGATGGTACCTCCGGTGTACCATAGAACGATTGTAGAAGTTACTCCATTCCTATGCATAGTAATGTACTGGGATGAAGGCCCGTGCAATGCACGGGTCTCATAATAACGATATCTATCAAATGTGATAAAATTGAAATCAAGTGCAGATTAGTAGTCCTAGTCCTAGCCTAATAAAATGATTTTTAGAGTTTGATTATATTTGAGATTATATAACATTTCTTATGAAATTTCTTACGAACTCGAATTGAAACTAAATCTTGAGAAAGAAAACAACAATTATATCATTTTTTTCTCTTATGTAATATTGTAATAGCAGGAGAAATGTGGAGATCTACAAAAATACAACGGAAAATTCACGTGGTGACCCTGAGTTTTGCAAGATTGCACGTGCTGACCCAAAATTTAAGTTTTTGCACACGGTGACCCTGAACTATGCATTTTGTGCACGTGGTGGCCCTATATGTTAACGTTGTTAGAATTTCGTTAAGTTTTTGTCAAATTAAGCTCTAATATCTTCTTTTGGAGGTAGCAATTAGTTATTTACACCTCATCCAACATTAATTTAATATCGTATAAACATATAGTTAACTTAAATTAATTGAACTTTTTTGTTAAAAGATTGTAGATTAGAACTTAATTATGGCGTAACTTAACGGAATTCTAACGGTGTTAAAATATAGGGTTACCGCGTGCACAAAATGCATAGTTTAGAGTTACCGTGTGCAGACACTTAAAATTTGGGTCACCACGTGCAATTTTGCAAAACTCAGGGTCGCCACGTGAACTTTCCGAAAATACAAAATACATATAGGAAACCTACATATATACCGACATAGAGGCGTATATATAGGAGCCATAATTAAAATTTCTAGCTAAGAATTACAATTGACCTAAAAATAAAAACTTATATAAATGTTTTAAGATAACGCATTACCAATTATCATAACACATGCATGTGTCCTACTTAATGTCCTAAACTCCCAAGATATGTCCTATTAAAAGTTCTAAACTGTGATTTATATACGTAAGATAAGACTACCAAACATCTATGGTTCCTTGTTTTAAAAAAAAAAAACATCTATGGTTCCTTAAATTCTGGCCATCGGTTCACATTAGTGAGGAATTTGCGTGTAATAGGAATCATTATATATGAGATTGTATTGTAATTAATGTTATTATATATAACCAAGTTTTAATTAAATAAGGTTTAATCCCATATTCTCTTTGGTTTTTTTTGGATAACCCCATAGTATATGTACGTAGGATTCATCCTAATTACAACCATCTATGATTTATCTATCATTGATACCAATTACCAGCAACTCTAAGACCAATAGAAGATATTAAGGTTTAGTGTGGTTTAGGTTGGTGTTTGATAGGTAGAATTTATCGGAGTAGATTTAGCATACATTTAGTACTAAAAATGTCTAGTCGTTGTAAGAGTTATAAAAAACGTCATTTAATAGTATAGAAAGATTATATTAGGATACATTATTAAATAATATAATATAAAATTTAAAATATATTATGTGGAGTCGTAGAGTCCTACTCCAGATCATGTTCGATATATATTTCAATATAATATTAACCAAACTCTCTAAAAATATCCGGTCGTTGTGAGATCTCTAAAAAAGCCTCCTTTAATAGTATAGAAGGATTCTCGTTTCTATAAAATTCTCCGGAATATTAATCTTAATATTAAGTTTTGAAAAAAAATTGAACTCGGAATAAAAGAGTGGGAGCATGGATTTACTTAGCTCAACTCAAGCCCACTCGAGCTTAGTTTGGTTCATTACTCATTAGCCTTGTTTAGAACGAAAGCAAACTAAAATAATATATTTGTGCTACCAATCCAAAGTGTATATAGATTGTGCAGACTTGGAGAGACGAGAAGGAATTATTGGGGAAGAAAATAGAATGGCTGGTTGCATCGAGTTGTTAGTTCATAGTTTTCCCCTTTATTTCCTTATCCAACTTTTGTTGGTGGATAATCAAATTTTTGGGTAGACCGTCTTTGTGAACATTGTGGGTTTGCTTCATTTCTTTTATATCATCTATCCGCAACAAACACAATGATTGTCCACGATCAACAAACCGACGTACACAATAAATTGGCTATCAGTCCCTCACAAATGACGACAATTCATAAGTTAAAAGAGTTTATTTTCTTCGAGCTATATATACTCGAGTGAGTGATTTCCCCTCTATGACCCTCTTCTTCCTAAGTCGAGCCGGTCTTTCGTCGGTCGGTTCACCTTCTTGTGGGCTCTTTGCAGCTTTGCCCGGCCAAGACCATAAGATAAGGTTCAGTGAGTTCACCAAGCGACGACAAACGTATATCTAAAGATAGCGGTTACCGGTTCTCGTGTTCGAAAACTACCAAAAAATTGGGAAAAAGAAGATGCCAAAGTAATGGTCCTAGTCCCATCCATTTTCTACTTATATATGGAGCCCCCACCATGACATTGTTTCCATTTTCTCTCCCTCTCTTCAAATCTTCCCCATTTCCCTCCACCACCCACCGCCGCCCGCCGCCGCCGCTACCACCACCCCGTAGAATAAAACAAAAAACTATTAAATTCCAAAAAAATGTCAGATTCCGGCAACTCGCGCCACCTAACGGTGACAACCGATCCGAGTGTCCCACTCACGAACCTCACCGCCGTCGGAACTCGTCTCGACTCACTGAGTCGGTACTTAACCGAGTCGGTCAACTCGAACACCGTCCTCCCTAACCACCAGATCGACTCCATCTCCTCCGACCTCATCTCCGCCATCCACCAAGTTATCATCAACGGCGCCGCCCTCCTCGCCTCCCAATCGCCACCACCACCACCGCAACCGCAACCCGACCCGAACCCGGTCCGCCGCAAATCGACTCCGATCGCCGTTCCAGATCCGAAAATCGACGACGATCTCGAGATCGTGGAGGTTGACGCGGTGGAGCTACTGGCGGAGCACATCCACGTGTGCGGCGTCTGCGGCAAGGGTTTCAAGCGCGACGCCAACCTCCGGATGCATATGCGGGCCCACGGTAATCAGTACAAGACGCCGGAAGCGCTCGCGAAACCGACGGCGATCACCACCTCAACCGCCGCATCCACCGCCGTCGCCGCCGCCGCCAATAAGAGATTCTCCTGTCCGTACGTCGGGTGCAATCGGAACAAGGAGAGCGGGAATTTCCGGCCGCTGAAATCGGTAATTTGCGTGAAAAACCACTTTAAAAGAAGCCACTGTCCGAAGATGTACACGTGTAATCGGTGTAATCGGAGAAGTTTCTCCGTCGTCGGGGATTTGAGGAGTCATATTAGGGTTTGCGGCGAGAGTAAATGGAAGTGTTCTTGTGGAACAAGCTTCTCTAGGAAGGTAAAGTTGTTTGATCACGTGGCCTTGTTTGAAGGTCACATGCCGTCTTTTGATGTTTCCCCCGCTGCGACCGCCGTTGCTGCGGTGGAGGAGGTTGACGTAATTGTTTCCGCCTCGGCCGCGGGATCAAGTGGTAGTGTGTTGGAGTTTGATGATATATTGGAAGCGTTTATGGGAAGTTACGCTATGGAAGAGTGTTAGATTTTGATGTTGTGTTATGATTTCGTGTCTTCGTAACCTTGTCGTAACATTTCTATCAGTTGTCGATATTTTAGGATTGTCTTACTCAATTTTTTTGTTTTTACGTATATATAGGTCATGTACATGCAAGTTTGGAACTCATGAAGTTAACAAGAATAATAACTTACGTTTGCCAAGAAACGGCTCAACTAGTGTCTAGTAGTATTAGCATTGTACCGATTTAGGGCGACTTATCTTAACTTGATTTTGATTTGTAAAAATGGAGTAAGAAAAACGCGCTAAAGGTCTAGAACTAGGTACGGAATTGAAAAGACGTCAATCATAAAAGTTTCATAGAATTATTTGAGTCATATATCCACCCCGACGACACAAGTTGTTTGTCGACGAAAGAAAGCAATATTAGCCCATGTATAATCTGATTATCTCGTTGATTTTGAGATAAAACCTCACCGAACACGAGTACAATATAGGCTATTATTGTAGGAAGGGTTTCATACTTTCATCATCAGAAAAAGGTGGAGAAAGACAATTGCATCATGACTTTCATCATCACCAAGCTGAGGGCAGCTGATGCCATGCAAGACACAGCAATCTCAAAAATGCCTTTGCCCTCCTAATAGCCTAATATCTATCACGATTCACGCCTTCACGGGAATGCTCTAGATATACCAATTCGTTCAACATATAGTACTAGTCTTATGAAAGTCAATTACTCCATATATTTCTACCAATTCAAGTCACAACATAGTAAGTCAATTTTGTCTCACTTGTGTTCACAATGATTAACTTTGTTTACGTTATAGCTTGATCAATGATCTCTTTAAACTCGATCTCGTAATAACTCTTATATCTATACAAGTTCCAAGCCATTTGAATTAAATGTTAAGTCAGCATACATGTCATATCTGTTACATGCTGGCTCAATTCCCGTAGTTAATTTCTAACGTTTGATCGAGTTATATCACAATGGGTAGTTGTTAGGACTCATTAGATTATTTCATGTTTACCGTATGTAATACGACACATGGATAATTGTCTACGAAAATTCGGGTCAATGTGAAGATGATCAATATGCCAATACCATAACACTCACGGGAATGTTGCTAAAGAATGCCAAAAACAATACGCTAAAAACAATTTTCCTTCTTAAAGTATGTTAGAAATTCAATTCAACTCATTTGATTCTATGCCTACTCCGTGACAAATTAGGAAAATTCGTTGGATTTTTCAGAGTTAGCAACCGTACGTATATATATAGACGCAAATCACAACAATGTTTTATTTAACACGTACACATAGTAAAACAACACAAGCTAAGCTCAATATTTAGCAATAAGAAGGAGATCACAAAATTCACAATGTCAGTTTCTTTAGAGGCATTGGCAATGGCAGGAGCAGATTATGCACATTTTCGTATGGACATAGAGGAATGGGAGCGTGCCGAAACAGAGACAACACCAGCCCATCTACTGGCTTATGAAGACGACGAGGACGAACCATGGCTTATGCATAAGATCACTAGACGTACTAATGAAGATACTTATGGTAATGATGGCCGCGCTGAAGATCACCAAGGGGGTCTTATAGGAGAGTATGAAGGGTTCCGAAAATTGAAGGGATGGTTAAGATTAAGAGGGCTAGTAATGATGATTATGGCTGTGTGCAGGCTAATTATGCTCATAAGAAGAACACAACAGTGATCTGATCGATGCATGATACTCAACCATTTTTCTCTTTTCAACATTTGTTCATTGATTTGTTAAATTGTTATCGTAACCTTTACACTTCCCCACATTCTTCAGGTTTCATGTGAATTTCTTACATATACTTCAACTACACATAAATAATTCAAAAACACAGTAGTAGTACATGTTAAGTTATATATGTTTCAGACTCCGAGTGTGATAGTTGATTATTTAGAGGTTTTAGTACGAATAACATGTCTAAGTTTGGAAAAGTTTCTTCTAATACGCTCGTAGGTTTAGTTTTGAGTTTTGAAATACCACTTTCAATCTCGTACAAGAATCTACATTTTTGTTGTGTAAATGAAGATCGAGCAGAAACATAGCAAAAATCTCATTTGCAAGCAGAGTATATCAAGTACAAACCAAAACAGACGTCGAGCACCAGTAGATACTCCTTTCGTTATTTTAGATTGTTAACTTTTCGCTCCATACATATTCGAATCAAAATTAACATCCAAGAGAACAAAAGGAGTACTTTTGGGACATGAGTATGACTAAGAGATGTCGAATTGATGATCTCAGAATATGTTTCTGTGGGCGGATATCTGAGTAAATATCTCTCAAAAGTTTGAAACTGAATATCACGAGAAACGTTTTAAAGACTGATGAAAAGATGATACCTTGAATTCTACCTTGATCACCTCTCCAAGTATCCCATGGACCGTTTGTTCACTTTTCTGATTCTAATTATTTCCAACTTTATAGACTATCACCTTTTTTGAGCTAAACTTTTCGTCGAAATGATGCTTAAACTTTGCTAAAACACGATAATTTCCCACAAATTGTATCAGAAAACCCGTCGTGAATAGATCTTTCTCACCATTAGTCAGCCAAAGAGGTTGTGTACTGATGTTACGATTCCTATTCAATAAAAGAGAGACGGTTTCCAAGTGACTTGCATTAGAACGATAACAACGAAAATTTGGTAAGTGATTAGGCTTTTACAAGATGTATTTAGGACCAGTCTAATCAAAAGAGCAAGGTTACTGCACTTTCAACTGTGTAGATTAGTACATATATGTAGGGGGGCAAGTCACGGATACATCAAAGTCTAGGACAAGAAAAGGGAAGTCTAAGACAACAAAAGTGACAATTAATAGCATAAAACCACCACTTTTAACGTAACCTCCCTACCATGTGGTGTAAGGTGTAACTTATCCGGTTACGACTCCTACCTCCCACGGGTTTGCCCTCTATATATACCGAAATTCCTTGTACTCAGAAATCCAGTTCCGAGGAAGTAACTTCAGGAACAAAATATCATAGAAATAGAGGAGAGTAGTCTAACACAAATTATGTCGATCGATGCATTGGCTATGGCAGGTGTTGATTACAGAAACTCCAGCATCAATTTTGAGCAGATGGAGCTCAATGACTTGGAGAGGACACCACAATATCTTCTAGCAGAAGAAAACTCCAGCAACAGCGTAGCTGTGACCAAGTACAAGGTGAATCAGAAGCTCGAGCAACAAAAATTGCAGCTCAATGGGAAGGTAGCGCCATGGAAGAAAGGCGCTGCATCACCAAGGGTGGTGAACTGCAGTTAGCCCCCCTACCCTCTACCCCCGAATCCAAATAAAAGTTTTAAGTACAAGTCCATCTCTTCTAGCCCCTAGATAATTTATAATGTTTAAGCTGTTATGTGATCTGGGATCACTTCATTTGCCTTCCCTTCTACTAATTCGTCTATGATTGTGCAACTTTAACACACAGGTCAAAAAGATGCGCTATTTCTAGAGCGGATGCAAACCTTCACACTTCACATTTATCAGACACTGAAGCTTAAGCTGCTAATAAAGAACCATGGACGAAATCACAAAATATCGGTTTCTCTAGCATCCCACCTCGGATTAGTAAACTAAAGACGTCTTAGTCCTGATCCTCTATCTAGGATGGTTTACTATATCTGTTTCGGGATCCCCTTGAGACGCTATCACAGTTTAACCATGCTTGTCCAGATAAATTCTGTCAATCCTAATTTCGTAGGAATGCGGTCACTAAACAAATAAATCGCATATAACTTGGCACCATCTCTCTGTCCAAAAAAAAAAGTACCATAAAGCTAAGTTTGGCTTCAAACTCTGAGAGAGCCCATAAAATTTGTGCTCCAGAAGATGGAGTTCAAGAGTACATATCAAAATAAATTTAGCTGTTGGCCTTTCGCCTAAAGCTAATACGATTTCTTAGCAGCGACAGCTTCAACAAAACTATGTACTATTAGACCAACAAAAATCAGATACCTAAGCCAGTATTAGTACTGCACAAAAAGTTGGCATTTGATATGAAGGTTTCGTAAGTTTCTGGGTAACATACGTTAAGAACATAAGTTGCTATGTACACACAATACTTAAGAAGGATCATTAAAGCTGGCACACCAATGAAATGGATATGGATAACTTGCAGCAGGGAATCACAAAGATTATAGGAATTAAATACCCAAATGAGGCGTGAACATCAAAAGATGGAAGTTAGGCATCTCAGGTTTACCTCATCGACCACCGGACAACTCAATGGCGTCCTGATTATAAATGGAATCTTCACCCCAGTCGAATCTTCTCTGGAGTCTATCATATTCTTGCCTGCGAGTGACTTCCACATGCTGCCATTCCTCCCATCTTTCAGCCAGACCCTCTCCTTCGAGCATCTTCACCACCTCAGACATTGCTGGCCGCTCCTCTGGTGAGCTTTGAGTACATAATAATGCAACTTTTATCATCATCTCCACCTCCTGAGTATCAAAGTTCTTACTCAAATTTTTATCCACGATTGCATCTAATCTCTTTTCCCTTTCCAGCTTCTTGACCTGTGTGCAGCCAAAACAACACACCATAGTCACATCAAAGTTGATTCATACGACAAGAAGCCTATGCGGCAAGAATTACTAAGGGTTCAAAAACCAATCATGCGGCACAGAAACTGTGTCTCCTAATATACAGGCCAGTCAGACCAAATTTAAACCTTAACACAGGTATCGAAAAACCAACCAGGAATCTATCAGTTTTGTTAATAGTCGCATTTGTTAAACAGGAGAGACGAGGCCAATAATTATTCATCAGATGGTTCTTTAATGCGACTTCTTCACAGTTTTAAAGATAGCGGGAATTACCCCCAAGTCCTTGGAACTGGAACCAGTTAAAAAAATTAAAAAGAATGATATCAATGAACCTTTGCCATCTTACATGATCAAGCAACAGCACGTCGTCTTCTTCTTCCAAGCGTGAAAAATCAATAGCACGCTGGCCTGTCACAAGCTCGAGAAGCATAATGCCATAACCAAAAACATCTGTCCTCTCTGATGATTTTCCAGTGGACAGATACTCTGGAGCTATGTGTCCCATTGTTCCACGTACTTGTGTAGTCACATTAGTCTTTCGGACATCTACCAACTTTGCCAAGCCAAAATCACCCACAACTGCTTCAAAGTCTTCGTCTAATAAAACATTAGCAGCCTTAACATCCCGATGGATAATCTTTGGATTGCAATGTTCGTGAAGATACTCTAATCCACGTGCAGTTCCCAAGGATATCCGTTTTCTTGTAGGCCAATCCAAAACAGCCTCTCCTGTTTTTAATTCTGCAGATGAAAGCAACACTTAGATGACCAATAACGACTAGAATCTAGATGCATTACTATGAGTGATGAATCTAATACGACAACTCAATGAGAAACTTCAGCTATCAATGAAACTAGCGCTGTGAAGGAAATTAACAGCACATTGTAACTACCAATTCCTTTTGGATGGTTGAAAAGATTCTGAAGAGCAAAATTATTCTCAATTTAGGGCTATGTTATTAGAAAAGGAAAAAAAAAAAAGAGGATTACTGTTTTGATCAGAAAGGCATCACTTTCGATGGTCTACACATTGATGCAACTCCAAATTCTATAAAGAGACCAACAACACTTGGGCTATGCAAGATAAATAATAGAATTCACATAGGAAAGGATTATTATAGTACCCCGCAGGCGGTAAGCAACACTTAGGTTCTGCATGAATGGGTACACCAAAAGTCTCTCTGTTGGTGTAGTACAAAACCCTATTAAGCGTAGTAGATTCTTATGAACAGCAACACTTATCATCTCAACCTCACGCTGAAAAGCTGCATCCCCTCCGGGGCTTTCGTAGTCAGTTAACCGTTTCACTGCCACCTTTATATTATCTCCAAGAACACCTTTATAGACCTTGCCAAAGCCACCTTGACCAAGAACATTTTTCTCATTGAAGTTGTCTGTCGCTATTTGCAGCTCCCTGTACGAAAATCGCTTAAGCTGGCCAAATGCAATTCTACGATCAACTTCGCCTGTAAAGTGCAGAGAAAGGATCATTACTGAAGGAATTAAAGGTTTGCAAGGCAAATAAGAGCTCCAGATGATAAACGGTTTATTAATTATTATTATTATTCATCCACATGAAGCTGCAGGCATTAATAAGCTCCCGCCCATGTTCACAAATAGTTCATGTTGATATACTTGTCAACCTCCATGTTTATTGGTCAACTAGTTCAAACTTAGTAATCGGACAGTCATGAGCACCAAGCTCTCACCCCTCAATTTCCTCCTTATCCTCTCTCATTAGATTCTAAAAAAGCAATCTTTCTGTATTGGACACGAAGAAATTATATGAAGGCTCAAAAAAGTGATACAGGAGTCAAAGATAAGGAATTCACATAGGTTTAGCGCAAACTACAAGTTCCCCTAATTGCGTTGCAAAGTTGTCACAGGAGAATTCTTTAAAGACCCAGAAGCCTAAGCCCAAAGTAAAGGATATGTCTTTCAATAATGGATCAGCACGTTTTACAGTGGAATTGGCGACAAGGTGCTGTAAGAACGCAGACAGAAGTGATAGCCATCCTCATATGATTATTGCTCATTTACCCTTATTTAATTCCTATTTCCGAAGCTAGTCAAACACAGAAACTGAAGCAATAGTGAGAAAGAGCGAGCAACTGAACCTGCTACATCAACATAGACTTCACGATTGAAGCCCTTGTATCTAATCTTGCATACACAAAAGACCAGGGTGCCAATAAGTAGTACACCAACAATCCCTCCAACTACTCCAGCTATAACTCCAACTTTTGATTTGCTTGAAGACCCTGAGAATTAAAGCATAGCAATCATCAGTCCACAGTCTCCACACCTCCTGACGCAATTCAAAGTATAAAAATGCTACAGAATGCACTCTTGCCTGTATCATTAGAATCAGACGCACAAAGACGATGAATTTCACCACAGTTCAACTTATTACCAGTGAAACTGCAATCAGAGAATCGCAAATGAATATGTGATGATTGCATAACAGTCCAACATATTAATTCTTCTATTTTATCAATTTCGCTTGCAAATGCTTTTGTCTCAGCACCGAAAAAGGTGACAAGACAAACTAGATCAATATTGATATAGAGTTTGACGTCATCATACTTGTATTTTGGAATCTGAAAGAGTTGGTCAGGAATCTGGCCACTTAGTTGATTCGAAGCTACCTGGCTGCCATAAAAAGCGCAGTTTATGAGAAACAAGAGTAGGCAATTAACATCTGAAACTTTCTGCAACTAACATCTCAACATTATACTTTTTGGATAAAAAAGGGCAAAGGGCAGCCCGGTGCACATTGGCGTCCCCGCAAGGCGAGGGTCGGGGGAAGGGTCCCACCACAAGGGTGTATAGGGGGCAAGCCTTCCCTTGTCATTTTCTCAGACAAGAGGTTGCGGCCAGGATTTGAACCTGTGACCTATAGATCATAAAGCAACAACTTAACCAGTGCGCCAAGGCTCCCCTTCACTCTTTTTCTTTTTCGGATAAACAACAAATTTTCGATGCAGTTCATTATCCGATGACCCTCTATGATTTCAACAGAAGGTTAAGGGTTGGGTCTTACATCCGACCCCCTAATCACGCCAATGGCCCGCTTTCAAGGGACTCAGTGTTGGATTTATTTGAGACCCACCCAGATAGGGGAAGCTTGAAACTAAAGGAGTAGAAGAAGCGTATCTTTAACTAGTAATCTTCTGTTCACTTACAAGCTAATTAAGCTATCTAGTGCAGATAACGAGCTGGGGATCGTCCCAGAGAGAGTATTAACATTCAAAATCCTGCAAAAAGAATATAGCATAATGATAATTAAAAGGTAATTAAATAGAAATAGTTATGATTCAATATCAAATAGAACAGTTGGTACTACTCACAAATATTTAAGATTTTTAAGATTACCGAGGGAGGTTGGTATTTCCCCAGTCAAACGATTATGCTCTAAATCCAAGGTTGTCAGACTGGACAAATTTCCAAACTCTCCAGGAATCTTGCCAGTAATGCCATTTCCTTGAAGAGACCTGCACAGCCGACGCAACCCACATTCACAATTACAAAAACACATTTCACCAGATACATATGTAAAGTAACACAAAGCTTATGCTGCATTATGAATTTCATACTGCTAAAAGTAAAATTCCATTTTAAAGAAATCACAGATATGTACGTGAGCCAAAGACTTAGCTATTTTTTGCCTTTGGGTTATAATGAAATAAAGAAAAATGGCTCAAAAAAATGTGTGCACTTCTTATATTGTGAAGTAGCATACAGTGTATATCTTGAAGCAATTTTCATTAAGGGTCATCCATACGCAGTCTCTCTATGTTTCATAGAAAGGGTAAGGCTTGCATATCCGAACCCCCTTACCTTGCCTTATGGAGGGAGCATTTAAGGCACTGGGGAAATGATGTTGTTGTATTACATTGTTGAAATCAGAGAGCATTGATCTATAAATGAAGAGAACAAGGACCATCCACAGTATGAAAGAAAACGAGAGTAAAATAACGCGTTATATACTAAAAAAGGATCCAAGGACAAAATTAAAGTACCAAGCAAAATTATGTAAATCCTTTTTATCACAACACCCTCCTGTCCAGCGCATTTGATTTTAAAAACAGTTTTTTCTTACTGTCAGAGTGAGATGAAGAGAGCTAGGCCTAAAGATGCTTGTTGACAACAATCGATTATAGAAATACAAAAGAACAGGACTTATAAGTAACTGAAGAACCCCTATGTCAACCATCCTAGATAGGAAATATGTGGGCTGGATGGTGCAAATTGCAGCTTATTCTATATTAAATAATGGACGTAACTATTTAAAAATACATATATTCTCTTTCGTTGGTGAAATGCACATAAGAATTCAGCTGCTATGCAAGGAAAGTAAAACCTACAGAGTTTTTAGAGTGACCAGGGTGCCAATTTTCGGAGACAAGGAACCAGAAAACCCCATGGATGACAAGGTCCTGCAGGCAAATTGTACAACAAAATGAGACAGCATATCAACCATGAATAAGGCATGTATCAGAAGGAAGGCATAATAAGCAAATTTGAAACAGAAACAAATTACAAAACAGAGTTACTTACACAGAAACAACCTTCAAATCTGCATCACACATAACATTTGACCATGTGCACGGACTCACTTGATTGGGGTTCCAGTCATTCAGCTGACTGGGTGAAGCATTTAGTGAATATTTCAACGCATAAAGTGCATCTCCTAAAAACAGAAGAATTATCAGGAAGAAATGAAGGATCAGCCTCTTAGCTTCTACCATCACCATTCACTCTGTACATAATAAGTGTAAAAAAGGCAACAAATAGCTCATAGACGATACAGAGAAAAAACAGGAACAAAAACAAAAAGAATTCCATGGATGAAACTCATCAAAGTGCTTGGTTCCACCGAAATTGTTTACAATCCAATTAAAGATATGATGCACCTGAGCATTTGTAGATGGGGAAAAGTGAGAACTAAGAAGAAATCACAATAATAAGTGCTGAGCCTATATTTGTTGATTACAGTTTTACGTAATTAAGCCATTTAACTTAAGTGAGCACCCCAAGTCCTAGTCTACATATGTTGGCCAGACGAGCAAAAAGTCAATGATCAGTAGTCAGTACCTTGAAAATCAGCGGTAGCACAAGATAGCAAACACACAAAGGCAAGGACGGCGAAAAGAAGTGCAGCCTCCATAACCAATGGCACTCTCACCAGCTCTGGCTACCAACTAATAAAAAGGCAATGGAAAGCCAGCATTTCTGCAAATCAGAGATAAATAATTTCATGAGTAAACTCTATGACGACAATCCAATCTTATTAATCAGTATTGAAGAGTCACCAGAAAGAGAAAGAGAAGGAAATATTAAAAGGCCACAACATTCACTACTATGCCAGTCAAAAGTAGACATTACCAACCCCCTTCACCACCATGGCCCCATCCCAACTCTATAAATAAAAAGCAAAATCGCTTTGGCCCATTTTCTAAGCAACACCTTAAACATGTTTCGCCATTTCTAAAAGAGTGTGATTGTTCTTGTGAAGCTAACTACAGAAGGTGATTTGCAAAAACCCTTCAATATGAAAAAATTTCAACTTCCCACACAATATGCTTCGCTCAAAACAACCATCAACATCTATTGTTCATTTGTTCTCCGAAGTTCTCAAGACCACGAAAGTATTTCAAACCATTTGCGTATCATCATCATTCAACAATATCAGGAAAGTCTAGGCCTTCAATGATTCAATCATTCAATTACCAGAATCCTGTGGCTACAATCTATCACAAACGTCACCGTAATTGCGAATTACTAAGTAAAACGAGCAATCCGATTTCAGAATCATTTACCACTTGCACACCTCAAGGTGTACTGACAATCAAGGTGTAATTTACCAAAATCAGCCATTTGTTGGGGGCAAAATCTGCAAGCATTTTCAGATTTCCAAACTCCAATATACTTCAACTTCACTCATCACTTAACAGGACCAAATCAAACTAACAAAACACAAAATTTACACCACAATTCACCTCTAAATGATTATTTCACTCAACTACAACAAAACTCCCAAAATTCATGTAATATGCATAAGGATCCAAACTTGCACTAAACCCATATACCAAATCAAAATACCAATTCACAAAAAAAAAGCAAAAATATCAATACCCATCAAATTAAAAATCTTGAAAGTCACAGATTTAAGCATATGACAATATAGAAACAAAAACAATGAATACCCAACAGAGAGAGAGAAGGACCAAAATGTAATTAAACAAATTACCTGGTGAAGAAGATCAGAGGATAGAGAAAGAAAGGGGTTGATATGATTTCTGACCAATAAACAGTAATCTTCAGAGAGAAGCTTCTGTTTCTGGTTTTGGATTCTGAGAAATTCTGATACTCTTATTAACTATTTTGCCATTAATAAGTTATTAAATGTCTGTTAATGCTTAAGTTCTGGATTTTCTTCTTAAAAAAAAAGAATAAAAATCTGTAAAAATGGGATTACAACCAACACCACATAAACACGCCACAATAATTACGCTCCCCACCCTCTTCTCTCTCTCTCTCTCAAATCACAGTCTCACAGTCAACGAAAGTGTACTTGGAATGAGTGCTACTACTTCTACTTCAACAGTATTTCAATGTCTTGTTTACTTTAATTGTCTGTTTAGTTTAGTTTAGTTTAGTTTAGTTTAATGTAATCTTTGTTTTATTTTAATATTCCATGCGTTTTTCCTGCGAAATGCAAAGTCCCACCACCTTCCAGTCGGTTGCACTTGCAACAAATTACTCCCTCTATTTTTATCGGGATGTGATGATAACGTTTATTTTTAGGCGCATTTTTTCATTATATTTCTTTTTTTTGCAGTTTTAATGTTTCTATATATACATAACTATATTTTGACTTTTGATGTATCCAACTCACCACTTCGTGTGGGTTTATTCCATTTTCTTCTCAAGTCAATTTGTGTAAAAGGAAATAAAAGTTATAGTACCTGAAACGTATTTTTATAGGCAAAAAAAGTTGTTAGAGAAAAAAAAATTGGGTCTAATTTTCTCTCCATAATAAATGTAGAATAGCACTCTTACACTATTTAAGTTTTTGTCTAATTATCAAAACGTAAATTGTCACTACATCTAATGAGTTTGAAGCGTAAACTTGATAGTTCATATAGAGTCAACTCACTACACTATCATTACATGTATCTTAAATTTGCTGAAATATACACTCATGTGTGGTTACATTAATGAGATTAACCTACTGAAGCGTTATCACGAATTCGAATTTTCATATCCCGACCTCCAAAACAATAACTGATCTTAAAGAGTCGAGTCCAAAATGATTCCAACCTAAATGGATAATTAGATTATCCAAAACTTTTTCAACTTTATTCCAAAGAGGTATGAATTAGAGAAACCCAAATCAATTGAATCACCAGGCCCAGTTAAGCCTGCACCCTATAGCATCCAACTGTGATGGGCCTGACCAAGTGACCAGTTAGACCAGCAGGTGGCAGCTGGCTAGTAGTCCAATAACTTCAAAAGATTTTATTCTCTGTTTGTTCAACTTCTCCACCTACCCACACTCTACACTTCTTGCCTCCATGCAATTCATCAGAATCCAAACAATGAACATACAAGTATGGAGTACAACAACTTTCAAAGATCACAAATTTTTTGGACTATCCAACTATCGTACTTTTTGCGTAATTTTTGAATTTATAATCACCGATCAAAAAGAGAAGAAAATTAATGGCTAAATCAAAACCTTTACTCGTACCTCTTATACATCGAAACACTATATTTCTCTCTTGACTCATCTGTAGTTCTCATCTTTTAATCTCTGTATCGTCTCAATTTTATTATTTATCTATTAATTAATAATAAAAAATTTCTAAACCGGACACTGACTACGAGTCGAATCATATCATGGAAATAACTCAATAATTTTGATTTCATGGTATACTACAATTATTTCGAAATTTACAACTAATATTGTACTTGTTGTCTTCATGGTTACATTTGTTAAGTACATGGCCAATTTCATTTATTAGCAGGCTGCAGAGCTGTACATTTTCTTCTTTTATTAGCATATCCAACTGTCATTTTTCTGTTTGTTACCTCAACTGACTGTTAGTTTACTTAATTCTTTCTTTTTTGGGTTAACCCCAAGCCTTAATTTTAGTCAATTTTTTTTCCATTTTAACAAAGAAAATGACAGCATCTTTACATGTATTCATCTAATTGGCCAACATTAAAGTCCCCAAACCTTGTTTGTACCTTGCCCTGTCTTCAGCCTGACGCCACCCCACTTTTCTTTCTTTTCCCCCTCTTTATAATCTTACCTTAAAGTCTCCCATTATTCACACCTTCCTTTTACACCAAATCATCCAATTACAAGATTCTTTGTTTCCACATTCATAATATAAAATTCCGATAACCCGTTCATATTAGTCGATCCTCGAATCTATTCTCGTAACACTTTTAGTTAAGTGCTAGTCAGGTCTCTTCTGTAAGCCGACCCTAAATCATTTTATTATCGACTGACGAACAGACCGAAATGGCGAAATGTTTGAGCTTCACATCGACACGAGACACATGCTACAAGTTCTCGTTCGAGAACGCAGGTCTACGATCAACATCAGTAGTTTTCAAAGACGGAACAACGATGCATTGTTGGGCACCAAGAAAAACAAACCCAAAAAAACCAAATCTACTTCTCTTACACGGCTTAGGTGCAAACGCAATGTGGCAATGGGATTTTTTCACGTCACATTTGGTATCTAAATTCAATGTCTACGTTCCTGACCTTGTCTTCTTCGGGAAGTCTCATACAACACGGCCAGACCGGACCGAGTCGTTTCAAGCACAATGCGTGATGGATATGATGGAGGAGCTCAAGGTTGAGAAGATAAGTGTAGCTGGTATTAGTTACGGCGGTTTTGTGGCGTATAGTATGGCGGCGCAGTATCCGGAGGTGGTCGAAAAGGTGGTGCTTATTTGTGCTGGTGTTTGCTTGGAACAGAAGGATTTGGAAAAAGGGTTGTTTAAGGTTTCGAGTGTTGATGAAGCTGCTGATATTTTGTTGCCTCAGAATACGAATAAAATGAGAGAGTTGTTGCAGCTTTCGTTTTATAAACCTAAGAAGCTGATCCCCTCTTGTTTTCTTGCTGATTTCATTGAAGTAAGTCTCATAGTTTTTTGATTGATCGTTTGTTTGTTATCTGATGACGATTTATGTTAACCGACCCTAAATCATTTACCGATGAACACATGCTTCGTTGTTGTTGTTCAATGATTCCGATATTTGAATTTTAATTAATATTCTAATTGCTGTGATTATATGTTTTTTGAAAGGTTGATTTTTGTGGGTTTAATTTAGTTTAGTCATTTTGATTAGATGATTAGATGAAGATGAGGTGAGAAAAAAATCTAGTTGAAGAAATGATATTGTGTGGTTGGGAATGTTTAACATAGGTTACTCTCTTTTTGTATAGTATATGTCCAAAATGATGGGTCACGTTATATTTTCGTAAACAAATTATGAGGCTCGTATATACGCAACCTTTTTCCTTTGGGGATAATGGTGGTGACGTTGTTGTTGCCAATAAGTTCTAATGAAAATTATGTGGAGAATTATGTCCTAACTCAAAGATGAACAACCACTTGTATTATGATGGGTCCAAGAATGTGTACTTAATTTTAGGCATAAAGTCCATGTGTTTGTTCAGATGGTGCTTTCATAGCCTGTAGACAGTAGAAGGAGATGATTTTGATAAGAAACACTCCCAAATATGGTTGTTTGTTTGTGAAGTTTCCAATCTATAGGTCACAGCCTCACAGGATATGATAGAGATCATAAGTGTAGACAAATTAATTTCGGACTGTTGGGTAGTCTGTTTTCTGAAACTGTCCTACTCCTACAGTCCTAGTCTCCTGATTAGCAGGGGGCGGATTTTTACACTCCACGAATTGATTTTTCCTATGAACTGATATCTTGCATTGTAAATTTTCAATAAAGTTTTAGGCTTTTTCTCCTAGTTAAAATTTGATTAAATTCTGAATGCTGAACATCATGTATAATTTCCTGCAAACTTCAGGAAATGTGCATAGAAAATCGAAAGGAGAGAAAGCAGTTGATACAAGCCTTGCACAAGGATAGAAATCTAGCAAACCTTCCCAAGATAAGTCAGGTATACACTACACTACACTATGATCTTTACATTAATCTTTCCTGTATGTTTTCGTATCGACTGATAGATGAAACATCAGAGCTAATGTAATATAATGGCATTCGTTACAGACGACATTGATTTTATGGGGAGAACAGGATCAGGTGTTTCCAGTCGAACTGGCACACAGATTAAATAGGTCAGTATACTTATATGCCACAGTTTAATTTCAAATAAACTGCTGAACATTAACAGCATACAGGTGATTTTATTTATTACCCTGATAAGTTTGTTTGCCTGACAATCTGTTCATTGTTTACTGTGTAGTCATATAGGCGACAATGCGCAACTCGTCATCATTAAGAAAGCAGGACATGCTGTTAACCTTGAGAAGCCGAAACAGCTCTATAAGAACATGAAGGCCTTCTTACTAAACAAGCCGCTTCCAAAAGACGGCAGTAGTCACAGCAACGGGAGTAGTCACAGCAATGGCAGTGATACCTCGAAGTAGAGAACATTGTGTAACACTGAACCGGATGAAGTGGACGAAAGAGCTGAGCTTGTCAAATTATTTTGTAGTGGAAAATGTGAAAACTTATAATTAGCTATAATAATAGATCATGGATGTATATGTAGTATGTATATGTCTACGGAATGTGCTTATATGATTCTATAAACTTGTTTTTGAAGAGATATATGAAATGCCAAAAGAATTCTACTTGTTAGTATGTTTCTACTTTTCGGAACAAATTGTGGTGATTTTCGAGTTTTAGGATTGATTTCTTGCACTCTCTCTTGCAGTAAGAATATCGTGTGTCAAAAATCAAATGAGACAACGAGTTTAAAGCCTTAAATAAACGTCTATCCTAAATCGGTATAGATCTGCAACATGCCATATTCAATATTCTTAAGAGGAAGAGTTTTTAGTGGTTTTGCCTTTTTTTTATACATTACTTTCATGGCTATAATTATAAAGCAAAAGGGAATAAATAAATAAATAAATAAATAAATAAATAAATAAATAAATAAATAAATAAATAAATAAATAAATAAATAAATAAATAAATAAATAAATAAATAAATAAATAAATAAATAAATAAATAAATAAATAAATAAATAAATAAATAAATAAATAAATAAATAAATAAATAAATAAATAAATAAATAAATAAATAAATAAATAAATAAATAAATAAATAAATAAATAAATAAATAAATAAATAAATAAAAGAAATAGAAGAAATAAAAGAAATAGAAGAAATAAAAAAGATATCCGACCTGCCGGATTCGAACCAGCGACCTAGAGATGTCTGACAGGTATTTCCCACTACAGTCTCCCGCTCTGCCAACTGAGCTAAGGTCGGATGTTGATACAACATGCCATACTTATAATCTTATATCAAAAACATATCCAACCTTCAGTCACAAAACAAAGCAGATCCTGGTATTTGTTGGTTGCAGTAATTAATGGTTAAATATTACATTCAAAAAGGTAATTAAATGTTTAACTTACTGTCACAATCCCGATCCCGAAATTATGATACAAAATTAACATTTCACGTATGGGTACACGATACCTATATTGGGTAGATAATAATGTTGGATCAGGCTCATTTAAGAGAGTGTTGATTGTTGACTCGTTATACTTAATATGAGCACAAATACGACCTGTTTCCCAGATCTAGCCTCTAGATGCACGAATAGTGGAGGAACAAAAAAAGGCACAAGAATAATAAAAAGGGCAGCCCGGTGCACATTGGTGTCCCCGCTAAGCGAGGGCCCGGTGCACAAGAATAATTATGCTGAAAATTAATTGCTACATATACTATGCTTTCAAGTATCACATTATACAACATGCATGTTTATAGTGCTAATTGCCTAATTGGCTCTTTCCCATATTTTGTGTTCAAGTTTTAGTAAAAGAATCACATAATCCAGCTCTTTCTCCATTTACCCCAACTTTGGACTTTGGGGACATATTGTGTGCCTCCTATTACCCCAAAAATTTCAAGTAACTATACAGTGGTATTGGAACAGATTCATTACACGGGTTCCAAATGTCAAAATACAGTGTCGAACTACATCATATGCTTAAGCTTGTCTTCCGGAAAAGGCTTCTGGCATACGAGTACCCTTTCATCATTGTTTGCTTCAATTTCAATAATCCGAGCATCCCATTTAAGTCTTGTTGCAAGCGCTCTAGCTACTTCAATCGTTGATGGGGTATCACGGAATATAGCCCAACCCTGAGAAAAGAGATTGAAATATCAGTACTTGTGGCACTGACTTATGTAGGTGCAACGAAAATTAAACATAGTACTTATCATGAGTTGTAATGTACTAATACGCATGGGAATGTTTCATACCTCTGGACGAAGTAGTCTATCTATTTCTACAAACAAATCAAGTGTACTGCACTTTTGGTGCAGATGAGTCTCAAGTGAAAGCAGTCTATCAGCATGTACCATGTCATAAGACCTTGGGTATGACGGAAAAGCTTCACACCTGAAGGATATGTCATTCCAAATAGAAATTAGACCAGTGAAAATAAGCAATCAAGTTCAGCAAATATATAGAACCATACTCAGATTGTTAATGGTAGAATAGGAGAAAACTTGCAGTAAAGTACTTACCAATTATGTGACGAGCCAAGGAAACCTCGGTCCTGAATTAAGGGGAGTGAGGTCGGCGCAGTTGTAGGAACCACATTCATGACCCAGACATTTTTCCTTGCTTCCAGCAAAGCATGATTGAACCCACCAAATTGAGCATTCATATCTAATACATTCCTTAACATGTTAAAAGGTGGGGAAGGATCCTCATCACCAGGTCTCTTTGGATGATCAGAGAATATCTGTGGTGAAAGAAGGGACCAATAATCCAGAATTGCTGCTTTCCACTTCACAGAATCCACAGAAAACACTTCCGCAGAAACACCTAATATCAATGTAAAGAAACAAGCTCAAATTTATCAGGCAATGGGCAATACATAAGCACTTGGAAATTCAATCCAAAAAGAATAAAAATGAAGAGACAGAATGGGTAGGCTACCATGCATTGAGAGTTCAGTGGCATTCATAGCTGCCCGTGAAGGCCAAGTTGTGCGCTGGCCAATTGGTATCCATCTTTGGCTATGAGTTCCACCTATGCATAAATGGAGCGGCTGATGATTAGGTGATTCAGCATCATCGCTTTTCTTACAGATAGGAGGGCTTGATTTCTTCCTGGTTTTTGCAAAATATAACAATGTAGTAAGACTCATTGCCTGGCTCCATTATGTAAAGCAGAATAAACTTTCCTGTCTAATCATCTACTAGAGTCAAACGAGAAACAATTTATGATGAAAGCTTTACCGTGAGGCATAACAACTTCTTTCAGTGGTCTTTCTCCAGATAACTGTATCTTCTTGTCGCGACAGCATACCCCAGCATAGACTTTCTGCAAACTGCAGGACAAACTGCCATTTCTTTTGGTTATCCAGGTCGTCAAGTGATCCACGTACACTAGCAATAGGTGATGTCCAGACAAAATAACCTCCCGGCTTTAGAACCCTATCAGCTTCAATCAGAACAATCCCATCTGCATAAAAGGACAGTTGAGTTAGATTGCGTGCCTTGCTTCATTCTGTTATTGACTTCTTTCTCTGTTTCTCAAATTTCTCTTTTGTTCTCCTTTCACAGAAAGGAGGGAAAAAGTTGTTCAGAGCTGTACCTTTCTGATCCCACTCAATACCACATCTGGCACAATGCAACATGTCGAAGGAAATGGACGAAAATGGGAGGCGATTTGAACTGAAGGAAGCAATCATTGCAGGAAGGCCTCTCTCGAGTGTTAATTGAACTTGACTGCCAGAAGATTCATAGTTTGCTACACACATTGTTAACATGTTTCGTGAAAAGAGATGGGCTCCAAAGCTGCCATATCCACACCCAATGTCTAAAACAGTGCTTATCTGAAATATCAGAAATAGAGTAGCTGCACAAAATTAGGCTATAGGCTAAAAAATTCGTTTAACTCCTACAGGACATATGCAAGTAATGCATGAACAAGCCAGACTAGATTCAGTAAATGCTTGTAGGACTAAGTTGAGGTAAAAACCAATGAAGTATGGAGTATTATAGGGTCTAATCCAAATACTCCGTATATATTACTTCAAGGAACAGCTTGCGCTTATTTGTTTATTTTAGCAAAAACATCCTGCGCACTTACCCCTGCTTGATTGAAGTCAGATACACTTCTCAGACCAATCATGTCTGCAATTTGATGTGAGTAGTCTTCAACCCCATCAAACATGAGGGAGTCTGATCGGAAGGATATTTGCTCTTCATCCAACATCATCATTCTACAACACAGGCTTAGGACTTCAATACACTTTCGGATGATATACAAGACTATAAGAGTGACATACATTACAAAGAACTTGACAATGGCATACAAACCTCTTTGTCAAGGTTCCAGAGGTCAGAACTTCTTGGGCCGAAATCTTCACATTTGCATACCAGATCACATCTTTGCCAGCAGGCCATCCCAGACGCAACCTGTAATTCTTCGGTGGATGAATCAAGCAACTCAGCCTCGATCCCTTTCCACATTGACGATCCAAATAGGATCCCTGAGCGTTCTCAGAAGAGTTGAAGCAAGGCACGTAATTTTCATATTCCTGAGAGCAGAATTCAATCTCTTTGAGTTTTGACGACCCAAGAGAAAGCTCTTCAATATCGGAAAGGTCAGTGATGAGCTGCTCCTGGAGTTGGACCCACCAGTAGTGATCGAAGACAGAATTTGGCGATACTTTTGAGATAGAGAGCATCCATCTTAGGGATCCGAAAAGTGCAAAGAAAGCTGATGCAGCCAGTATGAGCTTGAGGAGTCCACTGAGGAAGTTGTACTGGCTTTTACTATTTCCCCCAAGACAATGATCCTCACTACTAACTTTGGATGATGCACTTGGCAATCCAACAGAACCACGCAAATAGTTAGAAACATGGCTGAAACAGGAACTCCTCTTACCTATTCCCCTTTTCCTTTTGTTCTCATTTTCCAAATCATCAACAAGAGGAGTTTCCTCGCACAACCGTCCACTCGATCCAGCTCGATTATGAGGACCAACCATTCTTTAGTGTCTAGGATACAGCCCAAGGTAGGCACCCTCCTATAAGCTGAGACACCACACATTAAGTAAGCAACCTGTTCTTTTTGTATGAGCCTCTACAATCTACACAGCCATAAATCTAATACGAAAACCTCAAATCATCATATATACTAATCACATCACTAACACAATGCAAAAATAAGATCAACATTGACTGCCAATCTGATTATTAATCCCTTCTCTTTAAGCTTGTTTTTGAAGCAACAACATTACAACACCTCTCAATACACCACCACCTCCCAAAAAGAATCCATATTTAACCATACAGTGAGATTTCAACATGAAACTATACAGGGACAACAGTCACCAAAAAACCAGGAGTGTTTTCCTATCACACTGTACATCAGTCTTTTGCCTTGTAGACAATTTACACATCTTTGCATATGAACGCGTCACCAATAGGACAAAATCCGTCACAAGTACAAAATTGTCACTAAACGATTACAGTATGACTATAAGTGACGTACAAAACCCCATGTACCAAATAGACCCAAACTCACCAATGATGTAGGAAATTGTTTTCGTGAAATGGGTTCATCTAAAAGTTTGCGACTTTATAACCCAATTCCGAAAATACCCTAACTAAGCAGTCTCACTAAGTAGCGTAACAATTACTGTACAAGATCAATCTAGATTTACTTAACACTTTCAGTAATAAAGTAAAGTAAACAGGTAACTCGAATTTTGGATCAAGAAGTAATATTATTGCATTTGATAGTAAAACACCATTGCCGACAGTATATAGAATAACAAATTTAAATGAAAGATCATAGCTTTGTAGTAACAAACAAAGAATTTTGATAAAGATCTAAATTTGGAAAGATTTGATGAAGAGAAAATGCAGACCTTTGATTATAACTGAAGATGTTGAAAAGGAAGCGTAGCTATCAAGCTGTGGCATGAACCCCAAATCTGGAAGTGACACTCATCACTCTCTCTCTCTCTCTCTCTTATGTTGTTATGTTTTGGTCTGTTTGACTGTTTTTTGATCTGCGCATCACCCCCGCCTTTTTCTTTTCTTTCCTCTGATTTGCTCCGTTTTTACTCTACTTCACTTCACTTCACTTGGTCGGTCGCACTGACAGAGTGACAGTAACCCCAAATCTCCAATGTCAATGGACTTACTGGCGAATACGGAGTACTCTATCCGTCCGCCTATAAAACACGTAGGCACGAAACACAGTTTTTAAGAAAAATAGAATAAAGATGAGTTTTAGAGTCTACTTGGTGTAAAATTACATATAGAGGTATGTTCCACATGCATTTTTAATAAACAAGTAAGAGCGTTTTGGTCTTTATATGTACAAATAAGAAAAGATTTTAAGTAGGAAGTTTAAAGATGAACACCTCTAAATAGAAAGTAAGAAGTTAATAAGCGAACAGAGAGAGTATATTGATACATACTAGTTTTGACGAGATTCGAAACTTGTGACTTGTGAGCGTAATTTAGAGGATGGCACTCATATTGTGATCTGCACAAACAATTTTATAAGAATTGGCTAGATAGATATGGTACGGTTTTATTTGGAACCGAAAAGGTGAAACGAATTGACAGATCGTGAAGTTTTATCCTTTTTTTGTTGGCATTGAACTGTCTGATCCGGTCCATTTTTCGGTTTGGACTTCGGATCAGAAATTTGCTATCCCCTAATACAAATGACTTTGTGAGATCGATAGTCGTCAGGTGCAGTAGGACCGTTTGTGAAGTCTTAATCTAATAGTTTGATGTGTTAAACTACATTTCTAAGATACATTTCATCCCTTAGAGATAGTCGTCAGGTGATAGATATGTCATACGTATACTTTAAAATGTGATATCGACTCCTTCCGTTCCGATTAAATTTTTTATCTTTATTTTTGGCAGAAAGGGTAAAGGAGAAGGATTAATTGAACAATAAAAAAAGAGCACATGTGTGAAGTCTTAATCTAATAGCTAGATGTGTTAACTACATTTCTAAGATACATTTTCATCCTATAGAGATAGTCGTCAGTCAGTACGTATGTCATACATACAGCTTAAAATGTGATATCGACTCCTTCCGTTCCGATTAAATTTTTTTTCCTTTGTTTTTGGTATCAAAGGGTCAAGGAGAGGGATTAATTGAACAATAAAAAAAGCAGATGACGACTTGACGAGTGCTCAAAATGTGATGAAAAAAAAAAGAGAATTGGGGTGAGAGAGGCTTGAACTCTCGACCTCAGGATTACTCAGAAGCTATGAGACCTACGCGCTAGCCAACTGCGCCACCACCCCTTTGTTAATCTTCATTTTACCTAGCACGATTTATTTCTACTTTTGAAAGTTTTGTATTTGCCGATTTGTGTGCCTTGGTTAGAATTTGGTTTGATATCAAACTGTCCACGATGCTGAAACAACTAATCAGTTCGAGAAACAGAAATGAAAATGCCATACTGGGAGTCTGGGACACAAAACGTCCTTTAGACGACATTACAATTCAAGTTTACAATAACATAGTACATGGCCAACATGGGTCACATAATGTTGCTTTTAATAGCCGATATGAGAAAATTCTCCCCTCTAAGTAACGGGAGGCCAAGTCGAAAAGACCGAATTACAAATTCATAAAGACTAATACGATGTCATATTGGGCATCGTATCAGCACAACCCACATCTTTTGATTTACTATTACAAATTAGCTAGCACTACCACTTTTAAAACTCAAGAGCCTTATTAAGTTTGGACTTGTATAAATATGGATATCATATGCTTGTAGATAGAGCAATACCAAATCCATTTCAATGAACTTATAATTACGTTTAGTTTGAATTGCAAGAGATTGAAATTCAAATTAAACGTAAAAGAATTCAAAGAGACAAATTAAGTAGTACGTAAACGAAGAAGGGATGTAGGAATCTTCAAGGGCACTGACGTAGTCCGCCGTGGTAAATGACAGAGTCCCAAAGAGGGCATGTAGTCTCAGGACCAGGAACACAGAGTGGCATGTTCATCGCACAGCACGCGGTACAAACATGAACACATGGCCTTATATTACGTAGTACCTTGTGCTGATCCCTTAGCATTATGCATCTCTGCTGACATTCAGGAACACAATACCCTGCCATGCATATTTTAGATTTGTTACATCAACATTAGTGTATATATATATAGTTATATATTCCTACCTGTCTCATACTAGATTATTACTAGTATGTGATGATCAGTGGCGGAGGTAGGAATGAAATGCATTTACGAAAAACTTGTGTAAGATACACACTTAAGAGTTAACTAAACTGCATAACTCCAGTCGTAATTTCACTCACTAAAACTCTTAACTCTAGCCACTTAAATATACTAACTAAATTGCCTAACTCCATAAAATAATTTGTCTAACTCGAGTATTATTATTAACTGCACCAAATTCAACGAAAATTCATTAACTCTAACGTAACTCCAATAACTAAAACACGTAACTCTAACTCAATTTTCTTTGATAAAACACGTAACTCTAATAACTCCACTACATAAATCACGTAACTCCGATTTAACTCTATTAACTAACACATAACTCAACTTAATTTCATTAAATAAAGAACGTAATTCTAATAACTTCACTACCTAAATCACGTAACTCCGACTTAACTTTATTAACTAAATCACGTAACTCCGACTTAACTCTATTAACTAAATCACTTAACTCCACTAACCAAAACACGTAACTCCAATTTAATTTCACTAACCAAAACACGTAACTCTAACTTAACTCCACTAACCAAAACACGTAACTCCAACTTAACTCTATTAACTAAAACACGTAACTACAAGTTAACTACACTAACCAAAACATGTAACTCCAATTTAACTCTATTAACTAAAACACGTAAATCCAGGATAACTACACTAATTACAACACGTAACTCTAATTAACTTCGACCTAATTCCATTAACTAAAACGTGTAACTCCATTTAACTCCAATACTTAAAACATGTAACTCCAAATAATTAAAACACATACTCCAACAAAAAATGAAAAAAGAATAAAAGAAAAATTGAAAAAAAACCACCTTAACCTATTTCTCTCTCCTCACGCACCACCCAACCACCACTAGTCCCCCCGCCATAGCTCAGCCCCCGTCCTCACCTCCCCAGTCGCTTAGTCGGGCTAAGAACCGTCGGCGAACTACACCCTGCCTGCCTGACGCGGCGTCGACAGCCCCGCCACCCTCGCCTCTTCCTCTATCCTCTTCTCTTACTCGTTCATTTTCCTCAATGACGACGAAAATGAGAGGACGCCACGACAATCGGTGCGGAAACGTGAGGTGAGATCGGCAAAGGTATATATCGACGACGAAGAGCGACGGCGACAACTACATCTGGAGAAAAACGAGCGCGAAAAAAAAAAGAAAGAGAAGGCGTATTTCGCGGCCAAACGTTGCTCGACGGAGGAACTGATGCCGGACGAAGCCTCGCGGTGGTCCGACGAGTCTTCTGGTGGTGTCTTAACCGGCGATGGTTGTTGACGGTGTAAGAAGCGGCGGTGGTGGGCGGCGCGGGGTAGGGCCGACGGAAGAGAGGGAGGAGGGAAGGGGAGGAGAGAGAAAATGTGAGATTTTGGGGTTTGGGTGAATTTTTAGTTTTAGTTTTCTTTTATATTTGTTTTTAATGTGGGTCATTAGATCAAGTGAGATGGATGACTGAGATTACTTCTCACTTCTCATGAAATTAATACTTCTCATTTGATAGATTTCTTTTATATATATATATATATATATATATATATATATATCGTCATTTCTCTAAATTGAAATTTTTCAAGTGTTAAACTTTCTATATCATGAATAAGGTACCATCAATTAAGCTTAACTGTCATCGGTTTATACTTTTGGTTTATACAATTTCATTTGTTAATGTTAAATACATACTAATCATGCATGGAACAATGTCATATTAGTAAAATTACCGAGGGGGGTGCGACTGGATGCAGGCGCGGTGATAGGGGCTGTTGTGGGAGCCATCATCGGGGCGGTCGCAGGGTCGCATAGTGGTTTCAGTGGAGTTTGGTCGTCGTACACCTACGCGTTACACCAAACATTTGTAAAGAAATGAATGAAACAGAATGACTGAATACGACTGTGTATTTTAAGAGTAAAAGTGTATGAACTTACCATTTCCTCATCGTCCAAGCCGCCTAGCAACGCTGTAGCCTGCACCATACGAAGGAGAATATTAAACAAATTAAAAAGAGCCATGCAGCATAGTTAGATAGAACTTAGAATTGGTAAATGAGGAAGAGATAGGATTCCATACATCACGTGATACCGAAGAAACTATGACTTATACGTATACACGTGTGTAGATTGTATATTGAAAGACGTTGATTTATTTCACTTAAAAATATAAACATTGTTATTTCGGATTTAGGACAAAAAAGGTACTCCGTGATTTACACGGAACACCTAACTAGAATTTCTCACTTTTCATTCTCATTAACAATCATGCACGATCAACAATAATATTATGTAATGTACCTTGGAGGCTACGAGAAGGCCAATGCAAGCAAACATGAAAAAAGAAACTTTGAAAGCCATTGTTTTCGGGGAGCAAAAGAAGCTAAGTATTATTACTTGGAAGTGAGGGTATGGCAATGTAGAGAAGAGCTAAGGTAGCCATTTATATAGGGTGAGCATGAAGAATTGTAGAGTGAAGTGCAAACTTAGCTTACGCTTGAAGCTTCGCAATTCATGGAACTGGAATACTACTCCCTATATACCCGTCACATTTAGTTCTTAATTAGGACTTTACTGACACATTATAATCCTATGATATAATCAAGGTCAACCCCTTAATCAAGGACCTTATTACTAATTAGAGAAGACTTGAGATCTGAAAGTTTGGTAATCCAAATGCTATACTCCCAACAAGTTGCTGTGTTTTTTACCCGATGCTTCCTCATTCATAATTTCATTTGCACAAATCTCTAAGAGATGTGATGTTTACGCCTTAATAATCTTATTATTATTGTACGTACTGTATGTGATGCACTTGCGTTTCATCAATGCAATCCTAAACATTGTTACGAGGTTCAGACTCAGACTGTAAGTGTTGGACTTGTTGGAATCCGTATTTTTTTTTCGAGTGACTTTCAGAGGGGGGGGGGAACTAGTATTCAAAGTGTCCTAATATAATTATCATGTATTACCTCCTTTGTTCTGGTAGGAGTTTTCAGTTTTCATTTTCTTTGTACATATACCATCATGATATATATTTACGTTTGAATAAAATCCACTGTGAAAGGGAAAAAATATATCACGAAATGTCACATAAGGAGTTTAACATATTACACGCATCAAAATGTGTACTATACCAGGTTGGCTAATATGAATCGTTATCTGCTCAGTCAACGTCATCCTATGTGGAAATACTCATGCGCATACAATAGAGTACGAAGGCTGGTCAAAAACAGGGAGAGCGTGGGGAAGCGTAAGACGCAAACCAGTGCAACAAGACAGTAAATGAGATCTAGTTAGTGAATGAATCTCACAGGAACGAGGCGTTCAATTTTTGTGTGCCCTCATCACTGGACACAGTTGCCTGCATTTCAAACCTAGTCACTTGCTCTGTCCGGAGTACCAGGGCTGTGATTTAGTCACCTGTTTCTTATATTTGCAGGAAACAGAAATGCCATATGCAGAATGAAATACTTCCCCTGTTAATCTCGCCTATACCGAATTGTTCAAGCAAAATTAGCTAAACTGAACTTGAAAGGTGTGAACCAAAAAGCTGGAATCCTTTGCAATATATTGATATGAACTCTGGTTCTGAGTTTAAAGTGTATTGTACACAAGAAATCCGAGGGAAGATGGGGTATTTGAAAAAAAAAAATCTGTAACAAATCGACAGGGCCGACATTGTAATGTACATGTTGCTACTGTCAGGCTATACCTTTTGCTAGCTAGATGCAACAACATTCTGAAGCACCAGTTCCAAATCATTCAACCTGTATGATCAGCACAAGACGACATGTGAATGAGTGGTGCTATTACATAAGATGATGAAATGCTTGAGCAGCCAATTATGTCTCTCAAAAAGAAAAAAAAATGTTAAGCAAATCACACCTTACAGAACTTAAGTCAGGGTAAATGGCAATCGCTTCAGTAAAGTCCTATACGAAAAAAAAAACTGATTGTTAGCAACTGTGAGTGACGTAAAGCTGAAGGTTTCATGTAAGGAACGTTTCAAGGTTCCAATAGTAAGCTATGAAGCACGGACACCTCTCCCAAGTGACGTGTCCGTGTCCAATACGGTGTCGGACACGGACACCAGAGGACACCGGGAGGACACGTGTCGGACACGGTCGTTCCGGTGTCCGGTTTATTCTTTTTAACTCGGACACAAAACCCGGTTTTTTACACACAGGACACCGGTTGGACACCTCTAGGACACAAAAAACAAACATTAAGCAAACATTTAGGCGAAATAGCATTCTTAATCTCGAATTCCTTAGCGTTTCCCTTAACATATTCAACGATCATGCGTGTAATATCTTCATTTTGAAATTGTTTTAAGTTTTAAGTTATAAATTCTTATTGTTTTTATTAAAAATATAATATTTAATTTATTTTAATATATTTATATTAAAAAATAATAGCGGTGTCGGTGTCCTAAATTTTGGAATTGAGGAGTCCCGGTGTCCGTGTCCTCCCGGTGTCCGTATTCGTGCAACATAGATAGTAAGGAACTCAACCGACCTGATTAGAAGTTGAGGGTGTGTAGGTCACCACACAAGACATTCCGGCTTTTGTTGCAGCCTGCAACGGTAACAAGTAGGTTAATTTTGTCAACACATGCATGATCAAGAGAGAATGCTTGGAAACAACTGAATGCTGACTGTCCCGGTGATCAAGAAACATTGAAGCGTGCTAAATTGGACGATCTAACATCTAACCACAAACATACATGATGGGATAAGTATCATGAGACAAATAACTTATGATGTCCAATCAAGGAAGTCTACGAATCTCCAGTGTCTTACAGACACCAGAATACACAACTAAAGACTACCATCAATTTGCACTCTCCTGTGTAGGCTACCGTAAATTTGGACCTTAGTTGTATCTCTTAATTGTAACCGTCATAGGTCACATACACTAAGAAGTCTCTATGCCACATTATGAATTGGTGACAAAAGAAAAGGGTTTAAATACGAATAAAAACTTCGTGTGTATTGTATAGTTGTCTTATTTTAACAGTTAGAAGCGTACCTGTAAGCCGATGACACTATCTTCTACCACCAGACAATCTTTCTCCGACACCCCTAGCCTCTGAAGCATTTGGAAATGAACTTTTTAATCATCTGAAATTTTGATTTCAGAACAAAGCGTTATTTACTGTGAATTCATCTTGTGTACATTACTCTACCTTAACGGCAGTGATGTAAATTGACGGATCAGGTTTCTTTTCTTTGACGTCATCGCCTGCAACATGGACAAATAGTTGAGTAACTAGGAGTGAAGGGGGTGGACATACAGAGCTCCAGGAAAATTTGTATCTAAACTCAACTACCATACATTGTCAGTTCCTATAGCTTACACTGTTTAAGAGGTAATAATAACTCATTTAAAATAGAACTTCCCATCTTTTTTGATTTTTTGAGGTCTTTCATTTATTCTTTGGTTGGTCGTAAATGTATAAAGTTTAGATAGAATGCACAAAGCTGACAGAAACAAACAAACCTGCAAGAAAGCAATCAAGGCCATGGAAGCGATCCTGTAAAAGTGTAAACCTTAAGTTAAAGAGATATGGACTGGAACTGAAAACCATATTAAATAGCGAAAGAATGAGCCAATACCAGTCCTATGAGACTTTCAAGAGTGAGTATAACTGAACTTTTGGTTGCAGCAGAGCAAACAGCGACCTTCTTTCCCTGTTAACATGCAGACCATAAAACTAACAGTCAAGACTCTGAGCTCCATCCTCAATGAAGTTCTACACAGAAAAATACGTCTTATGTACTTGTTTACGTCTATAGTCAAGCAGTAACTTACTGCAGCCTTCGCTTCATCCATCAATCTTAAAACCCCAGGTCTAGGTTGCACCTGATGCAATCAACAAAATAGTTTACAGTAACTCTGATTTGCCTGTGACATTGTAAAAGTCCTGGAAGAAGGAAGTCTGAGGAAATAAATTAAGACTTACAGAACCAGACTTTATAATTTCCTGGTATCTTTCAGTCTTCCAGCCCTGCAGAACTACAGGTGCGATTAATGCAGCAGAAACTTGACAGCAACGATAAAATGATGCAAAACCTGATGCTATCACTGCAAAACAACAAGCTCAAGTAACATAAATAGCATGAGAACCTGAAGGGTGTCGATCAGCTTAGCTCTGTCATCATCACTTTCAGGAGTTGTCTCAAATATCGTAGAAGTTGGCCATCCATTTTCCTTGAAGTACCTTGCAATCGATTTCTGAACAATCAGTGATGGAAAACAACAACCTTTTCAGATAAATACGCGGAACATACCTTCATTGTTAAACAAATTTCTTGCATTTCAACGACAAAAAAAAAAAAAAAACTTCATTCATTCATTTCAGTTTATACTCAAACTCAATCATAAGCATCTGAATGAGAACAAATAGGGTGATTTTGCGAAAGGTTTCTTTTCTTTCACTCTACATTCCTCTACAACAATGTTCTCAAAGAATTGTCTATACAAGGACAGTAATCCCACTTTCGACAAACGTATGAAAAATTGAAACCGCAAAGATTTGCAATACAAAATGAACTAAATGTTGGTGTCAGACACAAGTCTTTAGGGAGATAGACCAAGGAGGAGCATTAACCCAACGGGGTAACGCCTAAAACCAATTGGAAATAGAATTGATAATACACACGTGTAAATGTGTTACGAATAGCTTACACGTGACTCTTTACACATTCCCAATATAAGACACGTCGATAGTTTAGTGAGCTAGTATATTCTATTCCACTTCATTATATTCCAAAGGTAAAGAATCACGTTGCTTTGGGTCAATTAGAAATAAGAAGGGTAATTCACTAATTGGTTTTAAAACCAACTGGCCCAAATTGACGAACAAATCACACGATATATGTTTACAAATGGTTACACTATACTCCGTATATGTTAACAAATAGTTACACGAATGCCACAACACAACGTTACTAAGTACTACCAGTCGACCATAGACTTTGATACCACTTGTTTTTTATACAATCTTATAATAATAGGTATTATGAATCATAATTAACGTGACATTAATAAATCACACGTAAAGAATTCAAAACTAACGCAATTTTAATATTATACATAATCAATCACTTATCCTAAAAGAAAATCTCATACTACTAGCTAGCTAATTCAACATTTCAGTTCAGTTCAATTCCGTGACGAGTACGATTCGATAAAGAAGAGGAGAGAGAGAGATGATACCAACGCATTTTGGGCTTGCCACCACCAATGCGATTCTGAAGAACGTCGTAAAACTCAACAGTCCAATCGAGCGGCCCATCAATGTCAGACTCAGGGCAGCGCACATCGAAGAAAGAGAAAGCGTCATTGTAAGCTTGACGATGCAAGTCCTCGGATTCCAAGATTACGCCGTCGCAGTCGAAAATGAGAGCTTCTAATGAGGCGGATGCTGCGACTATGCCGCCGCGCTTCGGCGTCGAGGCGGCGGAGCGAAGCGGAAGGGAGTGGCGGAGGGCGGTTGAGGAGAGAGAATGGGAGGAGCGGGAGGTGAATGCGGCGGTAGACGGTGTAGATAGCGGTGGCGGAGAGAAGAATTGGTGGCGTTGGTGGTGGTGGACCCGCGCCAGTGTTGAAGATGAGGCGCTCAATGCCATTCTAATCCAAAATTTTTGTTGATCACCCAACCACATATGATTATGCAAGGATTTTATATTTTTTTTAATTATTTTTTTTTCCGATATACTTTCGGGTGTATGGTAGACGATTTTTCATTTTCTAACGACTTTTGAGTTTACGTGATGAGTGAAAAGTAATTTTAATCGTATAAGTTTAATTATATGATTGTGGTATGTGTACGATTGCATGAGTGTCTTTATATTACGGATGGAAAGGAAGGAATATGTATCTTGGTTTTGAATACTTGCAAGGGAGTGTTTAATTACTTTAAACTGAACTTGGTTTATCCAGAGTGTATGAGTTTTGCTTACAAACTACTCTGTATATAATGTACCGCACGGGTGACAACAGATAAACCATTTTCAACCCCACATTTACATTTTCGATTATTAGATTTTAAAGTTGCATGCTTTTCGGTTTACAAGTAATTTAGAGCATGTTTTTGACAAAAGTTATAATTTAATGTATGTCTCTTTTTGTGTCCACTCCATATAACACCTCAATTAGAAATGTGTAACCACTAATTTATTAGAGTAAAATGAATATTTAACCTTTGAATATATGAAATTTTCAAACTCCTAACTGATGTGGTTTATAGAGTGAGATAGAAGATATACTCCGATAACGTAACTATGAGATCACAGATTCACAGATATGATTATATGAACAATGTTTTTTCTCATATTGATATTGAATTATTTACTTAACGGACTGTTGTGTTGGGCTGTGGATGTCCACTAGCTTCATGTCACGGATATATAGTGGGCCTGATGGCCCATGGATTTGGTAAGCTTGCATTCCTCCATTCTCTACATAAAAAATCGGTTTACGGATTCTCTTGTTTGAGTTGGTTGGTGTCTAAGGTCAACGAGTTTTAACGCAGAACTAGAGAGTATCTCGTGTTTCACATAACATGAATTTTTAAGTATATACATAGTCATGAGATCGATATAATACGTCAACACCTTTAGGAATTCCTTAATTTCTAACAACGCAATTGCCATAATAGATGATGTGGTCATGCTTGTGAATCTTTTTTTGGTACAAAGACGAGCACCAAATGTTGCGAGGAAGATTTTCGAACCATTAGATCAATTTTAATCCCGAACTTACAGTAGTAGAATCTAGAATATATGAGGAATTGAATGGCACAAAGTCGAGGATGCCATAAATGTGATTCAACTAGTAACGAGGAGGTGTCTGTAGGAATGGTTTGAACTATCACAGTCAAACCAATTACTCAATGCAAGTGACTAATAAAAGTTGGCAGCAGCGAGAGAAACAAGCATTCATATCAAGTGACCACCATTCTCACCAAGGACAATTATTCTGTCAAGCTTCATAATTACTATAGCTTTCGTATTAATTACTCGAATCTTTCCACGTACTAATTTGACTCTTTTCTCAAATCACTTTCCTGCCCTTCAACAAATGTCCCAAAAGCTTGAATGCCCTAAAATTAAGGTCATTAGCCAAATTTGTGTACATCTGATCCGACTCCTTTATAAGTAATAACTTGCCCTCCTTAGACCCGTCATATAGATATATGTAGTGCACTAGGTCATCATTAGCCAAATTTGCGTGTATCTGACTCCCTTATCATCTTATCCTGCATAGAACCGTCATCTATCTAGACGTGTAATGAGGTTAATTAATAATGAGCATCAGACAAACAATTTCGACGTATGAGATGAACGTCAAAACATATATGTCGAGTTAATGAGTCGTGTTCGTGTTTGTATTCGTATTCGGTCATTGAACCTTGTTATGACAAAAATAGACGATGTTACAAAACTTCATTCACTCGAGTGACAAAGGCAAAGACAAAGACACACAGCTCTTGACTGAGTGAAAATTTAAGAATAGTGGGGGTGATGTTGATGACACATTGCTCACATGCTGCCCAAGATCGTCCTGCTGATCCCGAGGACGACCGATGCATGCTAAGCTAGATATAAGTATACTCGTATGTAGCTAAGGTTGAAAAAAAAAATGAGTAAAAAAACTAGCTCTAACACTATTTATGACCTACTGATAAAATCAACTTTTTACTAGGGTACCTCATTTTGTACTTATTTCGGGTAAAATGAATTCAACACTTCGTATGTTTTCTTACTGCAAAATCTCCGATACATGTGTCTTTGTTCAGAAATCAGAATGCTTTAATAAAAGAAAAAAAATACTGCATCATATGCTGTACTCAAATCTCTCCTGATGATCCCCAGATTATTATTAGATTTCTGACATGCATGATGAAAGATATTATTCATACTAATAACAACAGAACAAATTGCACTATTTGTCTAGCTAGCTATTTGATCTGTTCACATGTAGTACCATACAGCATACACAGATACACTATACTACTGTAGTCATCGACAGTTGATATACTCGACAGTGACGACAACAACAACAAATTAAAGTTTATGTCGAAACAATAATGCTTTAGTCCCAAAATGATTTGAGATCGCTTGAATAATTGAATTGTCACGTGTTCTATAGACAAATACGGAGTAGACCGTACATACAATACTACGTCAGTTAGTGAAAGATGACGACGACGACAACAACACGTTAATGTCAGTAACAATAATGTATACTTTAGTACCAAAATGATTTGAGATCGCTTGAATTGTGTCACGCACTCACGCTCGCTGATATTTGGTCTTATATGTACAATTGTGCAAATGTAACAAAGAAAAGTCTCATATCAACTAGAGATCGACAACTACCAAATTACTCCTTTAAAATAACAAGTACTAAAAATTAGCAGAACCCCCAAAAAATCATGCATTTACGTAATTATATGTTATGACACTAAAATAATTTCTTACGTAAGTATATTATAATATACTGCTAAAAGTTACTGCATGGCTAAATTCATCACTAAAATTACTGTTTGAAAAATAAAATAAAATAAATAATAATTAAGGGTTATATAGATGGTCTTTGCAACGACACTTCCAATCCAAGGGCTTGTAATTGGAGTACCTGTCGTCCCAAGAAGACGGGTCAAATTGATAACTCGCTCTCGGACTCGGTGGCGGGAGTTGAACTCGGTGTAGACTCGGCATAGTTGGGACTTGAACCGCCGTGCATGGGTGGCATTGGTTGCATTTGTTGTAGCAGCTTGGTGGCGTTGATCCTAGCCTTGATTTCTCTTCAAATAATACTTCCTGCCCATTTTTCATACATATACAATATATTACTATATATATATACGACTAATACGAGTTTTAGAAATAATATTGGATGCGAGTATGATGGTACTGAAGTTTTGTATCTCGTAATTTGAATGGAAAAAATGAAATGACGTACTTACCCTTGCATGATCAGGGAGATGGTGGTGATTGAGCAGGGCAAAAACAGGGGAAGAAGACAGGGGAATACATAGGATAATTAGAAGTAGGATGAAAGTTTTATTATAATAGAGAAATGAAGAAATTACGGCCATTACAAAATATGGGATTTAAAGAATAATTCACCATGAAATAATGGAGTATAAAGTACTGTTGTAATTACCTACACAATAAAATGACGACTTAATTAATAATATCGAGAATAACATAGGTTTATATAATTAAATAATAATATTGTTTAAAATTGCTTAGTTTTTCATGAAACCCTAATTCTAGAGTATATGTGTTTTGACGATTATAGAAAATAATGACTTATAAGAAGAGTGTTGGAGAAGAATGGGAAGTGGAGGAAATGATGGAGGAAGAACAAGTGAAGTGAAGTGAAAAAATGATGAAGGAAGAAAGAGGTGGTCTGGCCTTAATTAGAGGGGAGAGAAGGTGGAAAAAGTAGAAAGTGTTGGTGGGTTTTGAGGGACAGAAGAGTGATAGGTACAATTCATTTGGGAAGGTTACAAAAGCCAAAGGGAATCCCCCAAAACACTTTGGCCCTTGTTTCTGTTTAGTCTACTCCAATGTAAAATACCTAAACAAAAAAAATATATTGTAAGAGAAAAATATTTCTTGGATAGTTGGATTACATTTTTGGCTTTTGTTATTTGTATGAGTGTGTGGATTTTTCTTAGCTTGTTCAAAGTTAGCCACAAAGAGTAATGTTATCGAGATAGATTAGGGAGTTGTTCTATTTTTGATTCGGGTTATCGGTCATATTTGTACGGTATTGAGTGTCAGTATCAAAGTCTTGTTCAATGCATGACGAAAATGGATCCATGTGAGAGATAATATCCCAAACTTGACATTTTGGTGAATTCACATCGTAATCAAGTAACCATATTCGTTCATATCATGTTTCTCTTAATAAATCTATGTCGGTCGATTATGGCCTTGTTAAGACATTGTGTCTCACAACGTTGTGATATTAAGCAGTATTTACCTAGACCTTTGAATGCTCTTTGACGTACTTTTTGTGAGTTTATATATGATTATGTACTTGTCATAGGCCATGAGCACATATACCGTGATATAATAGAATTCCAAATCCGAATTTGACGTATATGGTAGTACATCGTCATCGATCATTTCACATCTTATACTTTGAACACATGTTAAGAAAGAAGCGTGTTACTAGTAAGCTCCATCTACAACTCCATCGTCATTACAACAAGACTCTAAGAGTGATTATGTGTAACTTCAATCACTTAAAGTTTGCTTCAATTACATCAAAAAGGTTATACTCTCATAGTCTCATTCCAAACTCTAACACAATATCCAATCAAATGAGTCGAGACTACGAGTACACAATATTCTATAAACTATACTCTATAGAATGCGATAAAGATTTCCTTTTCTACGAACATGACTAATCCGTAAGACAGCTCTCTATAGACTCCCTTCCCATATTTTTCCCAAAATCTCATTTTACCACATGGTAAAAACAGTAAAAACCTGTAATTTATGAATTAACTACGAGACTTACGAAGAAGTGGTAAAACTTGAAATTTACCGACATTGACAGTTTGACTGCATCACATTTGTCCTTTTTTAACTGACACTTTCCCCAAACAAATCGACCTACCTTTGCCTCCTCCCCTATGAGAATTTCCCCTTCTCAATCTTCTCTCTTACTCTTCCACCTTGATCAAACCTGTCAACATTTCTGGAGACTCAAATTTCAGGTAGTAAATTCCCCCCCTTTTAATTCTTCATCTTAACTTATGTTGATGTTGCATGCATGCCCACACAACCCTTATCTATAATCATGATTTTTAATGGTTGGGTAATATTTTCCCCTGTTTTTCTTCAATTGGAAGATTTTTTAGGTACCCTTTTGATTATATTTTCTCTTAATTGTTAGATTAATTTGATTAACTTTTGATCTTATAGAAAAATTTGTGGGTGCCCAATTGATTATTTGCCTCTCAATTGTAGGGTAACTTGATAAAGTATTGATCTTTCTAGTAATTTTCATCTAATTTAGGTTTAATTTGATTAAAGATCATATCTTTTTTGTCTATTTGATGTGAAGTTAGCTCCTTTTGTTTACAAAGTTTAACTTTGCTTGATTTATGAATATAATTTTTTTTTTCCATGTGGATTTGTTTGATAATTAAGAATTTGATCTTTGATCATATTGTGAAGGAGATTTGTTTAATCTTTGTTAGTACACTCTTAATCCGTTAATTTTTGCTCGATTTTCATCTTGTATATGTAATTTGCACAAATTTATATGCTAGTGGCTGTCCTTTCAGATGTTAATCATCATGGTAGTAGTAATGTGGTGAGGGTTGATGATTGATTATAAATCGTTTTCGTAATCGTAAACTACACCAAAGCTTAAAACGGTAGGGTTAGTGGTATCTTGTTGATGACTTTATTGTTGGCCTGGAGTGGTTGTAGCTAATTGATTGGACTCTTTCAGATGAGTGTGTTTTTTTGGGCTGGGAATTAGAGGGGCTGAATGGAGAAAAAACCTGATTATAGGCCATGGGATGAACTAATGCCCGACACCCTAGGTCTGATATTCAAAAGGCTTCCGCTTGATGAGGCGTTAAATGTGGTTCCAAGTGTTTGCAAATCATGGGCAAAGGCGGTAAGAGGGCCGTATTGCTGGCAGGAGATTGACATTGAGGAATGGAGCAGATACCGAAGGCCTGAGAGTCTTGATCGGATGCTTATATTGCTGTTAGGAAGGAGCTGTGGTTCGCTTCGCAAGCTTAGTGTTTATGGCATTGGGACCGAGTTGGGTTTATCTGTGATCGGTGACAAGTAAGAGAATACTCTTTATTTTCCCATGCTGGACATCATCTCCTTTTGTCATTCTTTACCTAGATTTCATATGTCTCTAGCAATAATTTGATTTCTCCTCACTTTGACTTTGATCTATGTTTTGCAAGTGCGAACAATCTTTGGAATTTACGGCTGCCAGGAAGTGATATAAGCAACTCTATGGTGGAACAAGTTGCTGGGAAGCTTTCTAGTCTTACATCCTTAGATTTGAGCTATTGTACCAAAATTGGAGCCCCTGCCCTGGCAGCACTTGGTCAGCATTGCAAGCGCCTTACACATTTTCAGAGGAACATGCATCCTTGGGATGTAATGCTCAGAAAGTGTCAAGATGACGAGGCCTTCGCAATAGCTGCTACTATGCCACAGCTCAAGCACCTCGAGTTGGCCTATCTGATGGTCACAACAAAAGGCGTGCTCAGTATACTCACCAACTGCCATAAACTGGAGTTGTTGGATATGAGAGGTTGTTGGAATGTGAAACTTGATGACGGTGTTCTAAAAAACCGTTCAATGTTGAAGGTGGTGGGACCTCTAGTTGTTGATGCCTCTGGCAAGTCGAAAGTTGGTCAACAATATGATTATTACTATGGTGGTGGTTCTAGGTTTTGGGATTCAGGTTTTTCTGACATGGATGTTGAAGACGAGGAAGATGAAGATGATGATGATGATGCCAATGACTTCGATGACCTTTGGGATGATGTGCATGATATGGAGGACTTAGGTTTGGTTTACTACGGAGACTAGTATGACATCTTCTAAGACTGGCCTCCCTAGTTTGAAGATTGCTTGTAAGTTGTAACAGTGGTGTAGACGTTTCAGAGTTCAGATCTACATCCACTTGAAGCTCACACTGATAGTCGTCAACTCATCAAAAAGTTTGTGATACTTGGCTGGGAAGCCTTGGTCAAGTTGTGATGCAGATTTCCAAGTCGATTATGCGTCCACTTAAGAAGCACGATTCCTCCGATTTGTGGTCTACCAAATATTTCATGGCTGGTGGAGTAGATCAATGCTTCATTGTTCGGTCTGTAGCCTGTAAGCCTCTAGCGATATTCGGACTGCTAAACCACGTATCTGTTCTTGTATCAGTTGTAATGTCTGCTGTTTGGATTCTAGTTTTGCACTTTTCCTTGTACAAAATTATAGGGATGTAAATTGTTGCACCACTGGTGCGACATACTCCATATGTAGGATGAACGGATTGTTCAAATTATTTGTTACACTTGATACTTTACAAGTTTACATTGCTTAATCTCATACAATGTCGTCTCAAGTTGGGTTCCCGTAGTGAAAACCCCTGTCATGCTTGTGCCCTTGTGGAGATCTTGCGACAACTACAATCGCAAACCCTGTCCAGCTTGAGGAGATCTCGCGACAACAACTATTGTGGTTGTCGCAACCACATGCCCCTTGTCTACCCTCCGGTGTGTTGTATCACTTCTCGCAATCATTTGTTTTGTGATCGTATCATATAGGGGCGGGAGACGATTTATGTTTAGGCATTTTTAAGGTACATTTCAATGAACAATTTGTTTTGTGATCGCATCATATATGTACTCTTCTAGGTCGAGAGAACTTTCTTCTGATCGTTCTTACAAGTATTTAACCATCTGTTTCAATTTTTATCCACAACGAGCAAAGTAGTAAGAAGCTCTGATAAACTTATCTTACAGCTGAAGACGAGACACTTCCTCAAAATTTTCGACATACATAGATATGAGGATGTTGAAGCAGAAAAACCAGTGCTCAGAATAAAGAGCAATAATGCAGCCGTGAATGAAAATTGCGGGGTTTAGTCATCTTCCATTGAGAAAAATCATAGAGCCGATGGATGTACAGACGGCAAACCTGTAGCTACCTGTTGGCTGTTGCTGTGATGTCTCAATCTGAGAAAGTGGGAGGACACTAACCATCTTGCATGTTTGATCTATACAGGTCCTCGTCCACGATTAGAGGTGGGATAGTCCATGATCCGAGAGGAGGTCCTACTGTCTTTCCACCTGAAAAAACGCCGTTTACTGAAGAATAAGGACCAACTAGGAAAGGGAGGGAGGGAGGGAGGGGAGGGAGGGAGGGAGGGGAGGGGAGGGGAGGGGAAGAGGATTAACAAGCTTCTGGTGATATAAAACATAAATCAGCCAAATACAATTTCTACCTTCTTTGGTGGCTTCTTCACACCTTCTTTGGTAACTCGTGTACAACTCGGGATCTAAAGCTTTAGCCAGCTCTTCATACTTATTTTCAGCATCGGCAATGTGTTTAGCCTAGGAATAGGCATATTCACATTCACAAAAAGTTACGACTGATTCTAAGATTCAAACATGTCGAATTCCACATTTTGTAAATTGTTATTAACACCAGCAATTACAGCATGAAATTTTTGACCAGAGCTGGAACGACCAGAAATGTGTCGACACCAGATGTCGAAGGGATACGAAGACCACTTAGTTCAATAGGTAGTACTGAGAATGGCACAAAAACTCACCAGCATAATTGGAGCAGCAGAAGGACCGTATATTCTCAAAAACATGCGCAAGATATTGAAATTATTCTCCACCACATCCTCCTGAGCAAGAAAGCTTATTTTAGGGACAAGTAAAAATGACGCAGACAAACACATTCGAATACACTACCAACTTTGAAGGCAGCAACCAAACTGACCTCATAGTCAAATCTGATGCATCAGCAGTTCCATTTCCATCAGCAGCAGGACAACCCAAGCTCGCTTAGAGATTACATCCAAGTACAAAGTAAATTGAATCCAGAAAAGTGGGAGAGATACTCACAGATCATCTGATATCTCCACAAGAACCTCGGAGACTGTTAGAAATTCCATATGCAAATCATTAACCTTCATTTAAAATCAAGCAAAAATCATTAGTCTTTAAGCAGTGGGGGAAACAGGAAAGATAAGAAATGCCCCTGCTGTAAACAACAAGATTTAGGATAGGATACCAAAAGGAGACTACAGAAGCACATGATTTAGTTTCCTGACAATCTTTCAGCAGGCTAACAATGATTTCAGGAAAACAAGATAATTAGAATCTTTGTCAAAAAGAAAAAAAAGGAAGAAGAAGAAGAAGAAGGTAAGACCTACAGGAAAACTAGTGATTTCATGAGCTAATGGCTATATTTGTACACAGTAGAGCAAGCATTGTCCAGAGCCAGAATCATGCTAAACGTAACCAGTTTGTCATTTAAAACACCAAATACCAGTGTGGGCACATGCATTCACAGGCAAAGCTCGCAAAGATGTCAAGAAGTAAAAATACCTCTTCTCCCCGCAGCTGGTACAAAACAAGGTTCAGTACCCTATAATCAAAAGATTTAAGATGTATGGCCCTCATCACATCTTCAGTTGAAATCTGTAAAGCGATTGACAAAGTGAGAAGAAGAATCAGTAATCGACAGCCATCACGAATCACATGACCTACACACGATTTCATCTCAAGAAGTAAAGATAAATCTATAAAGAAAATTTTGAAAGTTGTTAGCTCCTTGAAGAGATCACCCATGTTTAGGCACTTAAATTTGGTGCAATCTACACCTTCCCTCCTCAGCCTAGAATAAATATGCGCAAGGAACACCACACAGTCTCAGTTCACAAAGAAGAAAACTCTTGCTTCCATTTTGTGCTTCTATGTTACAAGATTGTCAACTGCAGAGGACACATTGATTTTAAGAAGCATAGTTATTTTATCCTGATATGAGGTCAATGATCTACGAATAAGCAATGTTCAAACTCAGCTGAAGCAATTTGTGTTAAACATTCTCAGTACGAAAGGACGACAGTCCTCAGCAAGTCAGCAATAATGGGGTTCAAGGGGCTCAACTTGTTCTGACGTGCTACAAAGCTTCCTTTCTAATGTCCAGTACTCCTCTCCCTGTCTCAGTTCTTCTCTAATCCTGCACATTAAGCAAACCAATTACTAGAAGCTCAACTTCAAAAAAAAAAAAAAAAACCTAGAAGCTCATAAACAGTTAACCATCAACGTTGACCAAGAAAGAAATCCTACTGCGGCGTCAATAATCTCTGGTGCTCGAGTAGAGCCATAAGCGGCTGAAATGGTTCTGATTCAAAAGTTTTCATCAACCTGCAAGGTCACACAGGATAAGAACCCTGCATAAAGTTCACTTAGCACAACTCCAACTGCTCATATCATAATCTTGAACAAGATTATGGTAGCAAATCCATAACTTCAGCTTACCTCTTGGATATTTGATCTGAAATAGGGACCTTGCTGATGATTACATTGACCATCTTCTCATTCAAACCATCCAACTGTACAAGCAATATGTGTCGGAATCCAATGTTTTCAATGAAAAATATGGGGATACTCTTCAGCCAAATATAACAACCATATGTGTCTGACTATTATACGAAGTGTATCATTGAATAAATGATTATGCACATTCCTCCTTCTTCCACACCATTTAATAGCACATATTTATAGGATGATTCTAAGGCAGAATATGAGTCACGGTGGAAACGAGAACAAAACGTGACAAAACACAGCAATATGAGTCCACTGACCCCTAGTCAAAAGACAATCTAGTAATCTACATACCTGGTAGATATAGCTTTCGGTGAAAGAAAGCATAGGCAAATATTTGAAGAAGCATTCTGGCCTTGTCACTTCCATCCCATGGAACATAAAGTACGATCTACACTACAAACAAAAGAAAAATCATTATAACCTCATCACATCTAAAGTACCCAGAGTTCAGTCAGTTCTTTGGTCTCAGCATTTGTCATTTAACACAATATAACTGCACTTGAAGTGCAAACAACATATACAAGACCACCATAAATGTGATCAATCCAATGCCCAGGGGGTCAGCAACATCAACTGACAGAGCCCATTTGGTAAAACTCGGGACAGAATGAAACCAGTCAGTGATTTTAATGCCAATCCAATCTAAACATGTTACAAACTCATGAGAATGACAAATCACTTACAAAATCTTCAAGTGTCGAATTCGCTCTTTGCATTGATTCTAACCCAATCAAAGCCATATCATCAACTGCAGACTTCTCCCCTAATTCAAGACCACCACCACCAACAACATTCTCCATGACCTGATCACCCGGCCGAGATTTTCCTTCAAAACCCTCATTTTCTCCTACAACACACAAATGTTCTAACAAGTAAACTATCACACCCACATTCTTCAGCTACAAGATTAGCTAAAGGGTAATCTCAGTCCTCAATATTCCAGTTTACACAGCAAAAAGTTTCAAACATTCTCTCACCTGGTAAAACTACAACAGCTTTTTCAACAAATGAGGCAGAAATCTGTAAGATAGGATTAAACAATAATATCAAAAGACTTCATCTTTCTCAAACTTTAAGTTGAAAATAATTGATGGGTCAGAAAAAACAACCTTGGGCAAATGTTGGGAAATCAAACTGCATTTGTCATTAATGTTTAATTTTCCACAGGGTTCCATCTATTTCATAAAAAACATATATTTACCCACATAAATAATTACATACCATAATAATGCAAAGTAGATAGAAATTAAGAGCAACAATCAATTGCAAAAATAAGTAATGGGTAAAACTTACCAGAAAGAGGAGAAAATGAGAGAGAAAAAGGTGAGAATCAGAGTGAGGAGTTGAGATGTTGGGAGAAACAAAGTCTTGAGATTGCAGGAAATTCATCATGCTCTGTATTTTTTCTAGTTTTTTCAACCCCTCCATGTTTTGTATCTCAAAGTCTTTCTTCTTCTTTACACTACCCAGTTTGGCTGCTGTTGCTCCCTATATAATCCCTCTGTATGTGCGCTTAGGCAAGTGCATCCTGCCATCACGTAAATATACGCTTTCTCCTTAGAATGGTTAACGTTTGATTTGAATTTCTCTCATACATTTAAAAAGAAACCAATTAATAATACGTTATATTTCGGGTGGGATGATGATCAAGGTTAGCCTAGTGGTTAGAAAACCTATGTGAGAGTTGTTACGGGTCCGAATCCTCTCACAAAAAAATAGCGCCAAAACTTGTCAACAATTATTTATTTTTGACCTAATGGTGACATATTTATCTCATTGGTGAGTGTGACCCATTGAACAAAAATTGTATGCGACGTGTTCCACACGAAACTTTCACTTTCCAAACCCGACATCTCTCGACTCTTGGCATAGCACATTTTTCTTTTCCGACGAGGGAGAACACATTATTGTTCAGGATATTACATAATCAGCCGCCTTCAAGGAAAAGGCACTTCAAAACAAGAGATTACAGTAACAAATCAGTGTGTACAAGACTACAGGCAGTAATCACAGAATGCTTTTCACAAATACTCAGTCAGTATCATGTCATCGGGTCTCCACCTCAATACTCTCCCTCTGCCAATCTACAACCCACCGCGAAAGGTGCAACCTTGTCTGTTGCATTTTCAAGATAAACATGTTCCAAGACTCAAGAGACATGGATCCAGTCTTGCCAGCGCCGGCTTTAAGCCCTTGTTCAACATCCTGGTTCATCTGTCAGAAGAAAATTGTGACAACTAAATACATGCCAAGACATCACTAAATTCATGATCCTATTACTTTGTCACTAGTAGCATCCTTTTTTACAGCTTCTGCCTGAATTGGTTGGCCATCGACTTGTGTAGACCCGTTGCCTGAGTCTTTTTTTTTCAGGCCAGCCCCTTGACTGGGTGCTCGCTTGCTTTCCAAGAGCTTCCCGCTCTTCGCAATTGCAAGAATGAGCTCTAGCTGTTTTTGTTGCTGGTCCTACACAAACGAGAACTTAGGTCAGGACATGATTATCACTGAATAATATTCTTCAAAACTTGCTTTATGCGGATTTGCGCAGCACAGTGATTAAATGATCCAGATAGCCAGTACGTGAGAACGTGAACAGAAAAGCAACTTGTACAATACTATCTCAAGATGTAGACACTCAGCATTTTGGAGGCATCGGTGATCTCTTGCACAACTATTTTCAGCTGCTAAACTTGTCAAAAGGTGAGTTCAGAAGACTTTGATTGGAAACTCGAGCTAGCAGTCACACATTCCACCAACTCTGATACATTATTGAAGGTAATAGATGCAACCAAGCAATAAATACAGAAGGCTTTTCTCCCAAATGACATTCCCATACATGCTCTATAGGATTACTTCTGTCCTACACTCTTACCTGCATGGCAAGCAAAACATTTTGAACTTCAGCAAGTTCCTTTTCCAAGATGCTTTCTTGCAATGCCAAAGCACGAGTGGCTTCAGAATTCTTCTGAGCCAAAGCTGCAGTCTTCAAACAGCAACAAAATCAGAAGATAAAACCAACAAAAAGGTTAAGGAGAGATATTAGAAAGATAGAGTGTACATAACTAACATCAACCAACAATCCTAGTAACCTCCAACGGATTATACTCGTAACTAAAAGGCTGTCCGGATAGAATTGATCATATTTGGGCATTTGGCTACTTCAAAATTGGACAAAACATATATAATCCCGATTTTTGGCCCAAAATAGCCCCGAAACAAAAACAACTCAAATTTGTGGCAGCCTCTAGGAGTAATATTTTGGGTTTTCTCAAAACTGTAGAGCCAAAAACCTATGGTAAGTTCACTGATGAAAAAGGCACATCGTCCTCATTGGCTGACATGTGACGGATGTGGATAAACAACTACTGAGACAGGGAATCGGCTCTCATATCAAATTAAGGAACTAAAGGGTTGTCCGTGGTAAAGTTTTGAGAACATCTGGCGACTTTAGAAGAAGTGGTCGAAAACCACATTTTTTTTGCCCAAAATGGCCCAAGAGAAAAAAAGGCTAAAACTTTTGTTGAACCACTAAAAAGCTAATATTACGGGTTAATTGTATGTAGAACATAGAGTCGAAAACCTAAGGTAGCTTCCAAAATTGGCAAAAAAAAGGCTTGTTATCCTCATCAGGTGACGTATGACGAATTGGGTTAAAAGTATTACTTAAACAGAGGAACTAGCCTTCATATCAAATAAGGGAACTAAAAGGATGTCCTGGGTAAAGTTTTGCGAACACTTGGCTACTTTAGCAAAATTGTTCAAAAGTGGCCAAAACCAAAGTTCATTATCCACGATTTTTGGCGAAAAATGTCTCCGGAACAAAAACAGCTCAAACTTTCGTGCAAGCCCCTAGGAGTAATATTATGGATCTTCTTAAAGACCTAGAGTCAAAAACCCATTGTAGGTTCCAAAAATTGGGAAAAGAGGCATAATATCCTCATCAGGTGACATGTAAAACAACTACTGAAACAAGGGAACTGGCCCCCATATCATATAAAGGAACTAGAAGGATGTCCTAGGTCAAGTTTTGAGAACACTTGGTTACGTAAGCGAAAGTGTTCAAATTGGCCAAAACCAAAGTATTTTATCCACGTATTTTGGCAAAAAATGTCCCCGGAAAAAAATTGCTCAAATATTTGTGCAAGGCCCTAAGAGTTATACTATGGGTTTTCCTAAAAAATTATAGCCAAAAACCCATGGTAGGTTCCAAATTTTGGCAAAAAGAGCACGTCAGCCTCATAGGGAGACGTGAGATGGATGTGGTAAACGAACTTCACAAACGGGGAACTGGCCCCCATATCACATAAAGGAACCAAAAGGATGTCTTGGGTAAATGTTTTAGATCACTTGGCTACTTTAGCAAAAGTGTTCCAATTTGGCCAAAACCAAAGTATTATCCACGATTTTGCGAAAATGTCCCTGGAACAAAAACAGCTCAAATAATCGTGTAAGCCCCGAGGAATAATATTATGAGTTTTCTGAAAAACATAGCGAAATACCTATTGTAGGTTCAAAAAATTGGCACTAAAGGCACGCTAACCTCATCGGGTGCATGTGACGGATGTGGTAGAAGACTTGCTCAAACCGGAAAACGTGCCTCAATATCACATAAAGGAACTAAAAGGATGTCCTGGGTAAATTTTTGAGAACACTTGGCTACTTTAGCATAAGTGTTCAAATTTGACCAAAACCAAAGTATATTATCCACGATTTTTGGCGAAAAATCTCTCAAGAACAAAAAAGGCTCAAACTTTCGCGCAAGCGTCTAGGAGTAATATTATGGGTTTTCTGAAAAACCAAGAGCCACAAACCTATGGTAGGTTCCAAAATTTGATAAAAAGACCACATTTCGGGTGACGGGAGATGGATGTGGTAAAGAAACTACTCAAACAGGAGATCTGGCCCCCATATCACATAAAGGAACCAAAATGATTGGGTAAATTTTTGAGAACACTTGGCTACTTTAGCAAAAGTGTTCAAATTTGGCCAAAACCAAAGTACATTATGTACGAATTATGGCGAAAAATATCTCTGTAATAGAACGGCTCAAACTTTCGTGTACACCTCTAGGAGTAATATGGGTTTTTCTAAAAAACCTAGAGCCAAAAACCTATGGTAGGTTCCAAAACTTGGCAAAAAAGGAACGTTATCCCCATGAGGTGATGTGGGACGGATGTTACAAAAGAACTACTCAAACAGGGGATGAGGGGAACTGGCCCCCATATCACATAAAGGAGCTAAAAGACTGTCCGTAGGAAAGTTTCTAGAACACTTGGCTACTTTAGCAAAAGTGTTCAAAATTGGCCAAAACCAAAGTATATTATCCACAAATTTTGGCGAAAATATCTCCGAAGCAAAAACAGCTCAAATTTTTGTGCAAGCCTGTAGGAGTAAGATTATGGGTTTTCTTAAAAACCTAGAGCCAAAAACCTATGGTACGTTCCAAAAATTGGCAAAAGAGGCATGTTATCCTCATCGGGTAACGTGGCATGGATGTGGTAAAAGAATTACTCAAACAAGGGAATTGGCCCCATATCGCGGAAAGGAACTAAAAGGCTGTCCGTAGGAAAGTTTTGAGAACATTTGGCGACTTTAGATGTCAAAATTGGAAAAAAAAAAAAAAAATTCAATCACAATTTTTGGTTCAAAATTGCCTCATGACAAAAGCGACTCAAATTTGTGGAAGCTCCTAGGAACATTATTATGGGTTTTCTAAAAATTGTACAGCCATAAACCTGTGGTAGGTTCCCAAAATTGGCAAAAAACGTGCGTTATTTCATCAGGTGATATGTGACGAATGTGGATAAAGAACTATTCAAAATGGGAACCGGCCCTTATATCAAGTTTTGAGAACATTTGGCTACCACTCCAAGTCGGGATGGGTATGCCACAAACACAGCTTGTACTGGCATTTAAATAAAAGTGGTTAAAGTTGGCAAAACTGAAGTTTATAATTCCTAATTTTCGACCCAAAATGACCTAGCAACAAAAACAGCTCAAATATTTGTGGAAGCACCTAAGGGTAAGAGTATGTGTGTTTCTCGAATACTTAGAGCCAAAAACCTATGTAGGTTACCAAAATCGGCAAAAAAGAGACGTTATCCTCATCGGTTGACGTGTGACAAATGGGGTTAAAGAAGTGTTATACAGCTGGGGAGCACTAAACTAACAGCACAATCATAACTAACCTATTGTCCATCCAACTCGTCTCTTTGGTAAGAGGAATTAAGTCAAGGGAATCACAGTAACCATCACAGGGACTCGAAAATGAAGAAGGGCGTCACAACAATCCATCCAAAGCGAAATAGCCTTCGAGAGGAACATATACAAAACAATGTTGCAATCACCACAAAGACACCACCATCAGCTCATGCTAATCAGTCAAGTATTTCTTAAACTTTCTTGCTCAAGCAACGCAATTGGGTTCTAATCTCCTCAACTAAACCTATCGAAAGAAGTAACAAGACTTCACATGGGTCACAGCAACATTCTGAGGGATCCCAACACACTAAAAAACAACATAACATGACAAATTGAGCTTACAAATTACAGGAAAAACATTACTCCACTTCAAATGTTTAATCGAAACCAAATCAGACACCGAAAGTAGACAAATATTAGCAACATTTGCTATGAATCGTACTATACACAACACATCCAGAACAATTATGACTTACTCCTCACCTACAACTAACAAAAATTCTATTGAGATCAAATCCAACAATCAAAGGGCAATGTATAATAATACCTCAGAAATTGGATCTTTCATAGCCTTTTTAGTAACCCGAAACCGAATCCCCAACTTCTCAAGCTGCCTAGACAACATCCTAATAATACTAGTAGCACTCCTCATACTCTCCTCCAACTTCTCTACCCTCTCAATCATACTCCCACTCTCAAACCCGGGTTTCGACCTCGTGGGCGACCCACAAACCCGCCTCCATTGCCGCCTCCGGATAACAGACCCAACCGCCACCGCGCCCGCCAACAACCACACCAACACCTTATTCCCCAGCAACACCAACCCAGAATTCTTCTGCTTCAAGCAAACCCAATTCACAACACAACCCACTGAGATCACCATTGATGAGATTAAACACAGTGACTCCATTAATGATAGAAAAGCATCGAAAGATGAAAACTTTGATGAACTTTCATCATTTTCAGCATTAAAACTTATGGAAGAAGATTCGTAAGCTTTGATGTGGAAGTGATGATTATTCAACAAATACAAGTTTTTATGAAATGGGTATTTGGTAAATTGTAAAGATTGAAAAGGGTTATGAATGATTGAGAATTTGGGGGTTTTAGAAGTAGGAGGATTCAAGTGAGTAAATTTGATGCGATGGGTTGGATTAGATAAGGGATTTTGAAGAATAAGCGACATAATAATTCTAATAAATGTTTTATTATATGAAAACAAAATGTTGGAACTTCAGAATTGTAGTAGTTACTAAGTTTGATGGAAGATTGTCAACGAAGCTTTTGGATTCACAGAAGATACTGAGGAGTGAAAGAGAATGAACTACGAAGAATCTTGTATTGTTGTGTACTTGTGTGTGTGTTGAAACTTGAAAGTGGGTGTTAGTTCAACTGTCTTCACATTGCTCTAATCACTCTTTACTTGTTGACTTCTCCAGTTGGCATTTGGCCCTTGTAACTTTGTAAGGTTAAAAGACTAGAGAAGTTTGTTTTTCTACTCTTTTTCGAGATATTAATATCGAGAAACAAATGTTGTTTTATGGTGCATCGTAACACTCCTTATCGAGAGAGAAATGTTTCATGGTGTATCGTATCACTCCCTTGTTAGTGTGTAACTCAAGGGAGGAAAGGTCAAGTCTTTGTGGGTATATAGACGAAGAACAATGCACCATGGCTATGATTTCTGGTTTACGATGTTAACCCGTCTAATATAATTTCTGCGCTTATAGTGAGGATGCTATATGAGAATACTCCCGGAAAACCGTAGCTCCCCTCTTTCTAACAAAGGTCATGGTTTAAAAAAGCTACTCAATTACCAAATACTGTCCTTGTTGACAGTATCCCACTACTGGCAACTTGGCAAGAAGCAGAACTGAGATCGTAAACATGAGAAACCGGTACTAAACTCTGATGCTGTAAACAGTCTTATTATCCCATAAAAATACAGAAATACTCCGTAACTGGTTCGGAACTAAAAAGCATAAAATATCTAATACATCTGAAAGTTCATAGAAGCAACGTCACAATAAAATGAACGTTATTATCAATTAGAATGCGATAAAGCTGTGGAACGCCACAGTCCAGGGTAGGAAACGCATTTGCTCCACAATGCAGCTACTTCTAGTAATAGGGCATGTAACGGTTTGGCCTTCTGTACCTAGGAGCCTTCCTGCAGTTTGACGAGGAAGAATGACGGTTAGCTACATGATCGACAATCAGAGCATTATCAAAAGCAGAACAAATGTGAGGACTAATTAGAACAGTTACTACATACCCATAGCCATAAGGACTGTAAAAGTATGGAGGAGGAAAAGGTCTGCGGGGACGAAACGGCATATAAGGATTGAAGCCGCCTCGTCTTCCTCCCCTGAATTGTTTCATGCCAGGCACATTTGTCCTTTTGGGCGAAACCTAAAAGTAATCAGCACAGAGCAGTAATTAATATATAGCATACTTATAAAAAGAATTAACTGAGTACATAAAGGTAGCAAACCAAGATTGATGTATACCCAAAGCTTAATCATTAGATATATACCTTTAATTGACGGCCATGTAATTCAGATTCATTCAGGAGGATAGCCTGCTGCACAGCTTCCTGCTCAACAAATTCAACATAAGCAAAACCCTTTGGCTGCCCGTACTTGTCTGTCAGAATGGTCACTCTATTTACTATTCCACACGACTGAAAGTGTTGCTGAACTTCTTCAGGGGTGCATGCATAATCAACCTGAAAAAAAAGGAAGCCATCCAGATTGTGCACGGCAGAAAGGTAAGAGATCCATGGGGGGAACGAAACATTGACACCAAGCACTAACTAAGAAGCACGTTTAACTAGTACTAAAAAAGATTTGCAATCAGGCAAATTCAAAATCCATGAAAATTGCTCAGCAACAATGGAAATAAGAGTTCACACAGCCTCATAAAAGGATAAGAACCTTGAGTGAATATGAGAAACATACAACAACTAATAAAACTAAAACAAGATCAATCCTAGAAAACTGAGCTTCTGGAACCTAAATCATCATACTCCGCAGTTACTAATCAAAATCATTACAACTTAGTGCAAAGAATGTACATGACGCATGAACCAGATGAAAAACAGAAATCGAAAACTCTCCAGCAATGAGACAGCCAAAGCAAGCAAGAGTGTGAGAATACATCAAAAACACAAATTTCACAGTGCTGAATCTGACTCTGAATCTGACTCAGAACCTGAAATCAGGGCAGATATAAATTCCCTCCCATCATTTATTGCTTTTTCATAGTTTTCTTTTATTCCTCTTCTAGACTAAATTCCCAGAAAAGAAAACGAGAACAATGGTGTACCCAACTTATATCAGAGAGCATATGTTCCCTATATGCAAGTATAAATCATTAGATTCTTGAAGCGTTCTATCCTCCAATTAACAGAACTTTTTCTCCTCCTAGAACTAATATACTCGAGTTCTGATCACTGCTTCGTTAAATGTCTCAATTAATTCATCAAGCGGAACTTATAATCCTTTACCATTTCCATCCCCTCCCCCTTCCTTTTCATTTGAAACAGCAACAAAGGTCATTTCGTTTGACTCAACGCAAATGGCAAAAAAAAGGGAATAAACAACATTAAAATTACATAGACTAAAGGTACACGTTCTCAGAGCACCCATCATCAGAACTGAGCAAAAAAAAGGTTTGAACTTGGGCACCAGTGCTCACCATGGCCCCGCAAAAAGCAACATATAGGCACGTCAGTCCAGCTCAGAGCAACATAGGCTTCTATGAATCTTTCCAGCAGACCACCACCATAGCCATGTACTTCATAGTCCATCAAACTCCATGCAACATCAGTGCTCACACTCCACATGGATGATTATAAGTCGAATACACATGTAACTCTTTCCCTTTTTCTCAACACTTTTTTTTTTAATTTCTCACTTTCTCTTTTTTTTTTTCATTATTTTTTTTTTCCTTTTTTCTTAGGGGACTTTTGTTCTCATTTTTTTCAAACTTTTTTCTACTATTTTTCCCCTTTTCTGTTTTGCTTTTTTTCTTTCTTTCTTTTTGCTAATTCTTAGAAGAACAAACATGCAAAATGTCCTCCCATGACATGAAAAAACTCTAATTTAGACCCATAACCAACCAATCTCCCAGTACAGAGTACAACAAGGAACTTGATGAAGAAGGAAAACCCTGTGATCATAGTAAGACATTTAAGTCAAACCATGAATTGCTGAAAGCAGAATAATATGGATTTGGCAACATTAGAAACAGATGCACAAAAATACTTCACCACTTCATGACAGAAATCTTTCAATGAAAGTTAAGACACCATATGACAGAACAAAGAGACACAAGTTTTAAATCACAAAAACAACTATTGAATTGGCTAAAGATAGGACGACAAGAACCGCTATGATTTCAAATAGGCAAAAGACTATCAAAGATGATCTTCAAGATCGTCACAAAGCAAAATAACGACGAAATAACAGAATGTGAACCAACATTAAGATGTGTCATAGATTATACAGCCACACAGTTAATTAACCAGCAGAATAAATCACGAAAGTTCCTAACTTTATTGAGTCACTCCAAGCTCACAAGTATCTGAGGTGGGGTCACCAAAATTGTTGCATGCCCTATAGCTGACCACATCAGCCAGCTGGAAACAAAGCATCCTTGAATCTGGGGGTGGGGGATATAAGGATTTGAATCCGGGAGAACCCATAGGTAGATTGACTTCCCAACTGTTAGGCCAATCACCTCACCAAACATCTAGCTTTAATCAAGAAGACAACTCTATAAAACCACCACCACATATGCTCCAAGTGCCCATCATCACACACCAGTGCATGTTGTACAAGAGCCACCACACTCTACATAAGCCCTCCACTAAATTATGAGACCCCAAAAGCTACCATAGCAAAATCCTTAAAAAACACTCTTAACCAAAATGCGAACATCAAAAGAGGCTACAAGAGAGATACTTGAATCCGTTGAGCAAAGAACTCTTAAGGCTCCCTCCACTCATATCTGGAAGGACTCACCTCCCGGTAGGCCAGTATCATAAAACGTCACAATAATGATCACACAAAACCAAAATCGTTCCATTTCTATTCAGACGCATGCTCAATTACCAACTGCACTGACAAATAGCAGCTCACCAAACAGCTAATTGAAGCGACAACTATAAAGAATTATGCTAAAGAACAAGCTTTAAAACTATGCAGAGGTTATTCATTCTCTTAGTCTAGCCTCAACAGTAGCGAACCTCTGGTGTTCCTGAACCCAAGGCTAAGCATAGTCAATGTTACAGCCAGAGAAGTCTGTGCGATTGACAAACACGACAAAAGATGGAGGCCTGGGCATATAACCATCAAATAGTGATAACTAAATATATATGAATTCACAGGAATCAAATAATATATACCAAAAGATCAAGGTATTCCAACTTCCCAAAATAGACCAATAATAAGAACAGCCCAAACACTAAAATTTAAAAACAAACTAACCAACCAAGAACACAAACAGGCATGAAGGCACATACAGAGGTCAGAGAAACACAGGCTAAAACAGATGTCTTTATTACTTACATTGCCAACAAAAACAGAACGTGCATCCACCTCTTCTTTATTTGCTAACTCAGCAGCAGTGGCTGGATCTGAAATTAAAAAAAGTCCACCCATCAAGATCACATACAACAGCAGATGAAGAGCTAGTTCAACGGGTAAATTTTAGGCAATTCATATTCAGAAGCAAAGCTCATATACACAAAAACAATAGATCCAATAGATTTCAAGTTAAAAAACATCCTAGCAAATCATTTCAAGCACATCTAACACAATTAGCTTCAGCACTGCACGCAACCAATTCCAAAAGCAGAGTAACACACTGTGTATTCGATGAAAGGCATGCATAAACTAAGGACGAACAAAAAGAAAATATTCGACATACACAAAGAGAGGCCCCACGTAAAAACTTAGAAGCAAATGAGTTTGCAAGGCGCAATCTTTACCAACACTCAAACCGATTCAAATCGTTATTTACTCCTCCATAAACAAAATAGCTACAAAATCAAATAGTATATGCAACCACCAATGCTAGATCAACTTTCCAACCCACATGAACACCTAGCAAAAGTAATTAATTTCAAAGTAACAATCCAACAAAGATCAAAGTAAACTAAACAACAATCGCACGAAGAAACCCGAGTCCCCAATCTACTTCAATCAATCAACCACAGTAACAATTAATCAAAACCCTAATGATTCGATTAAATAAAAGGAAATTAACAATTCAAATTCGCGAAGAACAAACAAACCCAATCAACCAACCCACATAAATACCTAGAATTCACCATATAACTGATTAATTTCAAAGTAATTTCAGAGTAATCCAACAAAGATCAAAGTAAACTAAATAGCAATTGAAAGAAGAAACCCGATTCCCCAAACTAATTCGATCAACAACTACGATAACGATTAATCGAAACCCTAATAATTCAAATCGATTAAATAAAAAGGAAATCAACAATTCGAAAGACGAAACCCAAATACCCAATCTAGTTCAATCAATCAAATACGATAACAATTAATCAAAACCCTAACAATGCGACTAAATAAAACGAAATTAATAAAAAGTAAAATCGAAGAAAACACAAACCTTGAACAGCGCCCATCTCTTTCTCAACTTTAGCTTGCATCTCACGCAACGCAGCAGCTTCCTCTTCCATCTCTTTTAATCTCTTTTTCATCTCATCCAACTCCTATTAGAAAAAGAAACCTTCCATAATCAAAATTCCATAATAATAATAACATTAATAATAACAATAATAATAATTTTAATAATAATTCTAGGGTTTGCATAAAATTAATTACAAAATATCAAGATTAATAATTATAGAAAATTCTAGGGTTTGCGGAATAAAAAATCACCTTGGCGGCGGGGTCGTCATCGGGGGCGGACATGTCGACGTCGGCGGTGTCGGGCTCAAGGTCGCCTTCAACGGGAATATCTCCGCCGTAAACCTCGTGCTCTTCTTCATCCATGGTTGCGAAAAAAAGCTTGATGCGGTGGTTTAGACGGTGGCGGGGTGGTGGCGATTTTTTCGATTTGGGGGAAAATTAGAGACAAGTTTTTTTTTTAATCGGGGCGCGCTATTTATATGTGAGGATGTGGCTCGGATAATAGCCCATGTGACCTACTCCGTATAATTGTATTGGTACGGCCCATAGAGTGAAAAGACGGCGTATGATTCGATTGGAAAAGGCGATTAGTTCGGATCAAATCCGATTTGTAAAACGGGTCGGCGGGTGGGTTTCGGGTTTGGTAGAATATGGGTCGTGTGTATTTCCAGATCAGATGAATACAGGGTTGGGGGTTGATCAAATGATCGGAGGGGGTTACATGCATATACGTGTATGCGTCCTTTTGAGTCGGTTATTAAGTTATTAATGGTGGTCTGATCCGGTGGTGAAATTTGATACGTGTAAAATTGTAAAAGTGCGATTCGATCTAGCATATGTAAGTCGCAAGTACTTCAAATACGAGTCGATTGCCTGATAAAGATGACGTATATTATTGTTTAAAAGAAAGCGGGTGTGTAATTGAACAAAGCGACGGGTTTATCACACTTTGATTATTCTTGAATAACTTGATTGGAATGTTGGGAAGAAGTGGACTTGATAGATGCAATCATAGACTTGATCTTCTCCTTAAGCTTAATAATTCCCAAGAACATTAGCCTATAAACAACCACCATACCAAACAAGATAGCAAGATCTTCCCACTTGGAATGTCCAATTCCTACTTGCCAAAAGCTTCTCAACACTTGTTCTCCGGTAATAGTAGCCGGTCCGTTCACTTGGTTGTTAGGGAACGTCAATCCCTCGAACTCGTTCTTGTAGAGTCCTTGAGAAGAGTACTTATGGAACGAAATGTAGCTCACAGGGTACTTCCACACCGGCTTTGGTAGGTCGTTAGGCAAGCGAAAAAACCCGCCATTTAGCATCATCACACCTTGAATTCCTGCACCTGTTATAATGCCCATGAGAAAGTCTGGAACTATGCTTGCCACAATCATCATTAGGCTTTCAACCAACATCATGCACACGAATAGCACCAATGCAAAGTAGACGAACTGATCCAATCCTCTTTGTAGGCCAACGAGATAATAGGCTATTGCTCCCGGAATTAGAGAGGTGATCAATAAGTAAGGGATTGACGATAATGTGTTTCCAATCACGTATACACCAACACCGTAGTGACCATTTAATCTTTCTCGTTGAAATATCTAGTAAGGCATGCACAAAAGACAAAAATATATGTCGTTTAGTTACATACATACGTACTGAGAATTGAACAAACCATCTCGATTAACATTTAACGTACAGTTTGAACTTTTAAGTTGATGTTACCTTCATGTCTTCCACAAACGAAGGGAATCCACCTATTGCCATAAAAGTCAAGAACGAAGTCACAAACATGAGCATCGATCCTCTAGCCTGCCAATTTCACGTACAACAATTAAGGTGTACTGTTATGAGATTAATACATATGGTCCAATAGTACACTAATTCGTACTTGTTAGATAACCAAACTGAGCCACAAGTCTAAACTGATGGTTGAGACCCAATAATTAATTATATCTTAACAGTACTACGAATCTAATTGATCCTCAAACAACTCACCTGAATGGAGCCATAAGAGTGGCCAATATCAAAAAATATTGTACCAACACATAAGCCAAGTGCAATATAAACTGCTAATCGAAGCCAATAATAACCCAAATCGCGGTACATATTCACGAAGGATCGCTTAGTGAGAACAGAGGATTGACTGAAGAAGCTTGCATGACTTCGTTTTGATTCTGTAGTGGATCCTCCTTCCTGAAAATGTTTGAGTGATAATTACGTTTTTTATAAGATAAAGATATGATTCATGCATTATGCATATGGTCAAGTATGTAGTACCTACCTTCAGACAAATATCTGTTATATGTAACTGGACATCTTTGTAAGTTTGTGAGGACTTGTATGAATTCACAAGAGCTTTTATTGCATTTTCTGTGCTTGATTTTTCATCTCCTTGCTCAACATCCTAAAACAACGACGACAACAATAACATTACCCGTCCTTGAGTCGCAAGAATAATGTACATAGTCGTACCTCTGATCGATTATCTATTCATACATGTAAAAAGTATAGAGACTCGATTATTGAGAGACTATTTCCGTATATATGAGTATATCACCCAAACTCATATCTCACTTAGCTTATGTTTAAAGTGTATGTGAGTTGTCGTAACTTGTGATTGATTAAGACTCTTAACATACCGCTTCAAAGTCCTTGTTGATGATTCTTAGGTAGTGATCAGATGGATTCTTCATAGCCGGGCAAGGGTAGCCATTCAAAGAAAAATGCTGCCAACCAAAATGGCAAAATACATATATAACAAGTTATTTCCGAGTGGTCTAATAATAACTAACGGACAATGCTACAGGTCTAATTTAAGGCGAATTTTTTGCAAAACATACATTACCTCATTAGCTGCTGAGGTAGGACCAAAGTAAACTAGTCTTCCAGAAGAGAGGAGGCAGAGGTTATGAAAGAGCTCAAACACCTCACTACTTGGTTGATGAATCGAGGCAACAACTGTCCTTCGATCAAGTTGAGCGAGCTTGATAATGCGGCTCATTACATGGTAAGAAGCCGCGCTATCAAGGCCGCTAGTAGGCTCATCCAAGAAGAGGAGCCTTGGCTTTGTTAATATTTCAATGCAAATACTAACTCTTCTCTTTTGCCCTCCACTAATTCCCTTCACATTCCAACCTCCTATTCTTGTGTTCAAGCAACCTTGTAAACCCATGTCTCTAATAACGTCATCAGCACGCCTTAATTTTTCCGATTTAGTCATTGAATTTGGGAGTTGAAGTTGAGCCGAGTAGTGCACTGCTTCCTTCACGGTTAATGTCGTCATCAATGTGTCATCTTGAGTCACATATGCCTAACAATCCCAAGGGAATAAGTATAGTAAATAATTACTAGTAAATTAAACTAAGAACAAATTATTAGTAAAATCTTACGGATGTTCCAAATGCAAGTCTTTGCTTACGACCATTGATTAAAATTTCCCCTGTTTGCTTAACGTTCGAACTTAATCTTCCTAATAAACATTTAGATATTAAAAATGATTATTAAACAACAAAAACAATAAGGATTTTTCTAACGTGTGCTCATTAGGCATATGTAAGACTTCGTTTTTTTTCTTAATTAAGTGATATTCTCCTAAGAGAAAAAAAATCCACAATTTGTTTTTTCAAGTGAGAATATGACTTGATTAAGGAAGTTGATGAAGTTTTATCATGGGCACACATTAAAAAAAATTCGTAACAACAATAATAATAGTAGTATTACTCCAATAACACCAAGATAAGAGGGGGTACGTGACGTAAAGCTCCCGTCTATGACGAGATAAGAGATAAGTTGGTATTTACGTAAGTACTTACCAGCTAAAGTATCTAAGAGAGTGGACTTGCCGCAACCAGAAGGACCCATAATAGCCAAAACCTGACCAGGCTCAGCAAAACCACTAACGCCTTCTAAAATGTACTTACGCTTTTTACTAGCATTATTACCAACACCAAGACTAACCCTAACCCACAAATCCGTCCAAGTCAAGGACATAACACCTCCTACTAGACCATCATCACCACCACCAACAACCTCGGTTTTCGGCGTGGCCGCCGCCGCATGATCTACTAGGCTAAATGGGAAATAATTCCTTCTCCTTGAAGAGCTACTAGACCCCCTCCTCAAATTACCATCATCTATTATTTCAACATGTATGTCTGGATCCTGTTGATGATCAAAGCTAACACCACCATTATTCTTAGACAAAGGCCTCGTTGGGCTTGGACTTGGTGTCCATCTTACCACATTTGAATCCATTTCTAGTAGTGTATTGCCTATGATTTGTGCTAACGCAAATTTAAATGAGAGCTAATAACTTATTCATCAGAGTGTGCTATCACTAACTTATATTAAGATTTTTATTTTATCAAATAATATATAAGAACAAGGAAAAGTCATAGGTAGATCGTTGTTGAATATTTGTCATAAATTTCACATACTATTAAAAGTTATAGGTAGACCAAGTGCATCGGTTTATGGGACAGATTTCGCGTAAATTAGAGCGATTTTATAATGGTATATATATACTAGTAATCTTGTATGAAGTCTAAATATTAGATTTCGTCGTTCTAGACGAGTTTGTACATAGAATTATAATTTTGTGCAAATTAGTTATATCTATTATTTCTAGCAACCTTCAAACCAAATTAGATTAGCTTAATGAAGACGACGTAACCTTGCCCTTATGATAAACTGTAATTAGGGTAGAGTGATGATTTTTTATTTTTAGGGATAGAATGATGATAATTGAGTTGTTGTTTATTGATTTTCGGGTGAACCCCCATGTTTTATCGTTGCATAACTCGTATTGGAACCATTTCATACTATTTCAGCTTTTATCTACCATTTCAGCGTTAAACTACTATTTCATCTAATCTTACCAAACATATAGCCATAGAAGAAGATATTATTTTTATTTCTAAAAAAACTAGTTTGTCCATTTTGTACCAAACATATTGCAATTAGATCTTTTTGATGATATTTGTATCGTTACAATTCTTGATGTAAGTGCCGTTTGGCAACTATATTAATGATATTCCATTTTAATTCAAAAAAAAAACATATTGCAATTAAATATATAGGAATATCACAGTCGCCTTCATATATAGTCCCTAGTTCATATGCAATGTAACAAACGAATTCATTTCTAAATAACAACCAACTAACCCTTGTGATTAATACAGTTATACAGTAGTGTAGTGCGGAGTAATAAGTAGTACAGACTTTCCCTCCACCTATCTTGCAATTGCTTGTGTCGCATGTCCTAAAAAAAAGAGAAAGTCTTAATGTATATCCATATACATTTCTAAATGTATATTCCTAATTTTTTATTCACATGTCCCACAATATTTCAATTCTTCCTCTCCTTAATCTCACCACATAAAAATAAAAAACATACCCATACTATCCTCCATATATGTCTAGTAATGTATATCACACATACAAATAGCCTTACTCTGAAAAAAAAGGTCCCTTTGGAATTAAGTCGAGTTGTCAACATCTCTCAATTACAATTCACAAGTATTCAGATGAACCAATTTCACGGAATTTAGTTTCACGAAAACAAGTGGGTCGGGATATGCATGCACTTGGCTTTGTATACATGCATAAGTGACCGATAAATACGAGAGACTACAAATTAATAATATCCTCCTTCATGTCATTGTGCATCATTTCGAATTATCCCATCGCGTTGTATGCAATTTGAGAAAGAAAGGGAGCAGAGTGGAGAGTGGAGTGTGGATCCTCTAGAGTTTAAAACAAACTCTATACCATAATCAAGTGTGGTAAATTAAAGGTGGTAAGTAGTAAAAAATACGGTTGTGTAGTAAATTTAAGATATTTGTAGTAAATTTATGACATTTTTAATAAAATCAACATTGTTACGTACCTATAAATAGAAAGCAATTTAAATTTATTTATTTCCAAAATCAAGGACCCTGAATTGTCTTTATTTCCTTATAATCTATCATTTCCTAAATTATACCACAAAATTTACTGCACTTCTAATTATTTTTACTACAAACTAGACATAGACACTTTTTTTTACTTGTCTACATATAGACTCCTAGTATTCTCCAACTCTATATGGTAGAGTTTACCAAGTAGGGAAAAAAAATTAAATATTTAATATTTTATTTGTGCATTGAAGTAACCACCTTATTTTGTTTTGTTACCATTAATAGTAAACTTTACAAGCTCTACCAAGAAAGAACTCTAGAGGATCCCTACACACCGTAGGGGAAGAGAAGGGAATGGAAGGAAAGGAAATGGAGGGTGAGGGAAATCAATTACTCTTATTGGGATAATTACGTAAGGAAAGGGAGAGAAATGAGATAATATTACCTCAATAAAAAAAAATATCTTAAAAAGGGAGGTGGGGATATGAGGATTCAAAACCGGGACAACTCCCAGACAGGTTGTGCTTCTAACTATTAGGTTAACTTTGATCCTCATTTAATATGTCTTTTGTGGTAGAGAGTATAACTTTTGACTACGGCCCATTGAACTTGGGTCTTCTTAATTTGTCCCAAACAGAGTCAGTTAAATTTTTAGGTAAGCTTTTTTGTTATTGATCATCTGTCCAGGTTACTCCGTGCACTGCTCATATTATGCTCCCGGGAGCATTGTATAATTTACCAACTCCGTGAAAGTATTAGTAACTTCTAGGAGATGTGAAAAGGAGGAAGGATTAGCTTTTAAACAAATAAGGGAGTTTTGTGGTATTGTGGTGTTATACCCTAAGACACTCTTGTATCCTATTGTATGTTTTATTATGCTAATGCTATGCTACCGTTTCTAAAATAAAAAAAAAAAAAAAAAAAGGGATTCATCAGCCCAAATATTACGGATTTCAGACATTATTTTTGTGGAATTACTTAGGCGTGCCAAGTGATCTCCCCCGGAAAACGCTCCATCTTTCCAATACTCTCTCCTATTTCAAAAAAATAAAATAAAATATATATACATATATTACTCTCTCGGTTTCTTTAATTGTGTACGTTAGGTTCGAATACATAGGAGAAATTCAAATGAAACGTGAGCAATAAAAAAACAAGAGAGTATTATTCCACATTTCAACTTACCATCTACCTTGTCTTTCGCCTGACCACTTCATTCTTAGGCTCTACCTAACTTACTCCATTTCTTTGTTTAATTTAGGCTTCTTTTCTTCAGGACTACCATTCCAATGAAAAAAAGTCGTGCAATACACGGATTTAAAACTAGTACTTAAATATACATGAGTATACCAATAAATTGCCTTCCCCTTTACTTTGAACAAGACTCGATCAAGAGTATATACATTGTTTACAAAATAAAATTAAAAAAAGTACTCCGTAACAAACAACAATCAAGAAAAACAAACCACACCAAATAATAATGAATGACGAAATTATATTAAACTTAATTAACCTTGAAGAACTTGGTTGGAGTGTTGTGATGAAGACGTTGACTTGAGAGATGCAATCATGGGCTTAATCTTCTCCTTAAGCTTAATGATCCCCAAGAACATGAGCCTATACACAACCACCATACCAAATAAGATGGCAAGATCACCCCATTTTGAGTATCCCATTTCTACTTGCCAAAAGTTCCTCAACACCTCATCTCCTGTAATTTTTGGGCCTCCAATTTGATTGTTAGGGAACGTCAATCCCTCAAACTCGTTCTTGTAAAACCCTTGAAACGCGTACTTATGGAACGAAATGTAGTACACGGGGTACCTCCAAAACGGCTTAGGTAAGTCGTTAGGCAAGCGGAAAAACCCACCAGTAAGCATCATCACACCTTGAATTCCTGCTCCTGTTATAATGCCCATGAGAAAGTCCGGAACCAATGTCGCGACAATCATCATTAGGCTTTCGACTAACATCATGCACACAAATAACACTAATGCAAAGAATACGAAGTGGTCGAATTGTCTTTGTAGGCCCACAAGATAATACGCTATTGCTCCCGGAATCAAAGAGATGATCAACAAGTACGGTATCGACGAGATTGTATTTCCTATCGTGTACGCACCAACTCCGTAGTGACCGTTTAGCCTTTCTCGTCCGAATATCTAACAAATTATGCAACAAATAAAGAAACTTCAATCACACGTTTTTATATAAACATTATTGTAGTATAAACATTCACTTAATCTCAATCTAATCTATTACCTTCATGTCTTCCACAAATGAAGGAAATCCACCTATTGCCATAAATGTTAAGAAAGCTGCCACAAACATGAGCAGTGATCCTCTAGCCTGCCAATTGCAAACACAGTACGTACACAACTTGTTAGCTTATGATTTACGAGAATTAGAGTGTCCAACATTGGAAAATTTGCGGTTTTACTCACCTGAATGGAACCATAATTGTGACCAATATTATAAAATATAGTACCGGCACATAAGCAAAGGGCAATGTAGACTCCAAGTCGAAGCCAGTAGTACCCTAAGTCACGGTACATATTCACGAAAGACCGTCTTGTTAGGACTAGAGATTGAGTTAAGAAGCTTGCACTGCTTCTTTTCAACAATGTGGATCCTCCTCCTTCGCATTTGTCTGATATATGTTGTTGAACTTTTGTATAGGTTCCTGATGATCTGTATGAGCTTGTAAGAACTCTGATTGCTTCTTCTGTGCTCGAAATTTCACCTCCTTCTTCGACATCCTACAGTTTGTGAAGAAAAAAATTTACACAATTGCAATTTTGGGATGATATCGTGAAATCTTGTGATTCAAGCTTTGTAAATAGTACGAGAACTTACTGCCTCAAAGTCCTTGTTGATGGTTCTTAGGTAGTGATCAGAAGGGTTTTGCATTGTTGGGCAGGGGTAGCCATTTGAAGCAAAATGCTGCAAAACAGAAACATATACAACAAGTTATTTCCGAGTGGTCTAATACATAATAACGGACAATGCTAGAGGTCTAATGTAACGCGGTTATTTTTATGCAAACATTACCTCATTAGCTGCAAAAGTTGGACCAAAGTAAACAAGTTTTCCGGAAGACAGGAGGCAGAGGTTGTGGAAGAGATTAAACACTTCACTGCTCGGTTGATGAATCGATGCGACCACAGTTCTCCTATCTTGTTGAGCAATTCTGATAATACGGCTCATTACATGGTAAGAAGCCGCGCTATCAAGGCCGCTAGTAGGCTCATCCAAGAACAGAAGCCTTGGCTTTGTTAATATTTCAATGCAAATACTAACTCTTCTCTTTTGCCCTCCACTAATTCCCTTCACATTCCAACCTCCAATTCTTGTGTTCAAGCAACCTTGCAAACCCATGTCTCTAATAGCGTCATCAGCACGCTTTAATTTTTCGGAATTAGTCATTGTATTTGGGAGTTGAAGTTGAGCTGAGTAGTCCACTGCTTCTTTCACTGTTAGTGTTGTCATCAGTGTGTCATCTTGAGTCACATATGCCTGTAAACAATTCCTCATTATCAGTCTAGGTAGGTAAATTTAGGAAGAACAGATCAAAATCTAGATAAAAGAAGACAGTAAAAATCACAGTGTAAAAAAAGATGATCTTACAGAAGTTCCAAAGGCAAGTCTTTGCTTATGACCATTAATCAATATTTCCCCTGTTTGCTTCACCCTCGAACTCAACCTTCCTAAAAAAATAAACAGATCTCTTATAAATAGTTGTCCATGCCAATACGAGCAAACTTTAGAGAAAGTCCAATAAACGAGAAATGTCATATGTAGCACTACTACGCAACCGTTTATCACGATACATGTAACATTGTAACTTTCCTTAAAAGTCAACTAATGAACTAGAGATAATTAATACTCAACATTATTAACATTTCAACATTCTGAAAAAAAATTAGCAAATTGATAGAGGTCTATAGTTTAGACACAATTAATTTGTCTACAATGTAAAATTGAGCTAGTAGTAGTAAAATTGAGATCGGAATAGTAAAATTAATTGTAGCAAAAAATTCAGGTAGTAAAATTAATTGTGTGAGTAGTAAAATTTTGACAGTGTAGTAAAATTATTACGGATTGTAGACACTATTGGGTGTCTACACTTTACACCTCTAGCATTGTCCAAAAAATTATCACTACCTCCGTTTCAATGTATATGGCGTTTAGAATTTACGAGACAAATTTTAACTTTCATTTACATAAAAAAGTGTTTTGTCAAAAATTATAAAAATTATACTATTCGATTCGTTAATTTCATAATTTTTACCCTTATATTTTGGGAGATATCGAAGGTGAAAAAAATATCTCGAAATGTGAGGAAGATATATATATTTTGAGAATGAGTGAGTACATCCTAATATAGTAATATCTTATACATTGAAATCAGTATCATCTAATAACGCACTATCATAATTCTGATACTAAGGTACATATATATATATATATATATATATATATATATATATATATATATATATATATATATATATATATATATATATATATATATATAATCAAAATCATAATCGTTATTATTATTCGACAAAATTTTCATTCACATGAAATCAGAGCACGTATATATGTAGGAAATCAGAGACTTTGGTAAATTAAGAAGAAACTTGTTCGATAAGTTGGAGAGAAAGAATTACCAGCGAGAGCATCCAAAAGAGTGGACTTGCCGCAACCAGAAGGACCCATAATAGCCAAAACCTGACCAGGCTCAGCAAAACCAGTAACACCTTCTAAAATGTTACGTTGTTTACGTTTCTCATCACCAACAGTCACACACAAATCCGTCCATGTCAACGACACACCCTCACCACCAAACTCGGGCGCCGCCCCGGCCGCGCCCGAAACTTCACCAAGACTACTGCTCATGCTCATGCTCATGCTGAACGGGAAGAATCTCCTTAGACTGCTCCCTTGACGCTCACTACTTTTATGCTTATTTTTAAGTGGTAAACTACTATGATTATTTTCTGGTTCTATCTCAACGTGTACCTCTCCTTCTCCTTTCGGCATGGACCGCGTCGGGCTCGGGCTCGGAGCCCATCGTAGCACATTTGGGCCCGCTGTATCCATTTATGAGATTAATTGATTACAAGCTTAAGTTCAGATGGGTTTCGAAGGAGGAGATCCAAGATGAAGGAAACTATGATTTTTTAAGCAAATGAAGCTTGTTTTTTACGCCTTTTTATAGAGGTTGTGAATGCAGTCTTTGAAGACTTGATTTATGACCTTTAGCTAGATTTTTTAGCTACTTTTTGATCAATTTCTCGTTAAAAAATTACTATTTAATTAGAATATCAAAAGTAGCATAATAATTACAAGAAAAATACAGCAAGAAAAGAATAAAAATAATGTATTTCTATTTTTGGACAGCGCGCAAAAGATAAAGAAAAGGTGGTGGCGTGGTGGAGTGGAACGTCGTCAAACTTACGCGGTACCAACCATGGTTGACGAACATCGAACCCTGATATAAATCCATTAGGAATACCCAAGTAGACAATACTTTAAAAGTTCCAATTTTGGACACAATACAACGATCTACTCCGTATGCAACTTGTTGGATTAAGAAATCGAAGCTCACTCGACAAATAAGCAGCCGCCACCTTCAATAATGAGCCTAATTTCCGTCGCATTTTATGTCTCATCTATCTATATAGAACTATTAAAATGCAAGCAAAACTAATTCCACGTGACAATCAAAGGAGTAAAATGGAGAAATTTTGCGGTCAAACAGTCAATGCTCTAGTGATCAACCCACGAAATCAAACAGACACATCATCGGCTTCCCCCAACGAAGTCAAACAGCCACCTTATCGGCTTCCCCTAAAAAACTTATCAAATAACTGTTTTTAGTACTCACTTCAGTTACTATTTTAAATTCAAACTCTCATATAATTTCAATTATTCATCTCCTTACACTCCCTTCGAGTACTCTTACAGTTACGTTATTCAATATTCTAACTAAGCTCGAAAATTCCTAATCAATTATCCTGCAAATTAAAAAAAATAAAATCATGTTCATCTCATTAAAATATAAAATCAGTTATTTATATACGAGTATAACTTTTAGCTGTCGAACATCACGCTTGACATGGCAAAGCATTCAAGCGTTGCATGGGTGTTAAAAAAAGCCAAGTCATAACTTAGTTGTCATGTCCATAATCACTATCTTGATTTTTTTAATGAGGCCTTATTTTATTTAATGTTATCATTTCGTCTTCTTACATGTATGAGTTGTTTCCAAACTTTAAGTTTGAGGTTATTTGAAAAGATTTTTTTTTTAACATGAGTATTAAACAAGATGACCTTTGGCTTTTGGTTTGCCATTTTTAGTGGTTACAAGATGAATCAATATAGTACATATATATTTGTTTTGGCTTGGATTTGATTAGAAATATATGCACTTCGTACAATATGATATAGAAAGATACAGTTTTTTTTTTTTTTTTTTTTTTTTTTTTTTTTTTTTTTTGTGTGTGTGTGTGACATGAAGTTACCAATTAGTGTTATTATGTATACATCATTGTAATTGATAAGGTTAGCCATAGTTTGTATGTTATTTTTTTATCTCAACCTATATTGGTATTCCAATTTCAAGTAGTTAGATTATACTATGACTATTGTGATGGAAGATCTATTTGCTCATATGGGTTTACAAAATTTAAATCGGCAAATAGTGTAATCTTGATATTTTTGGGTTGTCTTTACAATATTCGAATCAGTTACATACCACTCTCTATATGTATCCTTTTGTTACATTTACAACTTAATAACGACATTAGACATAGTACATCATGGCTCTTCAATCATTTGCCAATTGTGTTGTCTAGACCTTAATTCGAATCAATATAAAGTAGAGTATATATATATATATATATATATATATATATATATATATATATATATATATATATATATATATTAAGTTTTTTTTTATTATGATGGTTGAATATCATTTTGTACATATATACAGTCAGTTTATCATAAAGAGAATTTTAACTAGGAGAAGATGTAAGTAAAGAGTGGTATTTACTATAGTTAGACTTTTAATAATTTTGGTTTTATTATCGAAACATGAGACAAGTAGCGAAGCAATATTGTAATTCCAATCAGTTATATTGTACTTGAACTCCTATATCATTTTAATTCGAGATATGATGTTCATAGTATGTTTATCTTCAATAACATGATAGACAATTTTGTTTTATTTTCGATATAGTTTACATGTTATAGCAACTTTACAAATAAATTAAAACGATCCCGTGAATTCACAGGTCAAAAAACTAGTTCTATTTATTAGTTGTTTGGTTATGAGAAACATTCGATTTATATTATATAAACAACAATGAAACCTTGTTTCCAAAATGATTGGGGTCGGCTAACATAAATAGTCATCTGATAATCGTCTTGTGTATGTCGTAAAATTTCAAAAACATTGTGGATCATATAGAAATATTGAAATACTTTCAAAAGAAGTTTTAGAAAGAAAAAAAAAGCCCACGATCGGCGCACATCTCCTCTTCGTCTTCCCTCCCTCCTTTTTCTACTCACAATCTTGTTTCCGCTCTCCTCTTTTACACCCCACTTTCGACTCTGACTCCTCCTCATCCTCCCTCTTCGACCACCCCACACTCATCCCATCGTTTTCCATGGCTCAATTGGAGGTTGGAGTAGGGAGTAAGGAGGTGGTAGATCTACTATGGAGGCGGAGAGGTAGGCTCGACTAAACCAATGAAGGAGGTGGTTGGTGTCGGATGGAACAGGAGGAGAGAGAAAACGTAAGATGGGGTCGAAAAGCATAGAGAATAGCTGTAAGACCATGAGGCCAGGCCTGTTGAAGTGAATACCACATGTGAGTGTCCCACATTGGAAAAAGAGGAGAGAGTTGATATGTTTATAAACCAATGAGTTACTCCTCTTATTGCCAATTGGTTTTAGGATGGAACCTTCTTGGATTTTTGAAACGGACTCTCTCTCCTCCGTGTGGGTGCGGCCCATGCCCGATTGTGGTTTAACATGGTATCAGAGCCCATGGTCAAAGACCTGGGACTCAAGAAGATGAATTGGGCCTGTTGCAGATGGATCAAGTTTACGCAATCGAAGAGCTCTAGGAGAGCCCCGGTTTGCGATGCCACTGAAGAGAGCTAAAAGAGCCCCGGTGTGCTTGTGAAGGTCCAGTCTGCGCAGATGGGACAAATATGTGGAACCGAAGAGAGTTAGAAGAGCCCCGGTTAGCCACCAAGCCCAGTTTGCTAGTAAAAGGGAACTCACATTTGAAGGGGATCGGAGTGTTGAAGTGAATACCACATGTGAGTGTTCCAAGGTGGGCTGGGAGACCTTGGGCGCCGATCGGTAGATAAGGTGGCATTTTCGATGGTGGTCATGGTGGTGCGTTTGGGTGCGGTTGGCAGTGGTGGCTACGGAGTGTGAGGGAGGAGGAGAGAGAGTAAAGGTATTCATCGAAACGAAGGGTGTAGATGCTGAAAATCCACACAAACATTCTTCATATTCTAAGTTGGTCCTTCTTAGAAATTTAAAGAGAAACACCTGGAAAGGGATTGGGGAATAGGTCAGCAGGGTTTCGAACTACCCGCTATTTTAGTGAAAAATTTCAGTTGACGGGCTACTCCGTTTGTGTCCAAATCCGTCGCAGGGAGGCCTGCGTTCACTATTAAGCCTACTACGCTACAAGCTAGTCTATCTTGTAATAAGACTAAAATGATCCTTTGGGTTGCTACCATAAGTGTGACCTAGTGAAGAAAAAAAGGTGGGAAACAACATGGGTGGTTAAATATTGAATGATAACTTGGTCACATTTATTTAGCAATATACTTTTTTTGCAAATAGGAAATGACGGCATATTAGATTGTTATTATTTCGCATGCACATACTTTGATTATATTGGTCGAAGACATATTTTCGGATTGCCTTGAATTTCAAATTAATTTTCTCTTTATATACTTAATTGATGATCCAAAACGAAACTATGTTATATATTCTAAAAGCAAATTTTTCCAAAAAAAAAATTATTGTTATACATTTACATATAAGTAAGGAATTACAAGAAATGCTTAAAATTAGAACCAAAATCGTCGGAAATGGCTCTTTATTAGGTTACATTTTAAAATTAAAACTGATTCGAGTTTCAATTATAGGCTCTAGTTACTCTCTAATTCGGACCCCGACGATGTACACACCCAAATTGATTTTCTTTTTTTCCTAGGTACTCATCATATAAACAACTGGCTAAAGGTATCGACAGCCTGTGAGCCTGACAGGGCTCAAAGACGACCAAGAGAAAGTTCATACGATTCATCATACTGCAAAAATACGGAGTACAAGTGTTTGACACTTTGACTTGACTTTACTACTTTACCGCCAAGTTGCTCCGTTGCTCGTGTAGGTTGTCGTAATGCTCACTCTTTCGCGTCTCGGCAAGTATATATATAACGGAAACTCCTCCTAATTAAACAAAATTGGAAGCATACAAGCATTTACTTTCACCAAGATTATTTAACGTGTAATCATTATCATTTTCATTTATTATCACTATTATTAATATATATATACTCCGTATTATTAAGCAAATTAAACAAGAAATTAGTCGAAAATAATGGAAATGCCTAATAAGATGATGAATTCCTCCCCCGAAACGAAACTAAGTTGGGTTAGATCACAGATCATTGGTAGCAACGCAGAGTTTAAGTCTCCGTTCGGGAGCCGGAGAATCACCTACGCCGACTCTACGGCCAGTGGCCGCTCTTTTCGCTTCATCGAGGATTACATACTCACTAGTGTTCTTCCTTTCTATGGTAATTTACTACTACTTTGTTTTTTTTTTGTTTCTATTCGATAGAAATTTGAATAAGACGATTTTACACTTTTTTTAATATTAAGTCGACGTATATATTATCCATCCGTTAGTATATATGAGGTAGGTTTTGAATTTCTATGTGATTTGTGACACTAAGAAATTTGAATAAGAAGGTTTTACACTTTTTTTTTTTTTATATTAAGACGCCGTATATATTATCCATCCGTTAGTATATATGAAGTGGATTTTTGACTTTCTATGTGAACTGCGACACTAAGAATTTGAATAAGAAGGTTTTACACTTTTTTTTTATATTAAGACGCCGTATATATTATCCATCCGTTAGTATATATGAAGTGGATTTTTGACTTTCTATGTGATTTGCGACACTAAAAATTTGAATTTTACACTCTTTTTTTATATTAAGACGCCGTATATATTATCCATCCGTTAGTATATATGAGGTAGGTTTTTGACTTTCTATGTGATTTGCGACACTAAGAAATTTGAATAAGACGGGTTTACACTTTTTTTTATATATTAAGACGCCGTATATATTATCCATCCGTTAGTATATATAAAGTGGATTTTTGACTTTCTATGTGAACTGCGACACTAAGAATTTGAATTGTCGCCCATCCGATCCCCATTATACATGTGTCCCATCTTAGTTGCTCCATGAATCTAGTCTACAGTCAAAAATTTGCGACACTAAGAAATTTGAATAAGACGGTTTTACACTTTTTTTTTATATATTAAGACGCCGTATATATTATCCATCCGTTAGTATATATGAAGTGGAATTTTGACTTTCTATGTGAACTGCGACACTAAGAACTTGAATTGTCGCCCATCCGATCCCCATTATACATGTGTCCCATCTTTGGGAGTTGACTTAGTTGCTCCATGAATCTAGTCTACAGTCAAAAATTTGCGACACTAAGAAATTTGAATAAGACGGTTTTACACTTTTTTTTTATATATATTAAGACGCCGTATACATTATCCATCCGTTAGTATATATAAAGTGGATTTTTGACTTTCTATGTGAACCGCGACACTAAGAATTTGAATTGTCGCCATCCGATCCCCATTATACATGTGTCCCATCTTTGGGAGTTGACTTAGTTGCTCCATGAATCTAGTCTACAGTCAAAAAATGAGGGGTAATGTAATTACGTGTGAATTGAATCAAATAAGATAAAATAATGAAATAAGTTCCGATACATTTCGTCTTTATTAGAAAGTCAACTCAACCAAAAATGTAGACGGAAGGTTAAGACTTAGTTACCCCATGAATCTAGTCTACAATGAAAAAATGAGAGGTAATGTAATTACGTGTGAAATGAATCAGATAAGGTAAAATAATGAAATAAGTTACGATACATTTCGTCTTTGTCAGAGAGAGTTAACTCAACCAAAAGTGTAGACGGAAGGTTAAGATTTAGTTACACCATGAATCTAGCCTACGGTAAAAAAAAAAGAGGTAATGTAATTACTTGTGAATTGAATCAGATAAGGTAAAATAATGAAATAAGTTACGATACATTTCGTCTTTGTTAGAGAGTCAACTCAACCAAAAATGTAGACGAATGGTTAAGACCTAATAATTGGTTATATTTTAACAGTCTTGATCAGATGAATGATGAATATTAATTTTTCGCGAAAATCTCACAATAATCGTGTTTACGTTCAACTAGGTAACACACACACCGGCGATAGCTATGTGGGACAACGTACCACAAGAATGGTGGAAGAAGCAAGCCACTACATAAAAAAGTGTCTGGGAGGAGGATCAGAGGATGCAATTTTATTTAGTGGTTCAGGAACAACAGGTGCAATAAAAAGACTTCAAGAAGTCATGGGAATTGCCGTTGTACCAACCCTTAAGCGCAGGGTGTCACCAGCCTTACGAGATGACGAAAAATGGGTGGTTTTCGTAGGGCCTTACGAGCACCACTCGAACCTCCTCTCGTGGCGTCAGAGCCTAGCAGAGGTGGTCGAGATTGGATTTACTCAAGATGGAGGCTCCATAGACATGGAAGCACTTAGGGTTCACCTAGAACATTATGAACGTACCAACCGTCCTATGTTAGGCTCTTTTTCGGCTTGTAGTAATGTCACGGGTACCGTGACAGATAATCGAGCTCTTGCGAGTTTATTACATCTACACGGAGCTTTTGCTTGCTTCGATTTTGCGGCCAGGTGAGTCTTATCTTCGTCATCATAAACCTGACGAGTTCAAAACTTTAAACTCGTCTACATTAATTGTACTATTGTTTATTATCTTTGCATTTAAATATTAAGTGTTTGTATTATAGCGGACCGTATGTCGATATTAACATGAGATCTGGAGAAGTAGATGGATTCGATGCAGTGTTTATCAGTCCCCACAAATTCATTGGTGGACCAGGAACCCCTGGAATCCTTCTTATGAACAAGAAGCTTTATCAACTTACCAGCCTCCCTCCTTCAACTTGTGGAGGTGGAACTGTTTCTTACGTTAATGGCTTTAGTGAAGAGGTACCCCACACTCGTATTTTATACACTTACGCCAAATATTTTATTACGGTAGCTTATTTGACAAGTTTTTCTGTGACGGGTTTGCGCTGTTGTATAGGTTCCCGTATATATTTGTTTGTTTACCAAAAACTCTGTGCTTTTTGTGTGATAGGATACGTTATACTTGGACAAAGTAGAGGAGAGGGAAAATGCAGGAACACCACAGATAACTCAGACAGTCAGAGCAGCATTAGCATTCTGGATCAAAGAATACATTGGTTACAAAACAATAAAAAACCAAGAGCATTATTATATGACAACTGCACTAGAAAAACTAGCCAAAAACAGAAATATAGACATCTTAGGAAATAATAATATTAATGTAAATTCTTTGGAACGTCTAGCTATATTATCATTCCTTGTGTATCCTACCACCAACACAACAAACCAGGACAGGGATCAGAAGCCTCTTCATGGACGATTCGTTGCGAAACTTCTAAATGACTTGTTTGGTATCCAAGCTAGAGGAGGGTGTGCTTGTGCTGGACCTTATGGTCACTTTTTGCTCAATGTTAACCAGTCTTATTCTCTAGCAATCAGATCAACCATCGAACAGGTAATTTTTCGGCTTCTAGCTATACCTACTTAATAATGTTTAATGTTTAAGACGTATATATAAACACGAACCTAGCTAATAATGTTGCGTACAATGTACGTCAATTATCAACAGGGTTACGAAGGAGTGAAGCCGGCATGGACGAGGGTTAGCTTCCCGTATTACATGTCAAGAGAAGAGTTTATGTTCGTATTAGATGCACTCGAGTTTGTAGCGTTTTATGGCCATAAGTTTCTTCCGTTTTATGACCTCGATTGGAAGAACGGGAATTGGAGCGTAAATAAGACGGTTTTCAAGAAAGTCGTTACAGGGAAACATAATACTACGAGTGCCCGGAATCATGGTGATGAGTCGGGATTAGCAGGTTTTATGAGAGAGCTGAACTTGAGGAGCAACCCCAAGCAAGGGAAGGCCAATAATGATGCATCTTGTACTAAAGATACATGCTTTACGAGTCAACGTGCGTATGCGTCGTATATCGACACTGCAGTGAACATTGCTTCCCTGCTGCCCATGTATTATCAGCAAGGAAGAGCAGTCCCAGAAGACTTGTGCAACACTGAATTGCCCTTCATGATCTAGGAATCATTCGATCAATGTCTCTAATATTTTTATATGTTTAATTTTTCGAAAATACTAGGAGTGTATTTGTGTATGCTGCTTTATTTAAAGGATGAAAAATAATGTTTACGTAAATAGGTTAGAACCTTAAAATATCAGTTCAAAGTTTTATTAATATATTTTGTTGGTTGCAAATGACTAAAACTGTACATTAGATTCACAAAAATACATACATTAGATTCACAAACACACATAAAATATTCATTAAAGTACATATGAAAAACTTGCAAATGTACATGCAAACCCCGCTGAAGTACATAAACGCAAATTCGGGTCTACATATAGTCCCGATATTATGTTATACATGCCGATTAATTATACATATATATAATAATATATACAGTATACTTCTAATATGAAGTACAACGGAGTACAAAGTTGATCATCAGAATTTGTTTGTGTACCACCAAACACCTTTGTTTTGTTGATCATCCACATCTCTCTCTACATAAGCGCATTCTCTAACTTCTCGCCAAAATGCTTTGAAAATTAGAGTTGGATCATTCTGGTAATATTTCCCCAAGATGGGCTTCATCGCCAAAGTTGCCTCCGTAGCATGATAATGTGGGATACGGGGGAACAAATGGTGAGCAACATGTGTACTACTCATATGATGGAACACCTTGTTGAACACGTCTCCTAGATCACGGTCTACTGTAGACAGTGCACCCCTCATCCACTCGAATTCACTCGAGTCGAAGTAAGGGAGTGAAGTATGAGTGTGGTTAAGAAATGTGACCCATCATAAACAACGCATTTAAAACCAGCATCGGCCCACCGTACACCCACGCCACCCAACTAAGGCCCTTTACCATTGTAGCGTGTATTATGGTGTATATCACGGGTAAAAGCGCGGCGTCGGAGAAGAATGCTTGTAGCCTCTCGGATTCAGAGAAGATTGGGCTATACGGGTCGAAATGTGATGTTACCAATTTATTGTATTTTCTGCCGTAAATGTTGAAAAGGAGGTACAAAGGCATGCCCATGGTGAGTGCGGTGAAGACTTGAATGACCCGACCCGGCAAGGTGTTCAAGTATTTGGAGTACCATTTGAGGGTGTCTACCTTAGGAGGGATGTACACTTCCTCCTTATCGACTGAGTTAGTGTTGGCGTGGTGGCGGCGGTGGGTAATCTTCCAAGAGAAGTAAGGGACAAGGAGGGATGAGTGGAGGAGTAGGCCGATGGTGTCGTCGAGCCATGGGTAGTTGCTGAAGGCGTTGTGGCCGCACTCGTGGGCTAAGACCCACAAAGCGGTTAGGGTGCAGCCTTGGAGAATCACGTAAACGGTCCAGGCCACGTGTGACAAGGGACTAGGAATGACATCGTCGATGTAGTTGGTTGCGATGTAGTAAAAGATGTAAACAAGCGTGAGATCACGTATTAATAAAGAGGATGATCTTAAGAGTGAACGGCTGAAACAGTGTGGTGGGATTGCGTTTTTGAGCTGCTTGTATGTGAAGGCTGGCTTCCCAGGTGGTGTTCTTTGCGTATCAATTACTCTCCCTCCAGCGCCCATTTTTTGTTTCCTGACCTGTCAATTATTATAAGGTAGTGAAGTCTACACGACACAATCTTGTTTAATTTGTCGTCGCGATGAACACGACATACAATAAGTCTCCATTGAATCTCAACTTCTGATCCCATTAAACATTACTAAATAATCTCATCTTCCGATCCTTTTCCGCTAATATAATAATAAGAATAATGTTAAGAGTCTTTTGTCTGGATACGATAATTGATTTGTCTTGAATACGTGGTAGTAAAATTAAATTAGTAGTAGACATCCCAAAACAAATTTAGTGGCAGTAAATTGAGTTAATAATAGTAAATTTATTTCAGTGGTAGTAAATATGTATATTAGTAGTTAAAATGTAACGCAAATTCACGAGGTGCCCCGAACTATGTCATCATAATGCGCTTGGTGCCCTAACCTTTGAAACTTGTACTCCCTCCATCTCATTCATTTGTTTACGTTGGGCTTACCCGACATAAACAAATGAATGAAATGGAGGGAGTACACTCCAGTGCCCCCTAACTTTGCACCTATAGGCTACGAAGCACGGACACACCTGTCCAGTGCCGTGTCTGTGTCCGACACCGTGTCGGACACCGACACACGTCGGATACGGTACGACACGTGTCCGACACGCCCAAAAACCGTGTCCGGTTTTTTTATTTAATTTTAGGACACAGATACGGTTTTTTTTAATTGGACACGAACGGACACCGACCAGACACCAACCAGACACCTGACACGACACAAAACTGCGTCGTTTTGACAAGTTTTTTTTTTTTAAAAAAACTATTTTTTCTCTCTCCTATTCTAATTACACTAGCAGGTAGCTCAACTATATGTCTTACTTCTTTGTCTCTTTTTGTTTCCCATCTTCTTGCTCCGGCTGACTCTTCCACCTTCGATCGACGCCGCCTTAGAAGACCTCCTCCGACCGACGTCCACTAGCGGCCCCATCGCTACAGCCAAACCTGCACCCGACCGCACTAGCCATACCTCTACCTACCCGCGAACAGTACGTATAATTGAAAAAATATACATTCAAAATACATATTAATTCTTGTTTTTTGTCATGTCCGTGTCCGTGTCCGCTATTTTTCAAAGTGCCGTGTCACGTGTCCGTGTCCGAGTCCGTATCGGTGCTACCTAGCCTATAGGCACGTACTGCCCCTTACCTCCCCTTATTCCATAACGTCGTTAACTTTTCGAAATAATAATATTTACCCAGAAAAATTATCCCTGAATAACCCAGAGAAATTGTCCTACAACCTCAAATTTACCCCATAATCCCAGAAAAATCATTTTACTTTCCCCAAATTTCTTTCAACAGCAAATTCAACTACAAAATTACAAAATCTAAAATAAAAGTGTGAGAAATACATGCTAATCTTGTTGCCATAGATCGAGATCTAGAGTTAGTGAGGAGAAAGAAAGTGGGTTTACGGGGGAAAGTAAGTTATGGTTTCAGAGATAATTTTTCTAGGGGTTTGGGTTTGTAGACGGAGAGTGTGGGTTTAATTACGAGGAGGAGACAGTGTGAAATGGTTTTGGGGTCGAATTAATTTGGGTGTAGTTTTATTTTTAATTTGGGCAGGATTATAGAATGGAGGGAGTTGTTACTGGGTGGATTAGGACTTGATCAGATTTTCATCCATGGTAAAATTGTCCACAAAATTTGCCAAATGGGGATAGTTTTGAAGGAGGAAAATGTTAGTGAATCGACACAAAGAGGATTACATGAAAATCTCTTTGAGTTAGAGAGAGTATGTACTATCAACTTTATATTGTCAAGGTCGTTAAATATTAGCATAATACATACATATCGAGCATATATATACTTTGTTTCAATTGGTTTCTAACATGTTATCAGAGACTCGATCCTGAGGTATCTAATTCAAATCCTAGTAGCCCCCTCCTTAGTCAAGTCTAGTGCAAGTCAAGCAGAAGTCATCATATAGGCATTGGTATATAGTCCATGTTTCATGCCCAAAGGGCATTCACGTAGGGGCTTGTTGAAGTATAAAGTCATTCTTTGGACTTTAACTATCAGTCTACTAGACTTTTGGTTCAGTTGGTTTTTAACATGACCAGAACAATTGACAATTTAGATGAACAAGATATTACTTTTTCTCTCTCCTATTTAAATATTTTACTAATCAACTTTTTGATATTACAAATATTATAAAAAAAAAAAAACTTGAACAAAAAACAAATATATAACCCAAAATCGGGTGGGGCCACAAGTTCATGGGATGAATGTTTTTAGAGTAAGACTATTTGTATATGTGATATACATTACTAAACATATATGGGGGGTAGTATGGGTATGTTTTGTATTTGAGGAAAGAGAATTGGAATATGGTGAGACATGTGGATAAAAAATTAGGGATATACATTTAGAAATGTATATGAATATACATTAAGACTTTCTCATGTTTTTAATCTTATTCATGGGTTGGATGACTTTATTCATTGTAGCAGCAAAAAAAGTTCATTCATTGTATGAAAAAGTTGATGAATAGGTTTTTCAATCATTGTAACCAAAGCTCGGTTTCAATGAATAAATAAGCATGACGCTTTATCCACACCTCACCAATGCGTGGCCTCTATTCCTTGTCAACTCATATTTTGCTCGATAGATTTTTTTTTTTGCTGATAGACATTGAGCATCAGAATATTTTTACCAATGGATAACCAAATGTTGAAAAATTGTAATGAAACGAGCATTGGGATAGTAAATCAGTTTTTAATGAAAAATACATATAAGTAGTATAATTAATTGACGTGCTGATAATCAATTGCACTACTGGTGTCCAATAATAGACAATTTTAAATGTCTACACTATAAATATATATATCTAGCATAGTCCATTATAATAGTGCCTAACCAACTACCATTATGTAAATTAAAATAAATAACTTGAGGATTACTCCCTCCATTCAGCTATAGAATATGTAAAGTACGGGCATATTTGTTTTGAAAATTAAAATATAGAATGAATTTTAAGGTTTACTTGATATTAAATTACAATATAAGGGTTTACCTCACATGCATTCTCAATTAAAAAAGTGATAAAGTGAGATTTTTTTTGTCTTCACATGTACAATTAAGGAGAAATCTAATCTAATCTAATACTATATGAAACCAAATGTTTCTTAGAAGAACACTTGACATTCATTAATTGAATAACACTAAGTTATTATATAATATATGAAAATTATTAGCTAATTTATGAAAAATAATACTCCGTATAATTTATGGTGATTATAGTGGTAATTAAGCTAATTTATGGAAAATAATAGTGTTGCTAATAATATTTTTTTATGTAAGTGTTGCTAATAATATTTTTTTATGTAAGTGTTGCTAATAATATCATAACAAAGTTAAACTGACAATTTTATAAAATGAGTATAACAATATAGATAGATAGTCCAAGCACGGGACGGACATGCAAACTATTAAAGGTAAACACGTTAAAATGAAAAGTAAGAGATTTATAAGCAAACAGAGAGTATGTATTGAGTTCTACTGCTCGATAACTAGGTGTTTTATTAGTACCGAGACCAAGAATAAAAAGATTTGCTCGTACCTGAGAGAATGGAAAATGCTAAGCAGTTTTGAGGGGTTTATGACTTGAGTGTGTGATTATCGAGTGAATCTTCTATTGCTATTTATAATAAAAAAATTTGGATTCTACTTCACTCTACTCTCCAGCTGGAACTGACAAGTTATCATAATAAGTTGAAAATTGTTGTAAAACTGCTCCACCGAAATCGTATTAATTGGCGAACTAATCCTCCAGGAATTTTCTCGCATTGTTGTTGCGACTTCATTGTCCTCTGTACTATGAAAATTAAGCTATGCGACAGTACGTAACGAATAGCCGTCAAGATTATTTTTTTTCTTTTTTTATTCGATAATTTACTTGCCTAGGAGAGTGACTCTCAGTCACTGCGAAGGCTTTTTATAAGAGAGCTCACATCACAAAGAAACCTGTGAAATTACGCGGGTCTGAGCCACACATGTAAGGATAAAAGCGATTTCATTTAATTAGTTCAAGAAGGTTCCATCCTAAAACCAATTGACAATAGGAGAAGTAACTTCTGGTTTATAAGGTAGACAAATATCTTCTCTTTTCTCCAATGTAAGACACTCATATGTGGAGTAATTTGGGTGTCAATTTAACACTTCCCTTTCACATATTCTCTTTTTGAGAGCTGGTTTACCGTAAAGCCAGCTGCATTTTGGCACTGATTTTACAGTGGAGATTAATTTATTGAGACCCACGAGTTTAACCACGGGTTCTGATACCATGTGAAATTACGCGGGCCTGGGCCACACCCGTAAGGAGAAGAGAGAGTCTACTTAATAACCCCAAATGAGGTTCCATCCTAAAACCAATTGCAATAGGATCGGAGGAGTAACTCCTTGGCATATAAGGTAGACAAGTCTCTTCTCTTTTTTCTAATGTGGAACACTCCTGTGTGGAGTATTTTGGATGTCATTTTAACAAAACTCCCAACTTATAAGGATCGAATTTCCAACCTTCATGTTAGGGGGGTGAGAGCTCAACCAAGTGAGCTACTATAAGTTCCTTAAAATAGTAGTCAAGATGCATGCGTGTCGAGACACGGCAAGCTTAGGACTTAACCAATTCAACTTTAAGTTTAGAGTGAGTTTTCCTACAAGTCTACAAACCCAAATTTGTTTTATTTTGAAGCCCCAACCAAATATTGGCCCCGCCTCTTAAGTAGACATGTATTAGTAGAAACTAGAAGATAATCCCTTCGAAATCTTGACTAGGCTCAATAGATGGTAGACATAGAAGTTCGCGCAACGTCAATGATAGTCCAGGTGCGATGAATCGCGAATTCCAGAGCAATGAAAATTTGAAAATGGAACTCTTGCTAATTAAGGATAGGGCGATATTTATAATGGAATAGGAAAAATTGATATAGTAAGTTGAGTAGGGCAATATTAGGAAAAAGATGAGAGATAATGTGAGAATTAATAAAAGTATGATAGATAATGTGAGAGAAGACGTGATAATTTAATAAAAGTATGAGAGAAATATGTCCTAAAATAGATGAGATGTTTGAGGTGGGATATCGCGAAATGTAATATGTGGTGTTTGAGTTGGGATGGAGAGAGTATCACTCTGCTAATTTTTACTAACCATCTAATAAACTTTTTTTTTTGGAAACCAACGGATAAGTTATTTTTTGTATGGTAGAATCACCTATTGCCGGACTCCGATCTTAAGCCACCAATTAATCCTACGTGGCTTCAATTCTAGGAGTGCTTGCATGGCGTTGACTCAATAAAAAAAATCAATTTCGCTCTCCTCCCCCTCCCATTTTCTCTCTCCTCCCCACCTCCCTTCACCCGACCCCCACCCCCTACCACAACCACCCACCCAACCACCACCACGCTGGCCCCTCCACACTCATACAAATCGCTAGATTACGGTGACACCACCTATCCACCACTGCGACACACATTACCCTCAACCGCCTCCATTTTCTCTCTTTTCTAACTTCCGCAGTTTACAAAGAGCACTCTTGTCCGCAGAAGTGAGGGGAGGAAGCCTTGGCATGGGGCGACGACAATGGGAAAGGGTCGGGCAACTGGTTTCGAGCGGTGGCGATCGGGGAAAGTGGTTGGGGAAAAGAGTGAGGAAGGAGAGAGAAAGTAAAAGAAAGAGGGCACGCGAGCGGGGGAACCGGTGGCAGGGAGAGGAAACTATTGTTGTGGGATCACTGGATAACGGTGCAACAGATGATAGTGATTGTTGGTGACGGAGGTGGTGGTGTGTGAATAGTGGTGCATGGGTAGAAGGGGAGGAGGGATAAAAAAATAGTTTTTTTAATTACACGTATACTCTCTTGGAAGCCACGGAGAATTAATTCGGTAGTTTCAAATCGGTATCCGGGAGAAGGTGGTTCTCCCATACAATTCATAACTTATTAAGTGGTTACCCATTAAAAAAGCTATGATTAGATGGTTCCTCAAAAAATAGCGAATGTAATTGGTGGTGTCCCACAAACTTTTCTTATATGTACACTTCGTCTGACAATTCCCTTTCAATTAGTATGGATATTGTCCGTTTTGTGCTACATTGACACACCATGCTACCTGAGTCGCCACGTCTACACCACATACTACTGAGCATGAGCTCCTGAGCTATGTCTGCACCATATGTTCCCACTCCAGGTCTTACAAATAAACCTATATTACTCTCGAAGATTTGGCTACACTACGCGTCCGAAGAGTCTTTGTACCCGTCGCACGGGGATGGCTCCGATTCCCCAACGTGTTATACGTGGACTTTCCGCAATCCACTACCCACACGTCGTTGTGCGCCTAATCGAAGTCGAACCATGGGCTGTGATACCACTTGTTGGGGCCTGGCAATCAACTTTCCATTAGAGTATGATATTGTTCGCTTTTGGCCTATCTCTCACGGATTTTTTTTTTTTAGACTATTTTCTAAAACGGCAAATTCCTGTGGTGCCCTTGAACTATGTCAGAATGTCCGTGGTGCCCTTATGATTGAAACTTATACATCGCGGTGTCCCTGAACTTTACCCCAACGGGCACAGGGTGCCCTTCCCACCCTTCTCCGTTAACGCCGTCAGTCACCCGACTGTTAATTGCTGACGTGGCAGTGATTAGCAGTTGGCGGGAAACTTAATTAAGTATTAACTATTAAAAAAAATTTAAAAATGTAATTTTTTTTTCTCAGAAACTCGAAATTATTTTACAAAAAAATCAAATTTGAAAAAAATTAGTGCACATGGTGCCCCTAAACGTTACCTCCCAGTGCCCATGGTGGCCATGGGGGGTAAAGTTAGGGGGCACCATGGGCACTGGGTGGTAAAGTTTAGGGGTACCATGTGCACTAATTTTTTCAAATTTGAATTTTTTTTGTGTAAAAATTTCGAGTTTCTGAGAAAAAAAAAATTTTAATCTTTTTTTAGTTTTTTATTTTTTAATAATTAAATAATAATTAATCCTTAATTAAGTTTCCCTCCAACTGCTAATCACTGCCACGTCAGCAGTTAACAGTCGGGTGACTGACGCTGTTAACGGAGAAGGGTGGGAAGGGCATCATGTGCCCGTTGGGGTAAAGTTCAGGGGCACCGCGATGTATAAGTTTCAAACATAGGGGCACCATGGGCATTCTGACATAGTTCAGGGGCACCACGAAAATTTGTCGTTTCTAAAATTACTCATATTAATTAGTTTGATAATCTATGATAATAAGACCGTGTTCACTTCTTATTTCTCTAATATGGGACTAGAATTTGCACCCCGTATTATCCTGTGGGTCACTTATCACCAATGTATTACAAGATGATCATATCTATCTCATTAAGCTAGCTATATTTGTGGTCCTCCACGTCCTATAATTGCTGCAGTTGTACGAACAAGATATACTAATCGACCAATTCTTAGTATCAAAAGATTCATTGTACATCACTGTAGCTCATGCGCTTATAAAACCTGCATGTTCTTAGCTTGACATTTCCATCATCCCAAATACACACAATTCAAACAAAACCTTCTACCAATATCATCATTTCAAAACAAGGCTAGTAATTAACAATAAAGCATGGAGTTGCTGATGAGCTTAGCCGTGTGTTTACTGTTAGCACTGCTCACCATAGTCTCCTTTGTCTCAATTCCAAAGGGTAGAGCCAGAGGACTCCCACCGGGTCCTCGGCCTCTACCCATAATCGGTAACCTATTGAACCTAAAGAGTGAGGTTCACATTTCATTCCAATTGGCGGAACTAGCCAAGAGGTACGGCCCTCTGATGACTCTCCACCTCGGACGGGTGCCAACCGTGGTGGTTTCATCATCGGTGATGGCCAGAGAAGCCCTTCAAAAGAATGACAGTGCATTTTCTGATAGGTTTATCCTCGATGCTTTTAGGTGTCTTGACCACCACCTAAAGGGCTTGGTATGGTTACCACCAACGCTTAAATGGCGAAACCTCCGCAAGATGTGCAACACCCACGTCTTCTCTACGACTAGCCTAGAAGCTAGCCAAAGTCTGAGGGAGAAAAGGATCGAAGATTTGATGAGCCATGTTCGAAAGAACAGTGAGTTAGGGGTGGCCGTAAACATAGGGCAGGCAGCGTTCGATATTACATTGAACGTCTTGTCAAACACGTTTTTTTCCGTGGATTTAGCTGATTACGAATCTCAATTAGCTAGTGAGTTCAAATTGGCCGTTCGTGGCATTATGGATGAGGCCGGAACACCCAATTTGGGAGACTTTTTCCCTCTCATCAGGAAGCTTGATTTACAAGGCATAAAGCGGCGTGGAGCTGTATGCTTTGGACACATGAGTCGTGTTTTCAGCACTATTATTGACCAACGATTGCGAGGGGCTTCTTCTTTAAGCTCCGATGTTCTAGATAAATTACTAGGCGGCAGTAATAATAATAATAATAATCAAGAAAACGCTCATCCGGACATCAGTCACTCCAATATTATCCATTTACTAGTTGTAAGTCCCCCACCTACTAATTACCACTCCGTCTTGAATTAAATTTCCCGTGTCATTTGAATATACTTACTAGTTATTAATCGAAAATACTAGGGGGTCTATATGTAGAAAAGTGGAAAAAATGTTAATGGCTAATTTGTAGTAAAAAAAAAATTAAAGGTGCAGTAAATTTTGTTGTATAAATTGGCAAATGATAAATTATAAAGAAAGAGAGATAATTAAGAATTTAAGGGTCCTTGATTTTAGAATTAAATCAATTCACATTTATTTCTATTGATAGATCCGTAACAATGTTAATTTTACTACCAATGTCATAAAATTACTGCAAATACGTTAAATTTACCACACAATCATATTTTGTACTGCATGTCATCTTTAATTTACCACACTTGATTATGTTATAGACAATTTTGTTATTGTCTACATATCGACTCCCATAATCATCCATTATTAATACACTACTTGGCGGACGAGTGCACGCAGGACCTCTTTGGTGCAGGTACTGACACAACATCGAGCACATTGGAATGGGCAATGGCTGAGCTACTTCACCACCCTGAAATAATGAGAAAAGCACAAGCAGAGATACGACAAGTTGTAGGACAAGGGAAGTCGGTGCAGGAAACAGATATAGCGCAGCTGCCATACTTGCAAGCAGTTGTCAAGGAAACGCTAAGGATGTACCCACCAGCTCCAATTCCAGTGCCTAGAAAAGCCATGTCCGACGTGAAGCTGTTCGAGTACACAGTGCCTAAGGACACACAGTTGCTGGTCAATGTGTGGGCCATTGCTCGGGATCCTGATGTATGGGAAAATCCTGACAGTTTTCAGCCTGAGAGATTTCTTGGGTCTGAAATTGATGTTAAGGGTCGTCATTTCGATCTGCTTCCTTTTGGAGCAGGCCGTCGGATCTGCGTTGGGATGCCATTGGCAATTCGGATCCTCCAACTTACCTTGGCATCTTTAATTCATGGGTTTGATTGGAAACTGGAACCCGGGATTTCTCCCGAGAATTTGGACATGGAAACCAGTCTTGGGTTAACTTTGGAGAGAGCAAACCGGCTTCACGCCATTCCCGTGGCTGTCTAATAAGTTTGAGGTAGGCATAAATCAAGTAGTCCACGCTCTTCTGTGTATGGTAAGTCATAGACCTGCACGGACTTATGATTTGCCACGTACAAAAGAGTAGCGTGGATCGATGGATTTAAGTCGTGGCATTATCATTACCCTAAGTTTAACTAAAGGAAAACAATATCAATGGATACTGCTACGTTTTTCTTATTTCCTGCATTTTTCCTTTCTTGTATACAAAGACGAGATTATCAGTTACCACGTCTATGCACTGTTACCATAAACGAAGATCACCCTAATTAATTAAGTTTTGTATAATTGATTGTGGCCATACTATTTTTCTAAGTACTTGTTTGGGTACATTTCGGAAGAGTTATTTGTCGCCCGCTCATTTACGTATTCCCGAAATACCCTACATTTTTTTTTTCAATATCTGATTCGATTTTAATCTCTTGTTTAGCACAATGATGTCTCACGTAAAAGCTTCCACATCCAACCTTTTTTTTTATTGATCGTCGTTGGTGACGTGATTGCGCTTAGTATATATGATTGAGTCGTTTATATATCTCTTTCCTCTTCCCTATCACCGAGTGCCAAAGTTCACCAAACAACATTTCTTGGTGAAGATCATGCTAGGCTACGGATAGACCTGACAAACGGGTCATTCGGATCGAGACACCTTTCGGGCTTTCGGTAATTAGGATGTAATTATTGACTTGGTAGCCAATTATTGCGGCATAACAATTCTAAATAAATCATTTTGTCCTTAGTTAAAAACTACGGTTATTATAAATTTTTACCACAATTTTTAAAGTTCTCGAATATTGTCAAAACTTTATCATGAATAGTGCACGCAGCTTTGGACCAGTTTAGCACTTTAGCTAGATATGAGGATTGCTTCGTCTATTCGTCACGATAGTTATTTAAACTCTTTTAGTAACCCCGCGAATTCCGGCTAAAAAAAACTTTAGATTTAACATAATCGGAAGAGTTATTCTTTCCGCAGCCGTCATCTAGTAGGGCTAACGTGCAATATGATTAATTAACCCTAGGGACTTTTACAAAAAAAAAAAAAAAAAAAAAAAAATTGAGGAGATTATGTTCCGAGAATATCTTGGCAAAAAAAATACCACTTGCTCGTGGAGATTTTGGCATCAAATTTTTGTTGGATTATATGATCCAAAAATTAGTTGTTGAATTAGTCAAAATTAGTTTTGTTAATTCCTAGTTATTAGCTAGTGGTGATTCCTAATAAGTTGAGTTAGTGGGTATGTATTTAGTGTTATATTGTTTGTACGTGGGATGTGGAGAATGTGATTAGAAGTAGTTGCTAAGTTTAAGGTGTATTTAGTTGTTGTATACACTATTTAAGAGAGTCTATTTTTATTAAGTTAATTGAAAAGGTTTATGAACAAGTTTTATATAGAGAAACTTCCCCCATGGTCTCAAATTTCTCCCCTCTATAATTCTACAATTTTGGCATCAAATTTCAATAATATAGAGGAAGAGTGAACATATGGAGAAGGTTATTGCTTAAACTTGCTCAATTTTAGTATTCGGACGAAATTATAACAACTAGCTTTTACAACAGTATTATTCTCTTTTTTTAACATAATTCAACACATACACACTTTGTTAGGTGTTAACAAACTCACAACAATTTTAACATCGGAGAAAGAAAAGAAGTGAAAACGAAAAAATAAAGTACTGAGAATAACCAAATACACAAGCATATACTGTATACTACTCCGTATATGTGGAGAACAGAAGTGATAGAGGATGAATATAGACTATGCGGTGAATACGAACCAAGTTCATCACCCCTCCATTAGGTCAAGGGTGATGAACTTTATCTGTATTCACCGCTATCACCGCTACAGTATATATTCATCATTTATCAAGAACCAAGTAATCAACGTTTGTTTGTATACCACCAAACACCACCTTTGCTTTGCTTATCATCCTCATCTCTCTCCACATAAACACATTCTTTAGCTTCTCTCCACAATGCCTTCAACATCGGAGTCCGATCGATCTGATAATATCTGCCCAAAATCGGCTTAATCGCCAAGGTAGCCTCCACAGCATGATAATGTGGTATGTTGGAGAACAAATGGTGAGCAAAATGCGTGTGTGTTACATCATGGAACAACTTGTTGAAAACTCCAAAATCGCGGTCCATTGTAGCCAAGGCGCCCCTCATCCACTCGAATTCACTCGAGTCGAAGTGAGGGAGTGAGGTATGAGTGTGGTGAAGAAACGTAATCAACACGAAAAACCCATTCACAACCAACACCGGCCCGCCGTACACCAACATTACCCACGTAAAACCCTTTGCCAATGTAGCGTGAATGACACCATAAATCACAGCTAAAAACCCGACATCGGTGATGAATATTTGTATCCTCTCGGATTTAGAGAAGATTGGGCTATACGGGTCGAAATGTGAGGTTATAAGTTTGTTGTATTTTTGGCCCGAAATGTTGAAAATAAGGTACATAGGGAAGCCAAGGGTGAGTGTGATAAAGAGTGTAAGGGCTCGGCCCGGCGGGTTGTTGAAGTACTTAGCGAACCATTGGAGGGTGTCTTTTTTCTTAGGAATGTACACCTCGTCGTTCTCCATTGAGTTGGTGTTAGCGTGATGACGACGGTGGCTGATTTTCCAAGAGAAATACGGGACGAGGAGGGCAGTGTGGAGGATTAGGCCGAGGGTGTCGTTGAGCCATTTGTAGTTGCTGAAGGCGTGGTGGCCGCATTCGTGGCCGATGACCCACACTCCAGTGAAGAAACAGCCTTGGACAAAGACGTAAATGGGCCAGGCTATGTAGGTCAGCGGCTTCGGAAGGACGGCATCGATGTAGGTGGTGGCGACGTAGTAAAGAAGGTAAATAATTGCGAGGTCGTAAACTAGGTAGGACGAGGAGCGTAAGAGTGAAGGGTTAAAACAGTGTGGTGGTATTGCTTTTTTAAGTTGGTTGAATGTAAAGGGTGGCTTTTCATGTGGTGCTCTTTGTATCACAACGGCTCTCCCTCCTGCACCCATTCTTGCTTAGCTTGTTGCTGAAGTTTCCTGTAATATTAAACGGAATAATAGTTACAAAGTATTCGATTTGTTGACAATCAACTGACTGGAATAAGTATGTAGATAGACTTGTGATTCTGAATGTGTTTCCCTATATTTAATTCCCTGCGCCCTATTAACTTTATTTTCTTCCGTGCGGAGCAAGGTTGTACGGATGCTGGTCAGAAAGTCAATCCATTATATGTACAATGGAGGGATGAGAAAGGATTAAGGTTGACCTAGTGGTTAAAAACTCAACCTGCTTGGAGGTTGTTTCGGACTCAAATCCTCACACTCCTCATCCCCGCAGCATTAGCTGCTTATATGTATCGAAAAAACAATGGCGGGATGAAAAGTATTGTAGATTAAATATTTCCAACGACGTATCGTAGGTTACCCCAAATCATTTTACAAATAATACTTGTTGTTATCATTGTTGTTGTTATTACTGTTGTTGAGTGGCGATGACTAAATCATTTAAAACTGATCAAATGTACGAAATATAAAGAAGTACTCCCTCCATTCGGCTTTAAACTTCGTAGGGCCAATGGACACGCTTCTTAAGGTGGGTGTACACGTTAATCGGCTAATCGAAGTTATAAAAAAATTGCATGACGGGTTAGATAAAATATTGATCTAACCCGCCATGCAATTTTTTTGGAACTTAGATTAGCCAAAAAAACGTGTTCACCCACTTTAAAATGCATGTCCATTTACCCTATGAAGTTTAAAGCCGAACGGAGGGAGAGTATGATATAGATAAAGAGGTATGCACGTACCTGAAGGAATAGAAATGCTAATAAGCACTTGTTAGGTTGTTTATGACTTGAGTAGTTGAGTGTGTGATTGTCCGGTGAATCTGCCATTGCTATTTATAATAACAAAAAATAATGGGAGTATTCCACTTCAGTACGTACTTCACCCTACTCTCAGCTGGAAATTAAAAGTTATCATCAGTTGAAAATTCTTGTATAACTGCTGGTTGAGTGTGTGTTCGTTTGGATAGTATGATAAAATTACTGTGGGATATAGAACTTTCCATAAAATGAATTCCTAAGGTAAATTTCGGGAAATTTGCATAGGAGTGTTTATTTATCCTCTTGAAAGTTAAAATTCCTTTACATATACTCCATATTTCTCATAGTTTGTTTGGTTATTCTACTTCAATTCTCATATTAATTACTCAAGAAATCGTTTTACCCTTAAGGGGACAATTAAAAAAAGTTCAAAGTGAGAGTAAAAGAGTAATTTTATAAATTTTAACAACATAGAATTATAGTAAATTGTGAATGACCAAAGAGGGTGGATACTGAAAATGAAACGAATTATCAACTGTTGTATGTACAATTAGAAAGAGTATTGATCGTGGCTTAATTATTAATCTTACGAAAAATGATTTAAACGACGTTTAATCAGTATAGGAGTATAGCACCACTTCTTGCCTTAATAACCACATTACATAACCTACATTATTGTTGTGCGAAGATGGTCCATTCTGGTGGCTTTGGATCATGGAACAATTAATTTGCAAGAAATCATATCCTATATCTCTATATAAAGTTACTCATAGGTTGGATCAATGTGGATAAATAGGTTAAACACCAAATAATCTACTATTCAACTCATCTAAATGTTATAAAATGTGGAAATTTAAATTGTGTTTAGATATTAATGTGAAATATAAAACCAATCATTTTTGATACTTGGATATTGTGATTATGATAATCTAATTTAGTGATTTTCTTCATATGTAATGTCATTTATAATAGGGGGATAAGCACCATAGCCGAGTAAATTACCCACTCTCATTATATTTTACTATTAGTATTAGTATTTCCACAGCAAGTGTTTATATATGTTAGTATGATTATAAACCCCGTTTTTGTTAATTAAATGAACAAATAGAGGTGTTAAATCTCGAATTCTATTACTTGGTGAAATAATTAACAAAGTAACTCTACAAAACGATGATTAAATAATCTGCAAATTAGTGTGTAGTTATTTTCAGACATGATTTTCACACGTTAACGTGATTAAGATATTCGATCACTAAAGTCAACTAAGCTATGCTTAACATACTGACGACCCTATGATTTTTAGTAAGGATTATGAGATGCAAACCGTAAACAATGCATACATACAAACTTCTAAACTACACCCGCTTCATCAACGTGAATATATACATCCTAATCGTGTGAAGCCCGAGATGCTTCCTAGTTTAATGTATAAATCGATTATGGATTGATGTACAACATCGACCTTGGCGTGCTATCAACGTCGGTGTCGGCAATTAATCGGGATGAGATTTCTCCTAATTGCTAAGTCAATAATAATTGATTTGTTGTTTGAATGGACATTTCTCCTAATTGCTAAATTCAGACACACAATTAAGTTTCATTAATGGCTTATCAATATAATTGGTTGAACCCTCTCAAAAAAGAAATTATTGGTTAAAGGCCCAAATCTTCAACCAGGGCAGCTCGAGGTGAAATTATCAGGAAAATGAAAGTGAAAATTGGCTCGATAATAAGAAACCCTAGAACATGCAAGTTCATGAGAATTTCAAATATTCATATGCAACTAAACAAGCACTAGATTAATGAGAACAACACAATATCAATTCATAACCTTAATATTAGTTCACATATATTGTGCACTTTTTTTTTTTTTGTTACAAGACGATAATAGAAAATTTAACTACTATAACACCCTCACAAGGAGTAACAAGCAAGCCACACACATGGCCCACATCCCTCGGCCTAATCACTTGAGACCAACATATCGTCATTGGTTCTTGAAGAAGATCCTGCCTCGTGAGAGAAGCCAAATGGTTTGTGGTCTCATGTGACTGATACACATACAACATCCTTGCAAACTCCCTGATTTCAAGTAAATATGTCGCGCCTTTGCTTGTTGTTGTATCGTGCCTGATGAAACCAACCGGCGTTCAAGTAAGAGGAATAGGCCGTAAAATTTGAGCAAAACACAATCTTATTTACAGTATACTCCATTCGTTTACCTATAAATCTTATTCTTTATTCTAAAAACTGTATTCCGACACTACGCGTTTCATAGGCGAACGGAGGGAGTAATATGTGGTTCATTAATATTTTGTTTAATAAATCTGTGTAACACCGAACCCCTTTGTTTTCATCTTTCTGCACATACATAAGCACATGCTTTAAAATCCCTCTACACTGCCTTCAAAACTGGAGTTCAATCCATTTGATAATATTTTCAGCCTCTGTGAGTGAGAGATGATACACATATACAGTACTTAATGTATGTTAAATCAATATATATAGCCAACTAAAACAGGCCATGTAACATAAAAAACCAACTTTCTTTTTTTCTTTTTTTTTTTGGGAGGGAAAAATGGCAATGGTGGAGGGAAAATGAAAAAAAAAAAAAGGAACGTGAGTTTAGTTTGTTTCTCCGGAGAGAAGAAAATCCATTCATAATAATAAGCCATATGGCATCTACAACGAGTGCTTATTTTGGTTTTACAGTTTCAGATATCTTTGTTTATTCGCGTAGGTTTGACTCTGGTAAGTTTAAACACATATACGTAGACTAGGTAATAAGGCAGCCCATTCTGCTGCTGATTTTGGTCCGGTGGAGTAGTCGATCCGCGTGTGGGTCGAGAGTGGTCCAGGTGATGTACTTGATATTGCGGCTGCGGATTTTGTAGCTGCTATAATGTAATACATGTTCGGTTTTACCCTCCAAAAAACGAATGCAAAAATTATCAAAATACAATGTTAACATCAAATTAAACTCAGACCTCCAAAAAACTAGAATACATCATTATGTAACTAAGGAGACTCATGATCCGAAAACCCTCTATAATAATGTTGTTTCATGATACAGCTTGCCACAAGGGGGGCCTATTAATCTCTTGTAGTTTGTCGAAAGATGAGCGGATCCGCTAGCCAGTAGAGGAGAATCTAACATCCATCTCAACGCCATGATGATAAAACTAATGAACATCAGATCTTTCATGTAAATCCCCCAAATCTCAATACAAATCACCTATAGGTAAAAACGAGTTGTTATTAATCATAAGGAAAAGTTGTGAAACGCACCTTATAAAAACATTTTTTTTTGCGAGAACACAAATTTTATGTTAAATTTTGCGAAACTACACCTTTTAATTTGTACTTTTTATGAATCTGCACCTCTATTCATTTCCGGTCAACCTTGACCAAGGCGTTGACCCGAACTTACACAAATAATTCGTTGGTTATGGAGGGATTCATCGTACATAGACTATAATTACGAACTATTCCGGGACTTCCTTGTCTATTATTATCTATCAACCAGATGAGACAAAGATTTGAGTTACAAATCATTCATTACCAAATTCAATTAAACAAAGTACTGCTTAGGTTGACATATATGGATTCATTATTGTTCATTCATGGACTATAATCACGAATTATTCCAGACTTTCTAGTCTATTATTATATCTATCGAGCTGTTGCATCAACGGACCATCTATTTACCAAAACATTTACATTTAAGGGGAGTGACCAATAAAATAAAGTACTTCTTGTTGAGTCCTCGTGGCCTGGGGTATAGACTTGTAGTCATGTCGATAGACGTAAAATTTGTGAGATAATTATTCAGTGTATCTATCTAATCAAAATTAAATGGATCGGGAATGATGATTATCGCTAGCCACGGTGTTCATGAACAGAAAATTAATAAACCTAGTGTGTCATTGAATTACAATATGCAAATTGGTAGAGCTCTACAATGTAGACATAATTAATTTGTCTATAATGTAAAATTGAGTTAGTAGTAGTAAAATTGAGATCGAAATAGTAAAATTAGTTGTAATGAAAAATTCAGATAGTAGAATTAATTGTGTGAGTTGTAAAATTTTGATAGTGTAATAAAATTATGGATCATCCTATGAGTCTACAAATAGACACAAAGAAAATTGTCTACAATTCAATCGATGTAAACCAACTGTAGTAAAATAAATTTGGTCGATACTAATTAATTTGATTGTGCAATAAACTTTCAAAAATTGTAGTAAATTTATGTCATTGACAGTGAATCAAAAATATTGAGAATCTATCAATGGAAACAATATATAATTTGATTTATTTCCAAAATCACTAATCCTTAATTTTTGCCATTTCCTTAAAAGTAATTATTTTCACATTTGTACTAGAAAGTTTACTACACATCACATTTTATTTACTACACACTTAATGTAGACAATTTTTAATTTGTCTACATATAGACTCCTAGCATTTTCCTAAAATTATTGATAATTGTACACACTTTGTGTGTCTACACTGTAGACATCTAGCATTGTCCATTCATATATGGTTAAGAATACAAAGGGGTCATAATTAATATAGGTCTAGAACAAATGAGATCTCCTGCTTAGGTTTACATATATGGGATTCATCGTACATAGACTATAGCCACTAACATTCGAGACTTCCTCTATTATATTTATATCTATCGTCTGATGAGTCAAAGGACCGTTTATTAGCAAAATATTTGTACTTAAGGGGAGTGACCAATAAAACAAAGTACTATTTAATTTGTTGTGTCCTCGTGGGGATGTAGACTTTTAGCCATGTACTCCCTCCATTTCAATATTTAACATTACGAGACAAATTTTGACTTCCAATTTCATAAAAAAATATCTAGTGAAAAATTATAAAAATTATACCATTGGATTCGTTATGAAATATACTTTCACAAGATTATAATTTCATAATTTTTATCCTTATATTTTGAGAGATATTGAAGGTCGAAGAAGTGTCTCGTAATTTGAAAACGTCATATATATTGAAATGGAGGGAGTAGTAGATAGACTTGTAAGGTTTATGGGATAATTATTTTGTTGTATCCGTCTAATCAAAATTAAATGGATCAGGAATGATGATTTTCGCTAGCCACGGTGTTTGCAAAAGCAAATTAATAATTTAGGTCACGTTTGATACGACTGCATCTTTCTGAACTGATCTGAATGATTCTGATCTGATCTGAACTGATCTGATTAGGATTTGTGAATTCTGAACTCAATAAAATTTTAACCAAACATATCAATTTAACATATTCTTTAATAGTTTTATTATTATAATAAGTATTATTATTATTATTATATCATATTATTATAATCACGAAAAATCAATAACAATTTACAAGAAATTTGTGGTCTGGGAAGCCGGTCAGATACTATCTAAGACCCCATACATTTTGATATGGTAAAATCAATCCTAGTAAATATCATCTATTTCGAGCAAGAAGATAATACTCAACAAGAAGTTGGCGCAGAGCTAAATGATATGGAGATTGATATAGAACATGAGGATGATATGTAATGAGATAATCAACTTTATGGCAATCTACTAGATAATTCAATTCATTTGCTTTTCTAATAGTAATTTATGATGATTTTTTTTAAATAAAATTTTCTTGTTTATTTTATTTTTGTAATCTATAATTATTAAAAATAAAAGGATTAGCGTTAATAATGATATTATTTTAAAAACAATTTATTTGACTGAACCGAACCAAATTTCAATAATTCTGATTTGATCTGAATGATTCTGATCTGAATAATTCTGATCTCATCTGAATTGATATAATGCCTATCAAACGGGGCCTTAGTGCGCAAATTATATTATGCTCCTTGTGCTCCCGGGAGCATGGTATAAGCATTGGACTTAGTGTGTCATTGAATGAGAATATTTCATATATGGTTAAGAATGCAAGGGGATCATAAAATAATATAGGTCTAGAATAACAAAGGAGATCTCCTGCTTAGGTTTACATACTCCCTCATGTTCTATTTGATCTTCCACTAGTACGAAGATTTTTGTATGAAATAAGATGTGGTGGAAAATGAAAATGGATGGGTGACAAACTATTAGGACCACACACGGCATTACAAATAAGGGAAGTAGAAGATCATACAGAACTGATTTAAAAATGAAACAAGAAGATCATTCAGAACTGAAGGAAGTATATGAGATTCATCGTATTTGTAGACACCCAAATTTTATTAGTTCAAGTGTTGTAGATAGGTAGGAAATCTTTGTATTCTGAGATATAATCCAAAAAAAGATAATATTTCATAGATCTAGGGTTTGATCTGTTTTGTCCACAAGTCGTTTTACGGCTATAAATTAAATAGGACCCTATCCTCTTAGGGTTAAAGGGGGAGCCAAGATGAAATAAGCCACAAATAAAAGGCATCATCTCCTTCAAACCAAAAGAGTTGAAACGAAATAAGTCAAAAAGGTCTCGTCTCGTCCCCACAAAACTAGGTTAGATGGATTAAGTCGCAAACGGTCACGTAATCTTTCGATTATAAAATCCACGAACCATTTAAGACTTCCTAGTCTATTATATCTATCGAGCTGATGAGTCAACGGGCCATTTATTACCAAAACATTTGTAAAGGGGAGTGACCAATAAAACAAAGTACTACTTGTTGTGTCCTCGTGGGGTTGTAGACTTCTAGCCATGTAGATAGACTTGTAAGGATTGTGGGATAATTATTTTGCGTCTCTGTCTAATTAAAATTAAATGGATTGGGAATGATGATTTTCGCTCGCCACGGTGTTTGTAAAAGCAAATTAAGAATCCCTTCTCCCCTCTCAATGCTATCCGCAATAATTCGTCCCTCAGTAACGTGGTTTCAAGGTATATGACTATGAACTATGGTGCACATAGCTAAGGGTCAAAGATGATCTACAATTCGACTTATATAATGATGAACTCGATTCAGGTAGATTTAATAAATCTAATTTGGGTCTGATTTGAAATACACATGGATAGTGTAGAAGACAGTAAAATGTGACGGCTATTCTAGATGTGCCCATAGAGCAAAAAAAAAAAGAACTCTATTTAGGAAACTCATAAATTTGAAGGGTACACCTAGAAAACTCGGATACCACAGTGCACATTATTGCTTCCCTGCTGCCCAAATATCATCAACAAGGAAGAGTTCCGGAAGATTTGTGCAACACTGAAGTGGCCTTCATGATCTAGGAATCAAAATGATCATGATGTCTGTAATATTTGTATAGGTTTTCATGTACACGATGACACGAAAAATGTAATACTCTCCAGTTCTGAGAGCTTGTTTGGATAGAGGAATTTGGAGGGGGGGAGAGGGGAATTGTATCCCTTGTTTGGATACAAATTTGAGAGGGGAGGGGAGAGAAATAGAAGGATTTGGGGGGATGAGTTTTCCCTCAAATTTTCAGTTTTGTGTCTCTCCAAAATTGGAGAGACTTGGAAGGAAAATGCTTCAAATTACCTAAATGGACCAAAACTATGTCAAATTACAGAAATGTCCTTAACAACTACATTTTTCAAAAATTCCCAAACAACTTTTTTTTTTATTTCTCTCTCCTCCCTCCTCCCTCAACCACCGCTGCCGCCACCCAAGACCGCCGCCGGCCCACACAAACCACCACCTTACCCGACGACAACACCACCACTCCAACCACCAAATTCCGGCGACCACTTCCCCCATAAAAACAATCTCCAACAACCACCCTAAGACCACTTAATTTTAGATCTAGGGTTTAAGAAACAAAAATATAAAGATGATTTTCGGTCAAATAAGGCCGGTTGGGTGGGTCGGCGGCGACTCGGGGAGGTTGCGCCCGGGTGTTGAAGAGGGGTTTGAGGGTGGGCCGTAGCGGATCTGGGCAAAATGAGGGAGAATGGGAAGGGAGAAAATGCTTTGCGCGCGGTGGAGGGAAGGGAGATGGTGGCCGTCGAAGGCCCTCGGAAAACGTCGTACCTTTGCGGTTCGATTGGTGCCCTCGACGCCGGATTTGGTCGTCGCCGGTGTCGGGGCGCGGTGGCGGTTAGGCGGCGCATGGAGAGGAGAGAGAAAATTGGGATTAGTTTTTATTTTTTGTTTATTATTAATTTGCTTTTAATTATGAAAAAAATGATGTTAATTGCATCACTTCTTTTCCTTTCTCTCCATTTCTTTCCTTATCCAAACAAAGGAATTTGATTAACTTCTCCCTCACCTCCCCTCTCTCCCCCTCCCCTCCCTTTCCCTCTCAAAATGCTATCCAAACAAGCTCTGAATGATGTTCATGTTTTTTTTTTGAGTCAGTTCTAAATGATGTTCTATTTTTCTTATTTGTAATGCTTTTTGTGGTACTAATGGTTTGTGGCCCACCCACTTTCAATTTCCACCACATCTTACTTCTTACAAAAAAAATCCGTGTTATTTTATTGTGGAAGATCATATAGAACAGGAGGGACTAACTACGTTTCTATTGTTATAGAACCGTTTCAAGAATAACCCTGATGAGCATCAACCAGTGTCTGAGGGCCTAAGATAGTGAGCCCATTATTCGCAGATTAACCAGAAACTTAACGTGTCTTCTCCTGAAACGAAACAAACATAACCTGCATCAAACTCTCAAACCGCAGACATGAGCTGATGGAAGACCTCAATCACGGTGTAGTATCTTCAGTATGAATCAGTCAGTGCAGCTCTGTATAGCAGAGTAATTACGGAAGAGCTCAGATCAAATTTAGAGAACGTATCCTCGTGGTTACGACAACTGCATACAATGCAACATCAAGCACCCGGTGCATGAGAGTCAAAACACAAGATTACACAATCAAGTTTGAGTGTCATACTGATTGGCAATTGCCTTTCTTGCCTACAAATGAAATCACATCAAGGGAAACCAGGGTATATGAGCTTAGTACAGCATCTGAAAGCCCCCACTGCTCTACGATCAATTGTCTCAACATTTGCCAACCAGACCACCCGAAAGATGCTCTTCCGGGAAATCTTCTCAAGCATCCAACTCAATAACATCAGGTGAAAAGATCAGCTGATAATAGAAAAGTAGCTCATTATCACATTTATCAGCCTGAGACCGAGTACTTATACTAAAAGAAAGACGATAAACCCAACACTAGTATGATCCCCCCACAATCAAAATAGTGTTTGGATAGGGTCCGTCATCATCGTTCTTGCGAACCAATAGTCAGTTCTGAGGCCAACAAAACCAAACACTTTCAGGATGTTTCTTCTGTTTACAGGAGGCAATGGTGTCCAAACTCAGGCACAATTATCCCACAACAGTACGTGCTTGGGTATCTAACTCAGCTACTTCTCAAAGCATTTCGGCCTAAAACAAAGTTTCACCCCAAACTACCTATGAAGCAGGCATCAATCAAACACCTCGAATTTCTTAGATTGGTGAACTCCAGTGAGGTAGCATTTAGAGTCCTGCACTGTGATTTACACCCAAACCTAAAGGAAACAGCAACAGGTGTGAGAAACCAGGCAGTGAGCGAAAAGCCACTATGATCAAAAATAGCAATGCCATCTGATTTGCTGTAAACGCCAAAAACAGCTACCATGACCAAGTTCCTACTTAAGAGAAAGAAAAGGTTTTCAACACTTCATTTCTTAGGTGGCCAAATACGGCGACCTTGACTCGTGACAACAGACTCACACCCTAATCTCAGAAAAGTGGTTCACAGAAGAATAAGCAACTCCTTCCACATGCTTTATCCCATTCACTATCATTCCAATGAAACTCCTTACTCTCCTTAAGTGGAGGCACTACGACAAACTTATGAACCCAAAACTCCATCATCCGAACCAAAGAAGCATATATTAGAACTCTGCAGAACTGGTAAGGCCACACTTCAATCCAAATCCAATTCAAGGATGGTAATCTTAGCAACATGTGATTACATGTTCATGAATAACTTTATACGTTGAATATAAATATAAGCTTAGTTTTTGTTGACAGAAAATCCAAACTCCAAAAACAGATGATAGAGTGACAGTCCTCAGAACGATCATCAACCTCAGGAGACTAACACTCAAAATCTCAATTCTAGGCTTTCCAACTTGTTACTCCAAATCCAATTCAAGGAACTTTGCAACAAAAGCCCACAACTTGTATACGTCCTGAAAGTCAGACAGAAAACTAAGAGAAGCAGTGACAACCTCCACCCTGAAGAAGCCACTTTTCCCGTCAAAACGGCCATTTGAAGGCCCGGCACCATCCATGATCCTTATATGGCTGAGAATGGCAACACCAAGACAGATACCATGTGCTTCAGCTAGCCTTTGGACAACTTCGGGATTGATAAGCCCCTTGTTTCTGCTCCTCACATTGAATGCCACGGAAGCAGCTCTTTCGTATTTGATCTTAGGGCCATATATTTGGACTAGAGGCACTGTGTTCTTTTCATCTGGGCAAGGGAATCTTAATTCAAGTAGTGAGGTCACAAGCCAATTAATTAAAAACCGCAATCTTGAGGTAGTTCTGTTGAGATCCAACATGTTTATATGATCCAAATGCCGGCAAATTATCTCTGGTTCTCTCCTATCTGATTCTTGATCATCAATATTGCACTTTCTTATACCACTTTCTTTTGTTTCCGATGAGATGCAATCCATGAAACCAGATACATCCACTGAAGACCTCAAGGAAGCTCTATTGTTTGGCAAATCATCTTCAAACTCTTCTTCAATTTCGTGAACATGCCTTATGTCCTCATCAATCTCGTAGACATATTCCATACCACGTGAAACCGATTGAACTGCAGCATCAAATGATAGCATATGCCCGTCATCATATACAGGGCTCCTGGACATATTAGCCGCTGTCTTTGGAGAGACCCTCTTATTGTTTTTCTTTCCAGTGAACCACAAGGGTGGCGAAGGAGTCGATCTCTCCCTCTCCAGGTGACCAGCATTTTCAGAATTCATCGGGCTCTGGCCTAGGTCAATCCAGAATGAGTTGTCAGATGATTCATCCTCACTGAAAATAGGGCTCTTCATCACCTCCCCTACAGAGATGCTCTCGGTCTCCTCAAAGATAGTGCTCGCACCATCTCTGTCAGAACAGTTGTCATGTTCCATCTCAGTCTCAAACAAATCCCACACCTGAGCAGAAGTATAGGCACCAGAGAAAGCCGGCATCTGTGAACCTTGACCAGCATTTTCAGAATTCATCCGGCTCTGGCCTAGGTCGATCCACAATGAGTTGTCAGATGATTCATCCTCACTGAAAATAGGGCTCTTCACCTCCCTCACAGAGATGCTCTCAGTCTCGTCAAAGATAGTGCTCGCACCATCTCTGTCAGAACAGTTGTCATGTTCCATCTCAGTCTCAAACACGTCCCTCACCTGAGCCGAAGTATGGGCACCAGAGAAAGCCGGCATCTGTGATCCTTTGTTAGTGTCTGGTTTTACATCTCCGTTTTCTTCAGCCTCAAAATCTTCAGTCCCAATCAATCCATCAAGACCATCAATAGAATCACCCCCCAAATACTGTGGGAAAACCGGAGTGATCTTCACCATTCCAGTACCAGTGACACCAGATTGATTGTTAAGACTCGCAAGCACAGATTTTTTTATAAGAAGGCACCCAAACCCACTGGGATCGAAACCAAATACCCTGTAAAATGATGTGATTATAAAATCAGGTCGGAACAAGGACAGCCCAAGAGAATCCATGTCCTTGGGACCTAAAGCACCTGCATCCAACAAAACATGCCAATGGTTTTGCTGTGCAAGAGCCATCCACTGATATGAGTACTTGGAGCCAGTCACCCGAGACTGAACAGGAAATACAAACAGACCAGTCGCAGCATCTTTCTTCCTCTTTTTCTTACTAGCAATTTGCTTCCTAAGATCAGCTGAGCATGGTTTAAGAGTAGGCCACTTAAACCAGGCACTATAAACTTTAGCCCCTTTCTCCCTAGCTTGTTGGGCCATCCAATTCACAGATTGGCTTTCATGATCAAACATGGACAACAACTTCTTGTTGGTCTCAAACGGGTACGCCTCCGCCAACAATTTAAAGGCAGACCCTCTACTTACAGTAAAAACAATACCATACTCATTCTCAGGAATATTCAGATAATCCATAATCCTACTCTTAATGTCATGTTCAACAGTCCCTTTCTCAGCAGCACCATACAATACATGATTACTCAAATTAGCAGACATTTCAGACAAGCTAAAACTCGAAGTATCCCAATAATATAAAGTTTGAAGATGCGAAAACAGCCCAAATCCACAGTAATCAAGGCTTACCTTCGCACCCGGCCCTGTAAGGTGCCCATACTCATCCATCCTCAGCTGATCAATCCTCTCAGAAGACTGATACTTTGGGTACATTGTCAAAAACTTCGAAAACGCCTCATTAAGCGTAGGGATGACGTCTTCCGACTCAAAAGTACGCTCAGCAGCCAATGCAGTAGCTCTAAGGAACTCCTTAAGAGCCTGCAGCCTCGCCAGCGAATGTTGTGAAAAAGAAGTTGACTTGAGAGATGCAATCATGGGTTTAATCTTCTCCTTAAGCTTAATAATTCCCAGGAACATGAGCCTATAAACAACCACCATACCAAACAAGATGGCAAGATCACCCCACTTTGAGTATCCCATTTCTACTTGCCTACTAACTCTTCTCTTTTGCCCTCCACTAATTCCCTTCACATTCCAACCTCCAATTCTTGTGTTCAAGCAACCTTGCAAACCCATGTCTTCAATAGCTTCATCAGAACGCTTTAATTTTTCGGAATTAGTCGTTGTGTTTGGGAGTCGAAGTTGAGCTGAGTAGTTCACTGCTTCTTTCACTGTTAGTGTTGTCATCAGTGTGTCATCTTGAGTCACATATGCCTGAAATTAAAACAATTGTTCACTATCAGTCTAGGTAAATATAAAAAGAACAGATTAAAAACTCAAAGAGTAAATATGAAGACAGTAAAAAAGATGAACTTACAGAAGTTCCAAAGGCAAGTCTTTGTTTATGACCATTGATCAAGATTTCCCCTGTTTGCTTCACCCTCGAACTCAACCTTCCTAGAAAAACAAACAGATCTTATATATAAATGACCGTCCATGTCAACACAAGAAAGTTTTTACTTTTTGTTTATTATGATTCGATAAAGAGAAAGTCCAATGATCGAGAAATGTCATATGTAACACTACTATGCAACAGTTTATCATGATACATGTAACATTCCTTAAAGTCAACTAATGAACGAGAGATAATACTCAACACTTAAAACATATATTTTGATGTAATTAATTGTCCCTCTCCTTGTCTTGTTATATCATGAATAAGAAATCCCGTTGCTAGTAAAACTACCCACCTTTAAATAAATGTGTGTGTGACGAAATATAACTCGTAATTTGTGGTTCGTTACTTTCTAATATGGGTACAATAAATGGGATGTAATGCAGGACACCCAATCACCCATGGATGTCATCAGGTGGAGGGCAGTCCACACCACAGTGATGACCTGAATCTTTCATCTAAAATGGTAATGAAACTCCAGTTGTCTTCTATTTTTAGCACTGGAGTAAATGTAGTAAGACGAAACTTACCAGCGAGAGCATCCAAAAATGTAGACTTGCCGCAACCAGAGGGACCCATAATAGCCAAAACTTGACCAGGCTCAGCAAAACCAGCAACACCTTTTAAAATGTTACGTTGTTTACGTTTCTCATCACCAACAGTCACACACAAATCCGTCCATGTCAACGACACACCCTCACCACCAAACTCCGGTGCCGCCTCGGCCGCACCCGAAACTTCACCAGGACTACTGCTCATGCTCATGCTGAATGGGAAGAATATCCTTAGACTGCTATCTTTTCGCTCACTACTTTTATTGAGTGGTAAACTTTGTTTTTCTGCCTCTACTATATCAACATGGACCTCTCCCTCTCCTTTCGGGCCGTGTCGGGCTCGTTGATTCCATTGGTGAGTTTTGTAGAAGCACAATGAAGAAATAATTACGAGTTTTTATGTTAATAAGGAAGCTTGTTTATTTCTCGTTAAAAAAATGATGAATTAATCACAAAAATAGATACAGCAAGAAAATAATAAAAATACTGTATTTCTAATATTGGACAGCGCGCAAAAGATAAAAGAAAGAGGGTGGTGGCGTGGTGGCGTCAAACTTACGTGTTACCAACCATGGTTACGAACAGTGATTTAAATCCATCAGAAATACTACAAGTAGACATTACTTTTAACAGTTCCAACTTTGGAAACAATATAAAGAGGTATGCTTAGAGCTCAAGGAAGAGTAGTTCCGGAAGACTTGTGCAACACTGAATTGCCCTTCATGATCTAGGAATCATTCAATCATTTCTATTGTTATAGAACCATTTCAATGACCCTGATGACCAACAACTTGAGGCTGAGAGGCTAAGATAGCGCACCTATTATACGCAGATGAACCAGAAACCAAATGCGTCTTCTCCCTTTGACACGAAACAAACAATAAGCTCGTTCATGTCAGGGTCACGCCCAACAAAAAACATGCATCAAACTCTCAAAACACAGACATGAGCTGACCGAAGACCTCAGTCAGGTGTAGTTCTTCCTTTGGTCAGAGAAACTACAAGACTGATCACAGACGGATCATATCGAGCTTAGAGAAAGATAATAACAGATAAACACAGAATAGACTTGTTATTCCTCGGTTCGTAGGATCTTCAGTATGAATTAGACGGTGCAGCTCTGTAAAAACAGAGTAATTACGGAGGAGCTCAGATCAAATTTAGAGAAAACCCTCAAACTCACGACAACTGCATACAATGCAACATCATGCAAAATGCACGATAGTCGAAACTCGAGAGATTATACACATCAAGGGAAACCAGGGTACATGAGCTTACTGCAACATTTCAAAGCCCCAACTGCTCTCCAATCAGTGGTTTCTACGTTCCCCAACCAGATCACCTGAAAGCTGCTCTTCCAGGAAATCTTCTCAAGAATCCAACTCCGTAACATTAGGAGGAAAAAAATCAGCTGATTAACCGGAAAGTAGCTCATTATCAACTTTAGAAATCAGAGTACTTGTACTAAAAGTAAGACGATAAATCCAACGACTAAAGTCAACAGCTAAAAACTTGTCGACTCAACTATGATCCCCCCCCCCCCCCTCCTTGATCAAAAATAGAGTTTGGAAAGGGTCGTCATCATTCTTGTGAACCAATAACTTGTCACTTCTGAGGCTGACAAGACCGAACACTTTGAGGTGATTTCTTCAGTTTAGAGGAGGCAATGCTGTTCGAACTCGGGCACTATCATCACACAACAGTACATGCTTGGGTGTCTAATTCAGCTACTTTTCAAAGAATTTATGTTTTTGGCCTAAAACAAAGTTCATGTATCATTGTCTGACACCCCAACTACCTATGAAGCAGGCATCAATAAAACACCTCATATTTCTTACATTGGTGAACTCCAGTATAGCATTTAGAGACTCCTGCACTGTCATTAACAATTTAACACCCAAACCTATAGGGAGCGTAGCAACACAGGCGAGAAACTGGAAACTTTAAATTATTGAGTCACATTACCAAACCGTAATGGAAAAGCCATAATGATCAAGAATAGTAATGCCATGCTGCAAACACCAAAAACAGCAAGCATGACCAAGTTCCTACAGCCCTTTAGAGAAAGAAAAAGTTTTCAACACAAGGAGGCCAAAAACAGCTACCTTGCTATATCCCGTTCACTATAGTTTCAATGGAATTCCTTTCTCTTCCTTAAGTGGAGAAACTAAGACTAACCAATAAACCCAAAAATCCACCACCCGACCAAAGATTCGTATATGAGAACTCTGCAGCACTGGTAACTTGGTACGGCCACACTTAGATCCAAATCCAATCAAAGGATGGTAATGTTAGCAACATGTGATTCACATGTTCATGAATAACTTTACGTTGAAAATAAAAATTAGTTTAGTTTGTGTTGACAGAAATTCCAAACTCCAAAAACAGAAAAAAGAAGTAACTGACAACGACAATACATGGAACATCTAAATTGATAAACACAGATCAAACTAGACCTACTAAGTTTTTCCAACAGCAAACTAGTGACCTGCAATACACACAAAAAGAAATAGAATAATAAAAAAAAAAAAGGAGCTCTAATTGAATGTAAAGATTATACACAAGCTATTGAACCACACTTCAGGGACCAAATCCAAAATTGATGGTTAGCATTGTGCAAAAAATTGATCATCAATATAAAATCTAAACACTTGTTGCGGGAAGACAAGCAAAGTAACTCTACAAGCACAAAAAGAACAAAAATAAAAGGAGAAAAACACAGGCAAACATGAATAAACAAATTTACCACGGCAATGAAAGAGTCTGAAGGTGTTACAGTATCCAACAATACGAAAATGATCCTACCCTCTTGTACTCTTCACAATCATCTTCTTGAGTGGAGGATGTATCCACAAAATCACTATATTCCATTGCACGTGAATAGGAGAAAAAGGTGGACTCACTTGTACGATGTTATGTCTCTGAACCTTCTTCTTCGACAGTTGGAAGTCCAGTCTCTCTAGTAAAGGCTGGATTAAGGAACTTTGCAACAAAAGCCCACAACTTGTACACGTCCTGAAAGTCAGACAGGAAACTAAGAGACGCAGTGACAACCTCCACCCTGAAGAAGCCACTTTTCCCGTCAAAACGGCCATTTGCCATTGGCTTGCACAACGTGGTATCTGCGATGTTCAATTCCCCACTTGAAGGCCCGGCACCATCCATGATCCTTATATGGCTGAGAATGCCAACACCAAGACAGATACCATGTGCTTCACCTAGCCTTTGGACAACTTCGGGATTGATGAGCCCCCTGTTTCTGCTCCTCACATTGAATGCCACGGAAGCACCTCTTTCGTATTTAATCTTAGGGCCATATATTTGGACTAGAGGCACTGTGTTCTTTTCATCTGGGCCAGGGAACCTTAATTGAAGTAGCGAGGTCACAAGCCAATTAATTAAAAACCGCAATCTTGAGGTAGTTCTGTTGAGACCCAACATGTTTATATGATCCAAATGCCGGCAAATTATCTCTGGTTCTCTCCTATCTGATTCTTGATCGTCTGCGTAATCATCGTCGCTATACTGATCGTCATCAAGATTGCTAGCAGAAGTCTCACCAGCTACCTCCAAGGTATGACTCTGTAGCTCTCTGTGATTGTCTTCGGTACTGAAAGACACCCGCCTTCCTTTACTACCATGATCATCTTCCTCAAAGCATACAACTCTGCCACCAGCAAATCTATTTCCATCCCTCCTTCCCAGTAGCCGGAACTCACCTTCTGTTTCTCGTCTTATAGCACTTTCTTTTGTTTCCGATGTGATGCAATCCTTGTAAGCAGATCCATTTACTGAAGACCTCAAGGAAGCTCTATTGTTTGGCATTTCATCTTCAAACTCTTCTTCAATTTCGTGAACAGGCCTTATGTCCTCATCAATCTCGTAGACATTTTCCATACCACGTGAAACTGATTGAACTGCAGCATCAAATGATAGCATATGCCCGTCATCATATACAGGGCTCCTGGACATATTAGCTGCTGTCTTTGGAGAGACCCTCTTATTGTTTTTCTTTCCAGTGAACCACAAGGGTGGCGAAGGAGACGATCTCTGCCTCTCCAGGTGACCAGCATTTTCAGAATTCATCGGGCTCTGGCCTAGGTCAATCCAGAATGAGTTGTCAGATGATTCATCCTCACTGAAAATAGGGCTCTTCATCACCTCCCCCACAGAGATGCTCTCGGTCTCCTCAAAGATTGTACTAGCACCATCTCTGTCAGAACAGTTGTCATGTTCCATCTCAGTCTCAAACACGTCCCTCACCTGAGCCGAAGTATAGGCACCAGAGAAAGCCGGCATCTGTGATCCTTTGTTAGTGTCTGGTTTTACATCTCCGTTTTCTTCAGCCTCAAAATCTTCAGTCCCAATCAATCCATCAAGACCATCAATAGAATCACCCCCCAAATACTGTGGGAAAACTGGAGTGATCTTCACCATTCCAGTACCAGTGACACCAGATTGATTGTTAAGACTCGCCAGCACAGATTTTTTTATAAGAAGGCACCCAAACCCACTGGGATCGAAACCAAATACCCTGTAAAATGATGTGATTATAAAATCAGGTCGGAACAAGGACAGCCCAAGAGAATCCATGTCCTTGGGACCTAAAGCACCTGCATCCAACAAAACATGCCAATGGTTTTGCTGTGCCAGGGCCATCCACTGATACGAGTACTTGGAGCCAGTCACCCGAGACTGAACAGGAAATACAAACAGACCAGTCGCAGCATCTTTCTTCCTCTTTTTCTTACTAGCAATTTGCTTCCTAAGATCAGCTGAGCATGGTTTAAGAGTAGGCCACTTAAACCAGGCACTATAAACTTTAGCCCCTTTCTCCCTAGCTTGTTGGGCCATCCAATTCACAGATTGGCTTTCATGATCAAACATGGACAACAACTTCTTGTTGGTCTCAAACGGGTACGCCTCCGCCAACAATTTAAAGGCAGACCCTCTACTTACAGTAAAAACAATACCATACTCATTCTCAGGAATATTCAGATAATCCATAATCCTACTCTTAATGTCATGTTCAACAGTCCCTTTCTCAGCAGCACCATACAATACATGATTACTCAAATTAGCAGACATTTCAGACAAGCTAAAACTCGAAGTATCCCAATAATATAAAGTTTGAAGATGCGAAAACAGCCCAAATCCACAGTAATCAAGGCTTACCTTCGCACCCGGCCCCGTAAGGTGCCCATACTCATCCATCCTCAGCTGATCAATCCTCTCAGAAGACTGATACTTCGGGTACATTGTCAAAAACTTGGAAAACGCCTCATTAAGCGTAGGGATGACGTCTTCCGACTCGAAAGTACGCTCAGCAGCCAACGCAGTAGCTCTAAGGAACTCCTTAAGAGCCTGCAGCCTCGCCAGCGACCGCGACCGGCCCAATCCCTCATCCTTGCTATTGGAATTCCCCTCACCATCATTCTCTAAAGTTGATTTCAGAAGAGACCCATCTTCAGAAGCTTCTTCAAGAGCCTCCCTAAGCTTGTTCTCCTGCAATTTCCTCAAAATTGAACTGTTCTTCTTACTCTCTTCCCCTCCTAATTCAGACCCACCATCTCTTCTCCTTCCTTTTTTATCAATTAGTAATGCTACACAGTGTGAAATTGGCTTCCATAATGAGAGATGCATCAGAACTAATCACACCCTACAAAATTTAATTTACCCCCAAATTAACTTCTTCTCTAACTTGTGAACTTCTTCTAACAAAGAAAAACCCAGTAAAAAAAAAGGGGAAAGTGTGGGTTCAAATTCAAACCTAGCAAAGAGGGAACCTGCTTTAATTTACATGAAATCTCAAAAAGATTCAAACTTTGGGTAAATTTGAGCTAAACTTTGGTAAAGTATTCAACAAGACACAAAGAATCATAGAGATTCTAAGCTAAAAAAAAAAAAAAAAGAGAATGGCATAAAAGAGAAAAAAAATGTAAAAGAGGACCACTGACACAATCAAAAGGGGGATTGGCTTGATCTTTGAATCAGATCAGACCCAGATTATAGAAATGTAACTTATAAGTTACAACAAATTTCATGGGGGAAAAATGCAAAGTTTCAATCTTTAACAAGAAATGGGTATTAATTCTAGCATTTGACTTTAACTTTTGCTAGGTTAAGCTGAAATGTATATAAAAAAAAAAAAAAAAAAAGATTGAAACTTGAAACACACAGATCCCACAAAATTGAAAAAATTGAAAAGGAAAAAAGAAAATTGAGGAAACCCTAATTTAGCAAGAGTTGAAGAAAAGTGAGCTTAGCCCTCATTTTGACTTTGTGAGTTTTAGTGAGTTAGAAGGAAGGAGTATACAAATTGTGGAGAGAAAAAAAAATCACAATTTTAGATGTTTTTTTTTTTTGTTTGGTATTTTTCTTCTTTTATTTCTTTGTAAGAAGAAGACTTGTCTAAAATTGTTTTTGTGTTTGGGAAAATGAAAATGAGAAATTTGTGAGGGGTTTTTTTTGGGGAGAGTGATGAAGAAGCTAGGAGGAGAAGAAGGAAAAGGGGTTAGAGGTCAAACAAAGAGAGAGGAGAGAGTGAGTGCTATCAATCAATGACTTTTAAGTTTTACCTACCCAATATTTTTTTTTTTCTTTCTCTTCTCTCTTACACTTCTGTGGGTGGCTCTGTCCTATCTCACAAAACTCTGATTTTTCTGTTTTTTCTTTGCTGTTTGACCTCTCTCTTTCTTTCTTATTCTCTAATTCTCAGCTTATGTTTCAAGTTTTAGTGGACTTTTCTTCTTCTCAACTCTCATGTAGTCATGTATGATGTATCCTCTATTGTAATAATAGTAAACTCTTGTGAAGGATTAGTGTTACAAGTTTTAGTATTCCATTTGGATAACGATGTCATAATTTGAGATTAGTCGTCGGTATCGTTCATTTTGAGTTTTTGACCTAATATGATGGGTGCTATTTTGACCAATTGGAATTGACTCAAACAGATTTGACAAATGTAAGTACATAATTTTGATCACGGAACTCGTAAATTAAACACTACTATTAGAAACTTTCATCTTGGATATTAATTGACAAAATTACTAGAAGTTTATATTGATTTGATTTAATGTAATTGACTCAATTTGATATGATTTATATAATCATACTGACCCGATTTAAAACCAATTTGAAATTGAGGAACCCAAACTAGACTTAATCGAACCGCATTACCTTAATTTGAGTTCTCAATTGGACTGATCGAAAACTGGTGGTCCCAAAATCTATGAGATATGAATTTAATCTGAATGTTGGTTAAATGAATTCAACGACAATAGTTTCAAAAGGAAATCCGACTATCAAACATCATTTCGGAGAATTAGCCATCAAATTTACAAATAAACTAACAGAGGTGGATATTGATTGGTGTATATTTTCTAGTTTTTTTAGTTTTTTTTTTTATTAGAAGATATGATTCTAAAACTTATTCTAATCTTACGTGCATCACATGCTATTACTAATGGTTGTCTCATAATAAGACCGTGCATCTACGTGAGTGTGTTTCTATTCAATTTCATGATCTAGATTGAACTATATCATGAGTGTTATTGGTGGACTCTCATGCCTCAATCTAATCGTGACCAATGATGGCTCCTTAGTCCTTGCTTTGATTTGGAGTCTAGAAACTAGCTAGCTAGACACTACACACTAGAGTACTAGATGTTTATTATATTCGTGTAATCCTTATTTATTTTAATTTAATCTCACGTATATTATATTTTTCTCATTTAATTACAAACTTCCTATTAAAAAGACGAACACACTACTCCAAACGGAAATGTCAAAGTAAAATGCGACATTATCACACCCCTGATAGTTGATACTATCCACGAAATAGTTGATTGTACATAGAAAGCATCTCACAACTAATTAAGACATGCCCACGAGATCCAGCAAGAGCATCTCTATATATATGCTCATTATTTCCAGTTGGTGAAAATGTCTTTAGTAGTGGAACTTAAGCTGGAATATATACCTCTAGTACTACTGTAGTAGTAGCTAAAATTAATTCAAAAACAAAGAAACAAAGCATGCAAAGCCAAGAAAATAATTCCTAACTCAAGTTTTCTGAAAAGAAGAGAAATCAAAAAGCAAACCCTTGTCAATCATCCAAAATTACTTTTAACCCAAATTAAAGATGATCAAATGAATGGAAGACGCATTAATTGTGCAAATAGTAGTAGTTGTTGTTTATAAAGAAATAAAAAGGCCCAAAAGATTAGGGAATGATCATATAAAGCTGATAATGACAGCATATGTATCATGTTTCCATCATTTTCTCAATTTTTATTGCTAGTTATTAGGAGCTAGTACTTCCAACCTTCGATTAGTAATGTATGTACTAGATCTTCAACTAACAAGAACACATTTATTACCATCGAACACGTACATTTGGGCCAAGGGGGAACATTTACGATAAGAGTCCGGTACACGATCAGTTTTGAAAGTGAATTATCGATTCCTAAATTTATGGACTTTATACAATATCATTTTCTCCATACGTCTATAGCTACCAAGTTTCATTTTATTTTAATATTTTTGTTTATTAAGAAAATCTAGGTTGATCTGCTGAGAGTATGACCAACCTACTTTATCATTTCGGTAATCCAAGTTTCATTTGATTTGATATGCTCATAATAAGTCATGCTCGTAAATGTCTTCGAGTTGTTAGTTGTGTTTATACTAGCTTCTAGTGCTTCTTCAAACTAAATTTGCCATTATTGTCTATACAACATTTAAGAGGACAGGTGAGTGTTTTACAATAAAATGGAAACTTTGGAGTAGCCTAGTTTAGGTCTAAGAGCGACGCATGCATATGTGGTAGTTACATAGGAGTAGACCTTTATGAAATTCTACCTATATATTGACTTGTCTGATGGTGGTGAAAGATTGATAAGTGAGCATGTTTTCTATAGATGAACTATTGAACTCTTTATCATCAATTGTTTGTAAGATACAACACGTACATTTATCAAATTGACTTGTCTCTCTGGCAAATGGCAGATATATCATATGACCAGATCTCACGAACATGTGCGATTCATAATTATTGAGTTGCTTTTACGTATCTATGTAAGGTTTCGTTATTTCGATAGCCTCTTTAGAAACATGTTAAAAGGGGTGAATTTCTGAATTGTTTATTGCAATAAGATATTAAGATAACGTGTCGTATCCATTCCCCACAACAGCCGTATCAAATTTTTGTAGTTTCATCACGTACAACTTGCTAAATAAAAATTCCAAGTCAAAATCTCATGTACCACGTAAAGTTTTCGAATTAACAAGTTTACAACCTTTTATTCGGAGAGGAAAAAACAACTATGATGAGAAAGACGATGGGGAACAAGAGAAATGTCACCATTGTTGAAGCCAAAAAAGAAGCACATAAATTAAGTGTACATACTCTTTTGTCTTTGTAAAAAGTAGCAGGAATATAATCTACAATCCACATAACCAGGCCATGTCTCACCAAAAGGCAAGAGCTCCCAAAAAAACCCACATATTACAATAAACATTTCATTATTTTTGCAATAAATATAAGCCGTTGAAAATATCTCATGTTTTTGATACACTTATATTTCGTTTGTATTTTTTTTTTTTTTTTTTTTTTTGAGATTTGCAAAGTTTGTCACCAGTTGACCAGAAATCACTGCTCAAATGCTGACACTTGAGTTTGTCTTGACTTCAGATTATTAAAATTGTTGCAAGTACATGAAAATCCCAGTATTAGTACAATGTGTTTTCCCCATTTTCGCTGTATTCTATATAGAAAATAGATTTTCAACCATTAGAGCATCAACAGTGATCTGTCTTTATTTCATTTTTTATGTAAGTTCGTTCGATGTTATCGTTTTACAGACGTCACGAATATAATATAATAGTCAGAATTGTCCATGATGATTATACTGTAACTTATAAGCAACATTAACTAACTAAGTGTCTCAAAGGCTCGTGTATTCAAAGTCCAGGTGCGTAAGGGATAATTTTTCAAACAAGGGGCAAATTATTGAAGCTTATCTCACTCCAATTACGTACACATCAGCCTCAATTACAGAGAAAAGGTGGTAAAAAAAGGGGTCAAACAAAATGAAAAGTGATCATCATGAAGTAGAGCGGAGATGAGACCAACGAAAAAAAGAGATCAGATACACCATACAAAATGCGCAATATTGCATGTACATGCAATCAATCATGCATTATTCTACCTATTTTTGATATATTTACATGAAATCATTAAAGTGTATTAAACCATTCATGTCCAATGAGATGGAAACTAAAGAAAGTAACAAAAAGATAAATTAAAGTTATGTTATCACACGCTTGTACAGGTTGTGTACCCATCAGCTGAATTTGGTACCACTCTTGCACTCTACCCTATAGAGCTCAATCAAGCTTATGCTGAATCGAGCACGGAAATTCCGAATAAATCCGTCTCTAAGACTCCAATTTAAGCTAGAACACGAATAGCTACGACTCCATCATCTTCAGAAGGAATGCTGTCTCCAGAGCCAACTCCTTGCTTCTCATATACCTATTCTCCTCCACTAGCTCGGTCGTTAGGTTAAGGAGAATAGGACGGGTTGGGTCGTACACAGTCCGTTCTCGGACACTTGCAGCATATTTTGCAGCTTCCCAGACTCCAAACCTGTTGGGGAAAGTGGGGAGTGAAAGGAAATTAAGTCAGTATATGTCTCATGCTTTTGATTAAAATCCACAAAGATGAAAGACCAGATGATTGGAAAAGGGTATCTCACTGTGTCTCATTCAAATTCAATCACAAGGGAAGCATTTTTTGCATAATTGCACTTGACGTAACACATCAAATCAAACTGGAGAACAAGCATGACACATTTAACTAGCAACTTTTGCAATAAGTGTCGAAACAGGAAGCTTGCTGCTAAAAGCTGCTACAAGAATGATCATTTCTGTTCTATTAATTAGAAGCCATGAGAAGCTAAGCATAAAAATTAAGAATCGATGTTAAATATCAGGCATGGCAAAGAAGAGAATCTCGTAAGGACTCTTTCATAACCAAGTGGTAAGCTACCATGGCTGATTCAGGCAACTCATAAGAGCTATCAGCGGTTTTACATTAAAAGAGTCAAAGATATCAGCTTGCATGGATATTGGATTGTTCCTGAATCTTGACTCATGGAACTGGTATTTAAGATATTGGACATATTTTCTCGTTGCAGGGCATTTAGATGTAACAATAACTCACAAGTCTTAATCAAGAAGACAAACACAGAATTTCTAGTTACCTTGTACTAAAAGATGAGGAAATTAGGATAGCAGGATAAATGGCATCCTCCCTGATGTTATCGTACGGAGAATAACTCCGAATTGCTTGAAAATCTTCAGCATCAAACGGATACCCAAACTCTTCATAATCAACAGGTGTGAGGGGTAAAATAGGATTATGAAGAGTGGTCGTTGGATCTAAGAATGGAACCTGTAAAAATTAAGTTGAAAGATAAGAAAACATTAGAAAGGTAGTATTTGGTAAAGGGTGTCTTTCTGCCTTCTGGCGTCGTGTTTTCTACTCTGTCTCACTAATGTTGTTTGGAAATTAAAAGTATACTAAAGATATATTTGTGATAAGATGCAGCAGGAACATAATGAGGCACGTATCCTTTTCAAACGTAGAATTTATATTCCTTTAGTCTTGAGTTGTTTAAAGCGCAGATGAGGTTGCCTATCACCCATCTTCATCCCAGGAAACCTCCATCAAAAAGAAAAAGGACGACGACATCAAAAAAAGGAAAGAGTTAAAACTATAAATAACCTTCAGTACTGCAGCTCGGAATAGGTGTGGGCAGGAATTGATGGCTGAAGCAACTAGAAGCCCTCCAGCACTATACCCCCAGGCAGCGAGCTTGTCTTCGTGCGTAATTTCTTCCTTAACCAAATAATTAGCACAGGAAAGGTAGTCTTGGATGGAATTATGTTTCTTAATACGCCTCCCATCATGGTGCCACCTCTTACCTCTGCCACCACCACCTCTGGAAAATGAATTTCAATCAGTTTTCAATTCTGTATTGTTGAAGCAACATCTCCACAATGATTGGCCTTAACTTTAGAAAGGAAACCAGAAGCATAAAGTTCCATCAACAAACAGATATATAAAGATGATTTGTCAAGCGTGAAATGATTCAGGCTGCAGTGGACTGACCTGACATCTGCATACGCAATAACCCAACCACGATCAAGTAGGCTTTTCAGTTCACTACGCCACCGCTTGTCCAAAAGCTCACCATAAGCTCCATGCCCATGAAGTAATGTTGGGCTTTGGTTTTCGCTTTTGTTTCTGTGAGAAAATACTACAGTCAAGGGTACCATGACCCCATCATGTGAGGGGATGTTATATTTTTCACATGTATAAAACTCGGAAAGGTCGTTCCAAAGGTTGTCGTCATTCTGAATGTTGCTGTTGTCAGGCTCAAAATGTAGGGAAGTGGGTGAGTGATCATCAAGTGAAGAACTTTTCCCATACAAAATTTTTGTCCTCTCATAAAGCAAATTTTGCTGTTGAATAATATTCCAGTTGCCGCTCGAAAGATCATAGTCAACAACAGCATCAGGCATCTGAGAATAGACAGATCAACAAATTAGATGAGCCGCACATTAGTAATTTACTGCTCTCGGGTGCGTCAATTGCAAAATGACAAAAACATGCTTGAATTCATCAGGTAGTTGAGCAATCCATGGATAACTGAATGACTAGGCCACACCAGAAACAACTTCTAAATGAGAAAGTTCAACACAAAAAAGTTGACGGATAACATACAAGATACAAGTATACAACAGAGATACCTTTGGAGAAAAAGATATCAAAGATTTCATACCACTGGAGATGAAACTGTGAACCGCATTATGGAGGATTGAAAGTCATAATTTGATCCTGGCAAAATCGCGCAAACATGCTTTGGCAAAGGAAGGAATTGTAGAGGATGCTCTGCTAAACGAACTGCCGCCTGAAGGACAGAAGAGAGCGAAATGAGAAGAATCTATTTACAAGAACACCAACACCACATTCACAGCAGAAATCATGGAGCCACAGACATCAACCATACCAATATGCGGCAGATTAGCAGCCTAAAGTAGGAACTTTTGAAGAGCACTAGACTCAACCAATACAAACGCCCCATCGGAGAGGGAGGCCCAAAAACAGACTACAGATTATCTACCCAAAAAGCTTATCACTGTGTGAAAAAAGAATTCCCCACTTTTTCCACATTGACAAGGAAAGACTCATTCGACCAATTAAATCACTAAAATTTGCTAAATAGTAAATACCATATCACAGACACCAGACACATTTGTTAAAAACAAATCTAAAATCCAACCAAATAAGGACTCCATCCATTTCCATTTTTGATGCAGCCAAAAATTTGCTTTCTTTCGGCTTTGCCATATGATAGATTCAATTGAGATGACTCTTAACACGTTTTGGATTTCTATTTCATAAAAGTTATCATTTAAGTTTCGTTTAAGGGTCAATCGGAAACAATTCCTCAGTTATTAGAGGGTCAAAATCTTGTTCAGTTGACACCTTCACTCCATCATAAGAGCTAGGTAACTTTTTCAACCGAATTCAATAAAGCTAAAATGCCCCTGCCTAATCCCAAATCACTCCTAAAATTGAACCATACCTTGTGACCTGGAAAAGGTAAAGGCACTGCACATAGCCTAAGATTTTGACTTTCTCTTACAATAAGCACTAAGTGTGTGTTGCAGAAATCCACATCCTCAATGACAACATCAGGGTCTTCAGCAAATACATTCTGCATTAAAAAGAAAAAAAAAAGTTATGCAAAGCAATCAACTTAACAAGTTTGGCAAAATGACATTAGAAAATATTATTTTACATGAAATATGAAGGAATAGCCTCAACTCATACAAGGAATCAAGGAGTGTAGATCCTACATCCTCACACTACCAAAAAAAAGGGATCTTTTTTGCAGCGCATCCTAGCAAGAAGCCAAGAAGACATGCCCCTGGTATTGACTTCCTAAGGAATTTCACAGCCGACTGCAGAGACTGATAAACATTACATTTATTAAAGTAGGAAGGGGAATCTGAGAAAAAGTGATCAGCGGCTTATGCAACTAACTGCAATGGAAATGGATGCCTCTGACAGACGAGAGTAAAAGGTCAGTTCAGCTGATGCCACCACAGAATATCATGACACAGACAAGGACGAGGATGAAAAGAGTCGACATTAAAATCTTATATCATCAGATTGAGGTCCTTGACTAAATTTAGCAAATGTCGTGAATCAACAAATACAAAGAAATTTCACCCACAGAAGAAAACAAATGGACATCAGGACACTACATCAAGCATAAGCCATAAGTACCTCCCAGACTCTCTGACAAGAAGCAATGTCAACAGGTGAGCGAAGCAGATAATGATTATCAACGGGCTGTCCTCCTCTTGCAGCATCAGTGAATAGATAAAGGTAGCCTCCATGATGCTCAACAATACAATGGACAAAAGGTTCACCCTCCCACACTATTGTCATTTCTGACAATGGATCAGATGAATCTATCAAATAAACCTGAGAAGTTAACAAGCAATATTAATGCAGTACTAAGTCAATATAAACAGAAGAGGATGCTTTAAACATTATCTGAAAGTACCTTTGAAGCTGTAGATGATAATACATAAACGGCAATAAATCTGTAATCTTTTGTGTGTCGAATGTTAAGATAGACATTCTCCTTTGACTCTTCAAGTAGCAAAACAGCATCATCATTGGGACCGAGTCCACAACGATACAACCTAACAAAGTAACAGCATGCAAATTAAACTTTTGTTGAAGAACTTCGCAGGATTGTAGGAATAAGTATTACAAACCTGTAAGGCCGTTTGTACTGATCAGTAACAACATAGAATAGCGCCCGCCCATTCTTGGCCCATGCTACATTACAAACCCAATCAGCTTGTGGTTTATCACGCAAAGAATTGTTATTCAAGTCCCTCACGGATAACTTGAAGAAATCATTGTCTTTGTCATACATGGTGTAAGCAATATAACGATGATCAGGTGAAACTTCAGACACTTCCTCAAAAGCATAACCTGGAGGGAGGGGGGAAGGAGATCAAATAATTACAATTGCACAACAAAGTTAACCCATTTCGCAATACAACAAAAACGGCTAAAAGAAAGAACCTCCAAATCTTTCAGCTTCCTGATTGTAATCAATCAACTTCTGCTCAATTTTTATCCCAGATGTAAAATCAAACCCACCAGATGGATACTTGTGTGAAATAAACTCTTCATTTAGGCTTGCCAATCGCCGACAAAGCACTGGAAATTGCTTCCCTTCCTCAACCCGCCTGTAGTACAACCTGTACATACCCTTGATTAAGTAGAAACAAACAACTACTTTAGATACCAGAAAACACCTTCAATACGATAGGGTTACAGAAGAATTAACCACAACAAACAATGCACAGCCATCCTGCTAATTTGTGAATTATTCTCCCTCAATGGCTACTCCCACAACAACATTCCCGTGATATACTACGAGCCTACGACTGCAGGAGATTCAATTTTCTTTTCTTGATCAAATCGACCACAAAGGCCTCCTCCGATACCAACAAAGACAACAGCTGCACTAATACATATTCCCATTTGAAAAGCAATGTCTTTTCATTACTACCCTTAATTCATCACAAAATCGACATAGTCAATACTCGTATATGCCAATTTCAGATGACGATTCATGCTAACCGACCCCAAATCATTTTGGAATAATTGCTTTGTTGTTGTATCCACATAGGGTCTAAATGTCTAATGTACGCAACCTTAACCTTCTAGCCAAAGGAATAGAACATTCAAATTCCCAACATTAACCCAAATATTACTCACTCGAAAAATTCCACATATGCAACAATACCATAATCATAAAAAAACAAACCCACATTATGGCACCATAAGACCGTCTCACACAAGACTTACTCAACACACAACGCAATGCGGAAACAAAAACCGAACCCAAAAAAGAGTAGAGAGAAAGTAAAATACCAAGGGCCCCATCGGAAGGGAGGGGAGGAGAGGTCATAAGGCATACGAGAGGCGATTTCAGCGTGAAGTTTACTCTGAAGACGGTCGGTGTCAAGCAAGACAGCTTCCGTGTATTTCTCTTCTTGTTCCATGTACACGTCCATGTGTCGCATCGCCACCTTGTCGTTCAGTTTCGACATCCAGCTGTAGTTGTCTTCCCATGTCTCCCCATTTGTCCCTGTCATTTTCTCCGCCTTTTTCGGGGGTTTTGGCGGCGTTGGTGGCGGCGGCGGTTTAGGTGGGCCCTTTTGGGCTTTCCGGTGGGCGTACCGGAGGAATTGGGAGGTGGGTTTGAGCCCGACCCGGTGGGTCAGAGCTCGCCGGAGATAATGGCTCATTTTTTTTAACTGATGGGTTTACGAGGAGGGTTTTTTTTTGGAGGGTTTATAGCTCGTTTGGTAGGAAGGAAGTTCGAAATCGACCAACGAACTCGAAATGTTATACTCCGTATTTTAAGATCGTCTTTGACTTGGCATGAAATATAACACAAACACGACTTTTTTTTTTGAAGGAAACACAAACACAACTTGTTAATGTTAATTGCCGATTTTAGATGGGCAAATAGTGCCAAATAAGCTGCTGCTTGACATTTCCATAAATTTACCACAATATTCAGAATCTCATATATAAGTTCTTAGGAATTTTACATTAAGCTGATTGACATCTCCTACAAACATTCCCCAAAATTCAAGAAAGTCTATCTACATTTGGCCTAGAGTAATCACTCCGTCGACCAAACAACCTTCCTGAGAATCGCCACACCATAAGCCGCCTTCCAGAAGACCTGCATTGGCTGACCAGTGATGCAAGTACTGTGGACTTTCTGTTTGTCCTCCCAAAAATGTGTTGCACCAAAAGATAACTTCATATGCTTTACCCCAAAAAGAGAGACTACTTCTCTACACCCTTATTAGCAACCTTTGTGTCCTAAAACTCACCTAGACAAAAGACTTTTAACTTTCGGAGCAAGGAGATGTCAGCAAAGACCACTGATTCAGGTACTGGTTCTTGACCTGAGTCTTCGAGCAATACTGTCAGTCACATTATTCGGAACTTCTGGACCCTGAGAAACAGAGCCGTTTTCTGTTACATCCTTGCTCACTGATTCCTCAGCGGCATCAAGATTTTCTGTCTTAGACCTTTTTCTTGGTCTTCCAGCAACCTTAAGAGACTTGTTTTCAGGAATGGGAGCATCATTCACCACAGGTACCTCGCCCACATTGGCATTTTCTTTGTTAGACTTCCTACCTGATCTGCGTACGCCCTCAGGAGTTTGCTTAATAGGGACAGGCTCTTCTTCTGCCCCTTGACCTTCCGTCACTGATTTCTCGTCAGCACTGGCATTTTCTTTCTTCGATCTGCCAGATCTACGAACACCCTTTGAAGTTTCATTTGGCTGAGAATCAAGAGTGGCATTAATCTCAGATAGCACGCTACTCTCACCATTCTCATCTGGGGCTTTGTCATCCGATTCGTTACCACTGGGTACTTCCATGCCCTCAAATGGCAGAACTCTCTTAGCAGACTGCTGAGTATCAGAAACAGCCTCCACATTTGGAGGAGCACGTTTTGTCTCCATAAGATAATGTGCCACTGATTTGTATCCCAAATGGCTGATCTGGAGAGAAAAGGGGAAGGGGATTCGATACAATCAATCTCAAGATCCATAGTACAAAAGATAAATTGGACCTTGACCAAACAGACTCAGAGACATACCCTTCTGTATAACGAGCCAGTCGCAGGCCATCCTTTTGCTTGGCGACACAGACTGCAGTTGCAAATTCCACGACAAGGTGGGCAAATCCATGCCGGATTTTGGTTGGCCTCTACGACATGCTCCCCATATCTGTATTTTACAATCACCATGTTACAAAGAATAGACAAACTCTGAACTGAGCTACTCGAACAATACTCTCAGAAAGTAAGTAATGATGCAGCTATGGCAGACAAAATGCTTCCACAACTGGCAGAGAGTTGAAGAAATCAAATTACATGGAAAATAGTCAAGATCCAGGCCATGTGGAGAAAAAAAAAACTAACCAAAAATTCAGACTCAGGTACACATAACTTCGGTAGGAGGGGACGAAGAGTATATATCAAGAAAGAACAAAGGCTATTTCTTATTATAGAAGCTAGCAAATATGCAAGGAGCATGTGAAGCAAAACAGTAGCTGAATATGTGTAATTAGTTAAATGGCTGATGCAACCAGAAAATAATTTAGCAACCTCTTAATCTTAGGTAGGAAACATTACGTACAGCTATCGTTAACGTGTGACAAATCAAAAGCGCACAAAAGGAGAGAAGAATGTTGATTGCTGACAAGTATGGGAAGAATTAAAACTTGAAAGCTGCTACTGCACTCGAAGCAAGAGCACAATGGCAGCTTTTATAGCCAAGGGAATGTGGACTACAAGTAGTTAACTATCCGGGAGATTGAGGAGGGTGTATATTTCACACTGAACAGGAAATGACACTAACAAATATAGAAAAACATCAAGAAAATCATGGTCAAAAGAGGAACAGGAGAAGGTAGTCCAACACTCACTGTATTTAAAGGCCAAAACCTATCAAGAGTGTGTCCGAAGTCCCGAGACGTTAAATGTGGTAATCTTATAATCACATATTAGATATATTCATATATATATGAACTTAGATAGCACACCTACTATGAGATAATAAAGTCTGAGCAAGACTCAAGAACGTGGCATGTGGCCAAAATAACCGAGTATGCGCACCTCATATAGAGACAGTCTCCACAAAACTGCCCTTGGACGAGATTGCACTGGCTGCAGCGAGTACGTTGCCCAAGAGTCTTCTGCCTGAGGAAAAGTAAAGTACAATGAATATGTTAACTTAATTGAGTGCACCAAAGTCCAAACTATCTGATATCCCACCACCATCCATGCCAAATACAGCAATGAACACACTAACACAATGTGAACATCTTTTCCACTCATGTTGTGAAAACCTCGTAGAATTTGCATACAATATTGAAAGTATAGTGAGATTTTGCAGAGCAGATGTAGAACATGTCATATTCTATTTAAGTGTTGCATAAGACCAGGCCAAAGAACAGCATGTGAAAAATACATACCATTATATAGAAAAAGAAAGTCAGATCTTCAACTAGGAAGGAAAACTGAGATAATCTGTAAATGCATTAACATGAGTAACATGTTTAACATTTTCCAGAGTCCTTATGGATCACCCCACGAGTGAAGAATCTTTTATATCGAGCGTCTTAGGTGAAGTTGAAGGAAGTCTTAGTCTTCAATCCTCACTATTCACTCAAAAAGCAGGGTAACCAGCCAAGAGAGTAATCAAGCCCAGTCTTTGATAAAAAAAAAAGAGAGCTGCATTACTACACATTATGTGGCAAGCAAGCTCTCAGGGAACATAATCCAACCAAGAAGATTAGACTGACAGGATGACAACATCTCACAAGCATCTTCACGTCCACAGCATACACAACAATCTATATAGCTTATATTCCAGACTAAAACAATAATGAAAGAACCATAAGCGTTGTTGTTCTTGCTGCCAATGGTGTCAGTCAGCTCCATGCAAATAATTCAAGAATTCAAGGTATACGTAAAATGCTTCACAATCATAAAGATTAGACTTCACTTTGTTGCCTGAATGGCTGGTAGATTAGAGAACTGCTCACATTTTTCTTTTTTTGATAAGTAAATTAGGATATCAATATATTCAAAAGGACACCAAGGGGTGACTCCCACAAACAAAAAGACACCTAAAGGGGTGACGCTCGTAAGCAAAAGAGAGCTAATCACGCTCTAGGACTGTCATGAGAAATTTTATCCACAAAAAGAATGAAAGTCAAGTGTCGGTGTTGACTCCAACTATACAACGTCCTCAAGAACCTACATTTGAAATCTTGGTGTGTCAACATAATATCATCAAAAACACGACAACAGACATAAAACAAAGTTAAAGTCAGCTTATCATAGACACCTCTTTTCTAACTCTCGTCACACAACCATGTTAGGATAGCCATAAGAAAGGGGCCTAATTCACATAGAGAGATACGTCATAGTGCATCAAATTTTTAGGCTTAGATTTCTCAAACCCCATGAAATAAAAATCAAATTGGTGAAACATGACACTTTAACTCCCGAGTAAAGCCAAAAAATGGAACATTCCTTGCTATACAAAGAAAATTTTGATACTAAGGTCAAACACTCTAGATCAGCAGTGTAAGAAAAAGATTAGATGCAAGTAAGATAGATTCTTAGGTTCTAACATTTCAAAAAAAATAACAGAAGCAAAGTGGTCCACATTACAGGATAAGTTAAGAGTTATCAGTAAATGTGCAACCGGTTTTCACGGATCAAAGGAGATAATTAACTAAAATAAAAGGTCTGTTAGAATGACACTTTCGATTGTCGGATGGTACAGATATATATACTATGTTTCATTCCATATCGATATTGCTCTTGAAATTCACACCTGAGCACAGATACACGGTTGGATAATAGTAATGAAAACCAACTCGGCCTCTTCAATATCATCGAACACAATTAAATAAACAAAGAGTCATGCTAACGCAATAATCTAGAGTATCATATTCAAATTGAAGAATCAATCACAGATTAAGTAGCACACATGATACAACACGCAGATTGGAAAACCGGAGCAATAAGAGTAGGACTAATGAGTAAGAAATCGCTCACCGGCACTGATGGCAAGTCTTTCCATTCACAGAGTCATAAATTCTAGTTCCATTTGCATCATATCCATCCACAAACATTGCCCAAGGCATCTCTGTATTTCCCAACAGTTTCTCATCCTCCTCAGTATAGAACTCGGGTTTCGACCCCTCTTCCATCACAATGTCCCTACTTTTTCGCGATTTCTCTTCCTTAAGCTCCACATACGTAACCGGGGGCGCATTTTGCAATCTGTTTCACACCCCATCAACACAACATAAGATTAAAAAGTGTACATTAAGCTACATCATCAAAACCCCAACAAATTACAACAATGTCATGCAACACAATCTCTAGTGCTATGACAAACCCCACAAATAAAAACAAATGAGCAATTTTGTGTAAGACCCACATCATTTAACAATTCAAAACAAAGAACTACCTGTTATAAACAAAACAAAAATTATCATTTTGAATAGTAAAGATTAGATCTTGCACATTTTTTTGAATATATAATAACAATCACGGTTTCAAATGACGATTCATGTTAGCCGACTCCATATCATTTTATTTATTTATTTTCGAAACAGAACGGAAATTTCATTAATATAATCGCCAAACGTCACTTGCATCAGATAATACAAATTTCAATTAAAACGACAAATCATGTTTGTTAACCCCTCAACAAAATTTGACAAATAATAATTATAATTCACAACATACACAAGGATAAAGACCACCAAAAAAAAAAATGAAAAACCCAGAAAAATAAAATGAGAATAATAAAGCAGAATTAAGATTAGAAAAAAAGATAATTACCGAGAAGAGCGACGACGGGGTTCAGTGGGGCCCAAAGCAGGAGACTTGAGAGGGGTATTTCTGTCAAATTGAGATTTGGGGGTGCGTCTAGTAACAGCAGTTGAAGACATTGATTTGAGTTGAAGTGACAGATCAACGATTCCAAGTTTCTGTAATCTTTCTCGGTTTTCTTTGATTCTTTGCTCTCTTGTCTGCTCATATTCCGACACTTTTGTTGTTGTTGTTGTTGTTGTTGTTGTTGTTGTTGTTGTTGTTGTTGATTCGGGGACAACGTTGTTGGGTTGTTGTTGTTGTTGTTGATTGTTTGGGGTTGGCTCCGGGTGTGGTGGAGGAAGGGGAGGACTAGGAGAAGGGGTTGCTTGTTGCTTATCCATGACGCTTCTCCTAGTGATCGCCATTGTGGTGGTAGTGGAAGAGGGAGGATATCTTGAAGTTTAGGGAAATGGGATTTCCAACGGTCAAAGAAGAGGGGAGGGTTTTTGTTCAGAGTTTTTTTGAAACACAAAAAGAGTGATTAGAGTGGGAGTAGAGTGTAGAGTATGTGATGTCTGATTGAAGTGATTGCACTTTTTTTCTCTCTTGTGTTTAAATATGATTTTTATTTGCCCTGTTCGTGTGTTGTGGACTTGTGTCAAATGTTAGGTGGATATCTCAGTTAGCTTATTTGGAAAAGTTGGATACGATTTTAGGGTTTTGTAATGTCATTTATTGTGTTTCGCCTGTTTTACCTGTTTATAAAGTATTTTTAACGGAAATGTAAAATGTTTGTTGTATATGTATAGAACTTTAGTGAGAAGTGGTGTAAGTGTACTTGCTGAGGAGATAGTATACAAATGCAAACACCTATGGTAGTAGAGAATAGGAAATTGGACCGAGTTGAGCTGAATTAAAACAAGGTTATCGGAACAGGCTAAATCGAGAGGACTGATAAAGCGCTGCTAATTCTACTTTTGGTGTAAACTAGAATAGGGGATTATTGTGTTTCAATGTTGGGGTTTTGTAATGTTGTTTGACGTGTTTCACATGTATTATCGTTTATACCCGTCTCAAACTGAAAATTGGAAGGTTAATATATGAATAGATCTTTGGTGAGAACTGATATAAATTTATTCGTTAGGAAGATGTATACAAATGCGAGTATTAACATATGGCAACTTCGGATATAAAATAGAAAGTGAGCTGGGATGAGCTGAATTAAAGAAATGTTATCAAAGTAGACTAACTTGAAGAGGACCGACAAAATCTCTACAACAGTAAAGTGGTAATAATCCCTAATTAGATGCGTTCTAAATATAATTAAAATATATTATTATCGAAGGTTATTTTCCTTCGATTCGTTCTCCAATTAAGTTAAGCTACAAGTAATATATCGATCGATCTCAATAGTTTAGTTATGTTAGATTCGTTATGGACTAACGCAATCTGTTATTATCGTGTATAGTTTATAACTTTAAGACATCGGTGTTTTCGAAGATAGTATCCATGCATAATTACTGCATTCTCTCTTGAACATTTTAATACCACATTCTCATTTTTTGAGAATTTTGTTTCCAACTTAGAATTAATCAACATACGATTTCATCTTAACTAAGAAATGATTTGTAACCTAATTTGTTCTCGATTCATGGCCAAATACCTTCGTAATCATTGTTTGGATGATTTGTTTCCGACTTAATAACTTAACAAGATATGATTCGTTTAACTTCAAATCATTTTCTAACTTATTTGGTAACCAATAAGTGATACATTGAATTATTCAGAAACTATTATATAAAACACATAATAATAACATTCTTAATATGCAAATTCTTACATTGAACTTTGCTTTATATATGTTTAATATTATGTACATCCAAAACATCTATCATAATTGTTTGTGAAAGATAGATTATATCATTATAAGATTGAACTTATTATTCATCAAAAATTATATATTTTGCAATCAAGCCAACAAAAAAAATACAAAAATCAGAAGGGTTTTTTTAATTATATTCACATCTTGTGGAGTTGTGGGCTGCGGGCCGTATGGGCTACCAATCTTAGCCCATGACTACTATCTGACGAGGGGCTAATATTTCTTGGATGGGCCTGATGGACTTGTCAAACAATAGGCCCGAAACTTTGGTAGCCCAAGATTATCATATGGCATGGTAAATTCTGAAACGCTACCTAGCTAGTTTCGCCCTCCACCAAATACATCCATCTACAGTTCGTTCACCAAACAATGAATTTTGCACTTCTTTCAAATTTTCGGGTTCAGATGGAGTATATCGTAGTTGGTGTGATACACAAAACGGGATACAAAGTAGGATAGAAGATCGACATTATTGAAAATTCCTTAGCTTCCTCACTCAAACACGTACAACATTAATAACGTCATTAACTCTCAACAAGACCATGCAAGCTAAGGGCAATCAGCTATGGTTGCATGCGAATCAAAAACACCAAAAATAAATACAAAACGGTCAAAACCTACCAACACCTAAGTTTCACCGATAATATTAATTCAATTATCCACTACTTTAATTTTTACATGCAAAAACACTCCAAATCTCAACTCTTCTTCCCCAAGAAGGAAAAAAATACATAATCACCATCACATACGCAACATTATTATGATACTACCAAAGTCCACGTTATAGCCATTGTTGCTAAACTAACTTCTTGAATACATGTAACATAAATACACAACATATAACATTCTTCATCTAATTATACCATTCTTAGCTACTTTCTTCTTGTTTCAACATTTTTCCATCACAACTTTGGTCTAACCAAACTTGTGCATTTTCTAAACCTTTACAACTTCCCATTTTTTCCTAGATAGTTAACTTAGCTTTATATAGACATTGGAGTTGCAAGTTCTTTTATTTCATTGATCTTACTCTTAATTAACAGCATAAAAAAAGAAGCTAAAAGGGTATAATTTACCTAGTCGAAATCGAGCAAAGCTCGAAAAATGGCATTGTATTACTCTAATCATGATCATGGAGTTAAGTTGATTATGGGTTTAGTAGTGTTAATTACAAGTTTGATGGTGACGAGTACTAAAGGTGACGATCAAACGTTAGGAGCTTCCTTTATTTTCGGAGATTCGTTGGTTGATGCCGGAAATAATAACTACATGAACACTTTGTCTAAGGCTAATTCGCCTCCGAATGGGATCGATTTTACGGCTTCCGGTGGTAATCCCACCGGTCGTTTTACTAATGGTAAAACGATTGGAGACATTGTTGGTAAGTTCTCGTCTTAATTTACGTCTTTAATTAATCGCAAAAGTTTGAATCTTAACCTCTAAGTCAAAACCTATCGCACTGTTCGAATAAATGCTTTAATTTCTGTGTTCCGTATTCGAAATTTTGAGACACCGTACCTTTTTTCTTTTCTTGTTAACCAGGAGAGCAAATGGGAGTTCCAAATTACGCCATACCGTATTTGGCCCCAAACGCTACTGGGAAAGCGTTACTAAGTGGAGTGAACTATGCATCAGGAGGAGGTGGAATTCTCAATGCAACAGGAAGAATTTTTGTAAGTTAATTTAACTTTAACTTAGTTTTGCAATCGCTAAAACTATTGAAACACATTAAGAAAGATTGTAAAAGACGTATGTATTTTAGTATTTATGTAAGCGTAGTAGTGTGCAATCTGTGCATGACATTTATGATCAATTGATCACATACGCGCAATGTGAAAGAGGCATCTCTACGAGTCTAAGTCGATAGTTGAAACTTTGACACTTTTATCAACTCAAAAAATTATTTATCGGATACTTCTAGCCGTGTGTGAGTAACATAGGTTTAGATGCAATAAAATCAAAGGATTTGACCGAGTTTTAGCCATTATTTTTTAAGAATGATAATCTGAGAATGAAACTAAAGAAAGTACTTGATTACATGGTTTGCAGGTAAACAGAATTGGGATGGACGTCCAAGTTGATTTCTTCAACATCACAAGAAAAGAATTTGATGGTTTGTTGGGAGAGTCCAAAGCAAAAGAATACATTAGCAAGAAATCAATATTCTCAGTCACAGTTGGATCCAATGACTTCCTCAACAATTATTTGATGCCTGTTCTCTCAATTGGAGCCAGAATTACACAAACTCCTGATTCATTTACTGATGATATGATCAATCATCTTAGAGACCAACTTACGGTATTCACCTATTCAATTTATTCGAACTGATATACATTTGTTTCGTATACTCAATCCCTCCGATTGAAAACTCCAAACCATCGCGACTCTAGTATATGTCAATACAAAGTTATTGTCATAGTCGATAATACCACCGAGTGACACCCTTTCACGTTACTATAACTTGACATTGTCTTGTGATTATGCTTGCAGAGGTTGTATCAGCTAGACGCTCGGAAGTTCGTGGTGGGAAATGTTGGGCCAATCGGATGCATACCTTACCAAAAGACAATTAACCAATTGAACGAAAATGAATGTGTGGATTTGGCTGACCAGCTTGCTCGCCAATACAACACCAAACTCAAAAATCTCCTTACTCAACTAGGCCCAAATCTACCTGGAGCCACATTTGTTTATGCAAATGTTTATGACCTTGTCATGGAACTTATTACCAACTACAAGAAATATGGTACGTCTTCATATTCACTATTATGTCGTGACTCGTGAGCCTTTTACACTCGTGCTACCTTTTATTTAACCGGGAATGCTAGAAACTTATTTTAACAGTCGATGTTTAATATTCTAGAGTACATTCTCCCCGAGTTTACTAATTTACGACCAATTGACGGATTTGATATAGGGTTCACCACGGCGAGTGTAGCATGTTGTGGAAACGGAGGCCAATACGCCGGAATCGTACCGTGTGGACCAACATCAAGCCTGTGTAAAGACCGTGATAAGCATGTCTTTTGGGACCCTTACCACCCAAGCCAAGCTGCTAACATATTGATAGCCAAGCAATTACTTGACGGAGATACTAAGTATATTTCTCCCGTGAATCTCCGGCAGCTTCGAAACCTTTGAATCTTTGATTAAAGTGTAACCTATACTACAAAGTTTTCTTTACTAAAGTATCTTATGTATCTACTATGAAATTGTTTTGTAATCTCTACAGTTCAGTAATGAGAAGTATACCATAAATGTAATTCCCTTTTTCCAATTTCCGTACTTAATCAAGGTCGCGAACCTAAATGTCACACGTGAATACTAATCTATACTATACCTTTAATAGGCTAATCTCAATGCATATGTGGCAGTCTTTGAAAGCATCTAGAGAAAAAAAATCCAATTCAAATCTTACGTGTCATCCCATTATTCAGTTTCCTTCTCTCTCCTCCATGTAGTACACCCTTCAACTTTTTCCAAATTAATTCTCATCAATTTCATCATTTATATGATAATTCATCATCATTATTCTATCAACTAATGATAATCAACTTTGTGTCTCTTGACTTTTCGCTTACCAATTTATCAGTTACATATTAGTTTGAGATACTATATATACCTTGGTGATTTGTTTGATTTGGAGAGAAAAATTTGCATGAAACAAATATTTGACATGTTGAAAGAGAGAGTGGAGTTAGGTTAGAGAATTAGATATTAACATAGTGGAGTATAGATTGCTTTCTCATACAACAATTTAGAGGAATATTAGCATCTTTTAATAGTTTTATGTATCAATAGTTGTTAGTCTTTATATAAGTGTTTGTGTTTGTACTCTCAAATTATTGTTACGTCCAAATTATATAACGCTATTTTTTTTAATGGTTGTATTGTAGAAGACTATACATAATACAATTTGATAGCTTTGGTCATTGATATTTTCAATTTTGCATTAGACTATGAAAATATGATTTTACTAAAATGCATGCACACACCATATATCGATTATGGTTACATGAATCTTAGAATGATTCGCATCAAGGTTTATTTTTTTTGGATCAATTATGGTTTCAATGAAGAGTAGATTATGTGTTGCGATAAGCTTTAGATTGAAAACGGGTGAAGCCAAATTGCAATCTTTTACGAATCATGTCAAATCATTTTGAAATTTGAACTAAATTTGGAATGATAATAGGTCAATCTGGTTAGGTCATGGTGGGGTTTGTCATATTTGGTCACTTCTTGGACAAGTTCAATCAAAATTGGTCATTTTAAGTTTGGTCAATTATGATCGAATTATTATAGGATATTTCAATATTATATCAAATAATATATCAAATTGATGTTCTATTGCTAAATTATGTTTTAATAATTGGGATTTTAATGTGGTTAATCTGCGTCATTTAGGCTAATAAAAAGGTTTCATAAAATCCACGGGGCATGTCAATGGCGAATCATTTTAGGTTAATTCCACATCATCAGCCTACGTGTCACTCTCATATTAATTATTTCAAGTCTCTTGAGCTGTCTTTGCAAACGTTTAGAAAATATTTCAACTTCTTTAAATTTAATTAGCATAAATTTCGTCATTATTGAATCATTAATCAGCATCTTAATAATGGTATTGAATATGTGTCTCTTGAATTTTCGTTTGTCAAGTTTGTTAGTTACATGTTAGATCAACACAGTATCTGTATGGCTCAGTTATTTGTGTGAAGTTAGTAAGTTAAAAATAAAAAAACATGTCACCCACACATGAACGGTATGTCGAAAGAAAAAATTAAGGAGAAGAGATAAGAAAATAATGGTGTAGATAATTATCTCTTACAACAATTTAGAGTGATATTGAGAAGTTTCAATGATTTTATGTATCAATCAGAGTTAGATGTTATGAAGTACATTATCTTTGTACATATCTCCAAGTTATTGTTAGTTGCAAATTAATATAGGAATTATTCGAAATTTTTATAGTGTATTATAAAAAAAAAACTCTTTTTATAATGAAAGTTGATCGTTGGTCACCATATTTTTTATCTTACAAAGTTACAATTGAACCGACAAAGGCGACAATTGTATTTTGATTACTAAATTCTACACACCTACTATGAATTCATACAACGTTAATTAACTTTTGATATTTTTTCATTATGATATGCAAATCATGACTATTCGTTATTTTGGAAATATAATTTGCAACAATATTTTTTTTGAAATATTTTGAATATAGCATCACTACTGGTTTAAAAAAGCATACCAAAATCAAAATGATATTGTGTGAATATACATATATTCTTAACGAATTTTAAATTAATGTTCCTATATTCACTTTATTTACGTAGTGTTTGGTTCAAGGTCGGAAACGAAATATAGATGTTATGGGTTTAAATTTGTGTACGTTTCGGCATTCATAGGCAAAAGTAATAGTTTTTGGGGGAGGAGTGAGGATTGAGATTTGTGTGACAATATCTGGGAGTGAGTCTAGGGGTTCGAAAGAGTTTGATTAAAATGAAGGAAGAGAGAGTCAAATCATAAAATGAAATATAAAGTAGGCAAATAGATCGTTGAACAAGAGATAGTCCAATCACGTTTAAAAGAGGTCTGGCGGCTAAGAGTATATTAGTGTCCGTGCAGTGTGGGAAGAGAGGTAGTAAAGTAAAGAGTATCCATAATTTAATAAGGTTAGAGGCGGAAGAGTTTCATTTTGAGGAATGAGATTTATGAAATACCGAATGAAAAACAAACTTTTAAACTTACAATTATAAAAACAGTGCGAGCATGAGTTTGTCTCTTAAAAAAAACTCCCTACGTTCCAGTGGGATATTGGTCTTTACTTTTCGACCAAAAACCAATAAAATTTGGTGAGGTAAAGGTGGGAGAAAGGAGAGAGAAATAGAAAATCCTTACAAAACCAATAAAATGTGGGTAGAGTGATACCACTTGAGGGTACTATATTAACTTTATAAACACCAAACCCTCCTTAATAAGGAAAAATCAACAATTCACTGAAACACCCCAATATGAAATAGTCAAACATCTCACTGGAACAGTGAAAGTAAATTGTTTACAAACATAATTTCAAGTGGACAAGACACCTAAGAAAATCACGATTGTTGTTGTTCCATTAATATTGAGATCAAATAATTATAGAATAATGATTCTTATATTATTAATTTAATATGTTAAATAATTTTTGAATTTTTTTAATATGAGTCAGTATCATTCTCATTTTTCAAAGAAAAGGGCACTCCAATACATAATTTTGATAATTGGAAATACACATTTATATAAAGAAGAGTACAAATAAGTTTGGATACGATCAAAGGGTGCTTATATGTGAGGATGATGCCATTGCTTTAGGGGGGTGGGGGTCATGTTATCTATGGTTAATCATAGCTCTTATGATGGATAAAGCCACTATTTCTCTTAATCTCAAAAACAGCCCCGTGATTTCACGGGGACAAATACTAGTGTCACCGTTAATAGATTGCATAGAAACGTAAACGTTTTCCCCTTTACATTAATTGAATACACCCCGACATTCAATAAAAAAATACAAACCGTAAAATCGACTATGAAAGGGTTAAAGTCGTCTCCATACATACAAGTGGTCGTGACGGGACGCCAATCAAATAAGGAGTGGAAAAGTCTAGGCTAAGCTAGGGCTATAAACCGTGACATGTCTAGCACAAAGAAGGCAATAATAGAATCAAGCAAATAGGAAGAAAAGGCCAAAGAGAAAAAGGAGTGAAGGGGGATGAGTAGTCAGAGTAATAAGAGAAATGTTTAGTACAGGGAACATGAGACAATGAATATATTTGGATTTGTGTCAGTTTTTATTCAATGTGTGAATTTGTGTATGTAGTAATAATATGGATCGACCAAATGGATGGTACTGTAAATCATAATAACAGCAGGGTAAAAAAATTTGAGCATGTTTGTAATGAAATTTACCTTTGAAAGGGACTTGTGAATTGTGATCAACTGAGGATTTTCTGTGGTGCAGAAGACAAAAATCCCTCGTTTCTGCAATCAATCTGCATTTTCGCGTGCCGTATCATGATATTTAATGTCTCGCTCTGATTCATTTGTATTCATTTCATTGAAGAATTTCATTTTTTTTGGGGGCGTACGAAGAAGGTATGAGTTTTAATTGTATCGGGAGTTATAATTCGAGTCTGACGCTGGTGGAAAGAATGTCACAGAAGCAGTTTAATTAATCGATCTTTCTCATATACGTGTACACGAACGTGATTTTCTTCTGATCTAAACAACTAATGTTCATTTGTACTTTAAAGTACGGATTTACTCCAAATTGGTAAAATTTCAAATGTGTAGACAAGTAAATAAAGAGTACTACGGAGTAAAGATTTTTTTTCCTCCATTCATTGTTCATTGAGCTAGGTTAATTAGGAGTAATTGTGTGTTTAAAGTTTACACGTGTTCACAATTAGTATAATGTATTATGTATATAGCGTGAAACGGTATTACGGTAACTTCAAGGAAAATGAGGCCAATTACCTACGGTTAATAGGAGGGGGTTGTAAAATTGTGAGGAATGTGTGAAACCTCAAAAAAAAAGACAAGACAGGAGTGAAGGAAGGAAGAAATGTTAAGCGGGGAACAGTAGGCGAGAAATCAGGGGCAGAGAACACACAGAAGAGAAGATAAGAGTAGTACGGAGTGAGAATCTGATGCCGAAATCGGAGGAAGTGGAGAGAGAGAAACAACAACAGCAGCAGCAGCAAACAAAGCCAATAATTGCGAACCACGCTTCTCCGACACGCTCATTTTTTCACCTTTTAACTCACCTCCTTTCTATTCTCGCCCATTGGTTGGTTGGTCTCTCCTTATTTTTCCCCGCTCGTTTTGTTCAAACTTTGGCCGTCCTAGTCTCCCTTCCTTGGCTCGTTCTGCTGATAGAGTGATAGTGATCGATATGATTTGGCTTTGCTTGGAACATTCAAACCTCTTGACGTAGAACTTATTAGTACTCTCTTTGTTCTCGTAAATAGTTAATTGTAAAACATGTAATTACGTAACTAAATCTTCTGACTAGTAATAGCGAAAATAATGTATTACGCTACTACGATTAGTATGTAATGAACCGTGTGTGACTTTACGGTGTTTAACGTGCGTGTGGGGATGATTATTGAAGATTTTTCTTGCAATTGAAGACTAATTACAAGCGATGATTCGAGTGATTGCACCGGATTAGACCTACTACAAATTATGGGTTTGAAAAGTGGTGCAACATACTTCGCATGCAGGCATGATATGTGTACTCAATATTAGACTTTTTGAGACATTTTGTTACAGTGATTTCTACATACTCAAGTTCATTTTTTCCTTCTTCATTTCATTCGAGCGGAATGTTTGACTCGTGCGACATGTTACTGTTTACGATACTTCATTTTTGCTCGAGTAAGTAGTATCTAAGTGTACATACTCCGTAGTCGTTTATTTTCAATCAAACTTCTTTTAGTTTCGTTTTCAGTTTTCATATCAAATGTACTCCGTATATGATTGTTTAAAAAGAATAGGTTTTGTCTACAATCTTAAAGTTATGAGATGAACATCTAACCACTAGAACAATCTTTATGTGTACAAAAAAGCAAAACATTCCTCGTCTACTACTAACTTTCAAGATGGTTTAACGATTACAAAAATGAAAATTGATATACTCTTACTTCGTAGAACAATTGTTGATCCAAGATCGGACGGATAATAATCCAAATCCCAAAGGACAAAACAATCTAAGCCTCAACCTAGACACCAAAAAGCCTCATGTAAATCAAACTATAGAGACCTATTTGCAAAATCTGGCCAAAAGATACGACTATCCCCCCAAAACAGGCCCTAGACTTAATGCCAAACAAAACAAGTCACTCATCCACTCCAATCTCCACTACACTTACTCCCACTTTTACCCATCCTAGCTTAAAAACTAGTCAAATTTTTACATTGTAAGACTATTCCCATGAAAAAAATTGACAAATCCCACCAAGAAAACATCAAGGATTCCCATAAAAAAACCCATTAAAAAGTTACTGTTACACTCTTACATTTACTGTACTGCCTAGTGACTAGTCCTTATCCATTGTATGCAACTTACCAGCTAGTTATGTCGCACCAAAAATAGCCAAATATCATACGACACAAATCCTCTCTTCTCCCAAAACAAACCACTAATGTCTAGGACAACATATTCTTCCAAAACATTTGTCCTACATATATTAACCATGCATTAACCGTAACTCCATTACACTCCGTTATATACTTATATCGGCGCATATATAGTACGTCACGACTATTCGACCAATTTAAACTAATAATGTAACGTGTTAAGAAACACGTTGTCGATGACTCTATTGTTTTCTATTCGATACATATTCGGACTAAATCGATCATATTGCGCGAGACACTACTATACAGTAATTATTAATATTTGTACATTTGGATTATTATGTTTGCATTAAATAATAATTGTCTCATCCCCAGCAAGCTTACTGCAAAAGCTGTTGACAGTGTTTGGCATATAATCCTCCTGCTGGGACTGCTTCCCTTCCCTTCCCCTCCTCTGCATGCTCTCTGTACCTTCCAGATTCTCTCTCTCTCTCTCCCACTCCATATAAACCCTCATTCCCCCACTTTCCAAACAACACCTTATTCCTTAGCTTCTCCAACACACTTCTCTGTTTAACCAACGTATTCATCACTATTCCTCTCCAAGATTCAACCATATCAGATAAGATAACATAAGACAATATAATATATCATCAAAAACAAGCATGACAACATTTGAAGCTGGAGCGGAGGTGAAGGTGGAGAAGGCGGTGATGAAAGGCCACCAAGTGACGGCGGCGTCAGCGGCGGCGGAGGAGGCGCTTCCGTGTCCGCGGTGTGGTTCGCGCAACACCAAGTTCTGTTACTACAACAACTACAACTTCTCTCAGCCGCGCCACTTCTGCAAGGCTTGCCGGCGTTACTGGACCCGCGGCGGGGCCCTCCGTGACGTCCCCGTCGGCGGTGGTTCTCGGAAGTCTGCTAAGCGGTCTCGTACCAACTCTCCTTCCTCCGCCACCTCTTCTGCCACCTCCTCTCCCACCGTCTCCGCCGTTGCACCCGGGTCCTACGCCCCGCTTCCGGCTATCCCGGTTTTTTCCGGCGGGTCTGGTGCTGGGTTCACTTCTCTGCTGGCCTTGGGTGGGCTCGGGCTTGGGCTTGAGGAGATGGGGTATGGGTTTGGTGTTGGTGTTGGGCGTGCTGGTTGGGGTCTGCCGGAGGTTGGGTTTGTGGGTGGGAATATGATCAATTTGAATGCCAACTGCGGTGGTGGTTGCGGTGGTGGTGGTGGTGGTGGTGGGAGTGGTTGTAGTGGTGGAGATGATGGTGGATGTGCTAGTAGTGGTGGTGCTACGTGGCATGTGGAGAGTGTTGGCGGCGGCAACGGCGGTGGAGGTGGTGGTGATGTGTATTCTTTGCCTGAGCTTGCTATTTCTACTTCCGGCAATTGTCTGAAGTAAAATTCCCCCACAAAACCCATCTTTTAAATTATTTATTTTTACCTTTTTTTAGAAGTGAAAAAATTGAAAATCGAGTTAGTATTAGTTTGATGATGGTAATTAATTAGGGTGTAATTTGGTGGATTGGGGTAGATTGATTAGTGTGGGTGGATTAGTGACGTAATTAATGGAGTTTCGAGCTAATCTATGTAGTCTTTGAGAGGTTAGAGTTGAGATCAAGATTAGCGAGTTTCAATCGTGACTTTTGGTTGTAATATCTGTCTTTTTTTGGGGGCCGTGAATGGTGGAGTATGTAATGAAGATCCGATGAAACTTGAATGCGTAGCTTTTATCAACTTTTGCCTTTATAGGATGATCATGTATTTTTGTTTCAATTTGTGCTTTGGATTTTCATACATTCTCCTAAATTGTTTCTCGATCAAATTCGTGTGCGAACATGAAGAAATATATGAGAGGAGGGCAATACGACATAACGATATTGTATTGATTTGAATGTATTGACCTCGATTGAGGGTAGGGGTAAACCCCTATTTATACAAGAGATAACTTAGAGAATAAGTCGGAGATAATCTCTACGACATAGAGTTCTACCATAACTAGAATTTACCAAACACATAGAATTCTACCATAAATAGAATATACCAAACAGTAATATATTCCTTATTCTATTACAACCCATATTCCTAAGATAGATATTACCATATTTCCAACAAACATTGCAAAATGTGTTTCTCGTTGTCTAAATGATGTACTAGACAAACCTATCGAGCTGATGATCTATATTTTCCCTATGAAATGAAAACTTGATAAAATCCTATAATTCAATACTCTACTCAATCAATGGGGATTTCCTTCATATTCTTTCTCTTATGATGTGATCCCCTCTAGTTGAAGTACATACAAAGTCCTTATGCTTGCTTGATTACTTTATTTTTGATATGCTCCACTTTAGTTCGAGTACTATAAGAGTATAAGATCAGACTAGAAAAAACTTGGACAACCGCTACATCCCCGAGTAAGACTCATTGATCGTGGTTCACTTTTTGCATCTGTCTCTGTTCAACTTGGAAAAAGAATTTCTTCAATTAAGATTAAGTTGGTTGCATAGTAGACTACTCTAATACTCCGTATGATAAATTACACCATAATCCACGGTTGTATGAGTAGTTGCTCCTTTTTTTTTTTTTCCTAACAAATGTCACCATAGTCCACGAGTGGCGTGCATGAGCCATGGTATACGAAGGGTGTGCCATTCATTAATCAAGACGTTTTAGAAGGCCAATTTATGTCACACACGAGATACATTTTAGGGGGAAAAAAAACAAGCTCCTTTTCAAATAAATCGATTCATTTTACATCATACACTTGTTACTCCTATCCAAAAAACCAAACCCTTTGTATCTACTATCTTCGTTTTTCTCTATAGAGAATTCTTTGCATATGAAAGAGATGTCACAAGGGAAACAATACTCCTAAATCTATGTTTAACAAAAATACACATCGACTTGTTAATTACTCCGTAATCGCCAAGGACAAACGAATATTTTATTTTTACATTCGACCCCGTTCTTAACGTTAACAAATGAAACGAACAGAGGGAATATCTAGGAGAAGGAAATAAAATTGGGCTTAGCGAGAGGCAGTTCAGTCCATAAACCGCCATACTTACTCCATAATAATAAAAGAACAGCCCAAAAAACTTGGATCAATTGACCCACAAACAAATTTCAAAAATTTCCATAAAAAAACATCGCTGCAAAATTAAAGCTTTTCTTTTTATTATATTTCCTTAAATCTTCATCTTCTTCCCCCTTTTCTTAGGGTTTTATAAACCCAGAAACACAAACAATTTTTTAAATCTTCACTCTCACTCTACCCAGACAATATTAATCCCTTTTACTATCCCCTCCTTTATTAGCTTCTCGTTCAAGATTCAACAGAGCTAACAACATACAATGTCATTCTTCTCCACTCCCCAACCTCAACAACAACAACAACAACAACAACAACAACAACAACAACAACAACAACAACAACAACAACAACAACAACAACAACAACAACAACAACAACAACAACAATCTTCCTTATTCAATTTCCAACAACCCCAACCCCAACAACAACAACAACAACCCCAACAACAAGCTAACCCTTTCTTGCAACAACCCCAGCAACAACAACAACCACAGTTTCAGCAACAGCAACAGCAACAGCAACAGCAGCAGCAACAACAAAACCAACAACAGCTGTTTCTTTTCACAAACAATAAAACTCCGGCGAGTTACAGCACTAAATGGGCAGATCTTCACCCTGATTCTCATAAAGTCCTCTTCAAAATCGAGTATTTTTCTTCTTTCTTTGTCCTTTTCTTTGATTTTTAGTTTGTTTTGGAGGAATTAATTAGTGGGTATTTTGTTAATTTTGTGTTTTAATTAGTGGGTCATTTTGTTAATTTGTGTGTATTGTTTTGGGTAATTTTATAGGGAAAGAATACTAGAGTATAGAGATGAAAGCCAGAGATTAGATCAATGTAGTCGCCTTTTCGATTCTTCTGTCTCTAATAACGCTTTCGAGCTCGATGCCAGCCGCATTCTTCAGGTTTGTTTCCTTTACTCTGCAATGCAATCTTTGTTTAATTGGGAATTACTGCTTTGGAACCTTAGAATTGGTTGTTTTTGGTGAATTTTTCGTAGCGTTGTGTTGTGCAATTCCGGTCACATTGTAGTGAAATCGACAACTTGGAATGTTGCGAGCTTTGAATTATGTTGTGCACCTGAAACTTAGTCACATTGGACATTTAAAGCATGATGTTTTGTGGTGAACATCAGTTATCGTGTCATGGCAATTAGTGGCGTATGGAGACGTGATTGGAGGGTCGATTTTTTGTATAGGGGTCAAGTCTAACATTTACGGATATTCGTATCTTTGGAGGGTTGATTTGTATAGGTAAATTGCGCATTAGGGGAAGATGAATTTTCTTTTTTTCCATCTGGGTGGTGGAGTGAAGACTGTAGTTTGATACGCCCCGAGAATGCCGTCATTGGTCTATAATTAATCATGGAAATGCAATCTTTACGGTGTTTAAGATGTATACTTTACGTTTGTTGGCCACTTGCTTAGCTGCTAATAATTTTTCTATTTATTTCGGTTAGAAAAAATAGTGGAAGGACGCTAAGAAAGCATATGTTAATAGATAGGGTGATTTTTTGCAGGAGCTTGGTGGAATTAATACTTCTATGGAAAGACAAAAAGTTGTAATGCAAGAGTTAATGGCTGCTGGGAAGGACATGCTGAGGAATGCTGAGATTGCAGTTCGTTCTTTTATGATGCTTCGGCCAAGGTTCATACATCAAAAGTCCAGCTCCGGCTCAAATCCGACCAGTCAAGGAGCTGGTGGTGCAACAGATGCCAGCGGTGGAGCTCAGTCTGCTGCTAACACTATGTTGCAAGTTGTTGACTTTTATAGTGGGATTCCAAAGAAACCATCTCCATTCATGCATCAAACTGTTATTCGGTTTGAGAAGTACCTTGGGGAATGCCGCCAATGGATTGAAGAGTTAGAGCAGCTTCTGCTCTCAGACTCTGACCGAAACTCTATCAGTTTCAACTCGTCAGTTTTGCAGTCTCTTCCAAAAGTCCTGACCAATGTACATGAGTTTTTCGTGCATGTAGCTGCTAAGGTAATGGTACTAGCTATGAATTACTATATCTTATGACGTAAATTTTCAGTAAACCGATCTTGGGAGTCTGGCATAGAATATTCATCTTCTGGTTTTGCATATCGTCCAATGCTGTTTGAATTCACTCATATAAGCAGTTATGTTTATGTAGATTTTTATTATTGCACGTGTATATGCTTTTTGATGACTAGAAAAGGTGCATACTTCGAAATGCTGCAGATTTATTCAGTCAGCATATGAACCGTATAGACTTGCCAAGAAAGCACGTAAATGGCTTTGTTGGTGCCTCACGCCTTCTGACAAGTCAATATAGTATCTAGGTTGGATGATGTAAGGTTGTGGCTAGTTCCCAACTTCCCATGCTTGTGACATCGCAATAGAGCACATTCCATCATCGTTCTGTTCTTTCTTTGCCCATGTTGTGAAATAAAAGATAACAGAGTGAGACATTATTTTTCTGATATCGGTGGTACTATATTTTTTTTTTGCCTTCTGACTCCCACTGTGTGTCACAGTTTTAGTGTATTAAATGTCTTTGATCTATTAAGCTTCAATTGTGTCCGTCCTGTATCTGTTGTCTGGTCCTTTCTCCAGTGTTGAAATCTGCTTTATCTGCTGAGCATTTCGTGCTTCTCCATATCAGGTAGAGAGCATTCATCAGTACATTGCATCCATGAGAGCAGCATATCTCGCTGATCAGCGACACCGTGGTGATGTGAATGATCCTTTTTTGGAGGCTGATAGGCGAGAAGTGGCTAGACAAGAAGCAGCTGCAAAGAGAGTACATCCAACATTGCACTTGCCAGCACTACCGCAGCCAACGACACAGGTTGCCGGGTTGTTTGCCAGTTCAGGGACTCCTGGGCTATCAACTGCCCCGCAAACGTCTGGAGCTCAGTTGCCCCCATCAGCATCTGGTCCTTCTTTCTTTGGCACATCTTTGTCTACTCCTGCCAGCACTTCCTTGTCGTTTTCAACTCCTAACACAGCTCCGGGGTCTTCCCTTTTCTCTTTATCTGGTTCTACTCCTCAATCATCAGCCTTTCCTTCCTCATCGCCATCATTATTTGGCCCGACTTCAACCCCCTCACTATTTTCTACTCCAACCGCTGCTGGTGGGAATTTTGCAACGCCATTCGGTACAGGTACCTATTCTTAGTACTGTTTTCTTAAAGCATACATCTGTATGAACATTTGTAATCTAGAACAGGAGAACTTCTATGTACGTGTGGAAGGTTAGTGTGTTGCTGTCATTATGAAATGCGATGAGTGGCTGTATTATTTCATATGAAATATATGTCAGGATTTTGTGACACTCTCCCTACTTTTTGTTAAGTAGCAGTTCTCATCAACGATACATCAGGAACTGTTCACAGTTTTCTGTTGTATGTTTTCTCTGACTGTCTAAACAGCTTCTTTGCCATTGCAATAGGCTAGAGATAAATGTGTACATCCCCCCCTCCCACTTATGGTGTTTTAAGCCGAACTTTGTGAGGAACAGTAGTCTATGGCTAGTTTACCAGGGTTTTATAGGAGTTCCTGTCAATGCTTCAGCTCGGAGTATTAGTCACCGTGCAATTTTGTTGAGTTGAGTAGTTGTAAGCATGTAATATTATTCTCAGCATGCTTAGCTAATTATCACTGAATTGGTGAAACATTAGGCTCTTTATGTGATTGCCTGATTGGCTGGTGTTTAATTCTTTGTGGGATGGGTAAACTGGGCTTCTGTATGTTTGAGCCATGAGTAGCAGTAATCAATCTTGTTTACCCAATATAATGGCAAACATACATTGTCTCCGGTTGTGGCTGTATGCCTGTATGGGATGCTCGCAGGGGGTAGGGGTCTTAGTAACAACTTACAAGCTTAGAGGGCTCCTGCCAGTATACAGTCAGATTTCTGGGACAGTGAACTGAATGCCTTGCTCTCCACCATTGTATAGCCTCACTTTTAAAAACGAAAAAAAAGAAGAAAATATATGACACTATGCTTGTTTTGGTTGACTAATTGGACTCGCTGACTTCAATAGTTTTGTGGTTTGCCTGATCTTTTTCTTTTGAGGGAAAGTTTGCCTGACACATAATAGTTACCTCTTTTTCTAATTTGAAGTAAACAGATTAATGTTAATGGCTCTATCTCGATCTTTGTGGCTCTCAAATGAAACAGACACTCATAAGCCGTACTAAGGAATCAATGACATCTACGTTTCTATCTATGGTCTAAAACAACAATGTGTTTGAACTTTGTGTAACATATCCTCCCTGATAATGCCCTGGGCCCAATTTGTTGGAGGGGACACCAGGATATGTTCAGTAGGCGTGGGTTCTTTAAAGCTTCTACTTTTTCTCTGATTTTTTAGGATTTCGAGTAATTCTGAGTCTGGATTTCATTCTTAGCATGGTTTTGTGCGGTTGACCTACGTTTTTCGATAAATTCGCATAACTTTAGGCATTGGGTGATTTGCTGAGGTTTGATCCTCAGTCGGGCTGGTGTGAATTGGTCTTTGTTAGCTCGAGCCAAGCGTCAGACTCATAGCAGTCTTTTAGACACATGGCAGTCAGGCGGAGGATCTAAAGCTAGCTAGCTTCAGGGTGACAACTTTAGTTGTAACTAGTACCAGTATTTGACAGAGAAGATTTATTAGGTCTTCCCTTCTCTTGCTCCAATCTGACCCCCTTTGATGATTTTGTTTTCAAATTTGTGATTGACAGGTGCTGGATTAGCATCAGGGTCAAGCCTTGGAAACACAACTGTAAGTAATGTTAACAGTGCGTTCTGTCAACTGATCCTATGTGTGTGTGTGTGTTTTCCTTCTTTATGAAATTTACAGCAGTGCATAAGTTTTTATTCCATTTAAGTATCTGACACCCTGAAGTTTTTGAGCTTCAGGGTCATCGCTTAGAATTGCGATTAAAATGCTGGTTTGTGTAGTAATGCCTCTTATTCACCTTTTATCTCCTCTTTTGATCAGCAGAGAAATACTAGGCCAAAAGGACGCAGTAGCCGGCGCTAGCATAAAGTTTTAGTTTAGGAAGATGATATGGTCGTAGGTGTTTGTCCACCAGTAGTGACTTCCGAGTCTCTGGAGCCTGATGTCCCCAAATGAATGCGTCCATCACTCAACTATGCTTCAAGTGAAGCTTCTTCTTCGACATGGATTGTGCTGCACAAAGACTCGTTGTGATCTGAAAGTCTTCCCCAAGCGCTGCAACAAATGTGATTTTGTAGAACACGCACGCTCTTGGGGTCGAAATATTGATGTAGTTTACCTGGACAAAACTGAAGAAATGCTTTTTAGCCTGTGTATTAATGTGAATGATGAAAAGTCAAAAGGAGGACCCTATTTTTTTTTTTTTTTTTTTTAAAAAGAACTCGCCAATTGTTTAGGGGTTTCATTTCATCGTTTGCTTCCCCCTTACATTTATGTTGTAAACTTGTAATTGCCTAATCAAATTCTACATGTAGGTATGTTTTTGTCTTGAAAACTTGTCTCATAATTTTTCTCCTTGTGTTTTTTTTTTTGAATTTTCAAGAATAAGACGGTTACTAGATGACGATTCATGTTAGCCGACCCCAAATCATTTTGGGAATAAGGCTTGGTTGTTGTTGTTGTTGTTGTTTTCAAGAATAAGGTCACATAACAATTTGCTTTGTTTTCACATTGTTCTCATAGTCAAATTTAAGGGCTTGTGTAATGTCATTCTCATTTTATAAGAGTCTGTCCCTTCTGGATCAAAAAGGAATACTCGTATTTGTTAACTTTTCTTATGATAGCGTTTAGTTCCTAAACAAGTACGACGAAACAAAACGTCCCTAAAAATGGAACTACATGACACAAAATGCCTATAGATTGAAAGTGTTAAACCCTTGAGTAAGAATTAATTTCTTTTATCAATCAATTTATCAATAAATAAAGATATTCGGTGTATTTACCAAAATCGACTTGCTTCGGAGACCAGATTTTTTTTAGTTTAGAACTAGAACGTTGGCCTAATAGAATAGAGTCTTTTCGGATTAAACGTAGAGGATGGAGGGTAAATGAACACCATACGGTAAAACATGTCAAAAGGCAATACGTATGAGAGTAACATTTACACTTTCGCATAAAACCGGTGCGCGGCAAAAATTAGGTCATTGAAGTTCATCAATGTCGGATATTCACAGCAACACCGCCGGCAGCGGCGGCGTTTCTCGCCTATGCGCCGTAATCCGCCGCTCTCTCCACCCTTTCACGGTACGAATTTCCGCCGCACCGCGCAAACACTTTGATATTTTTTTTTGTTTCAATTCTTTCGAAGTTTAATTCGGTATTGATCATCGTTTCAATTAATTTGTTACAGAAATTGCAGGATTTTTCATTGACACCAGAAAATGAAAAACAGATTCTAATTTCTCTTTCTCAGGTCCGTTTTTTTTTTGTTTTGATGCCATGACTAATTGTCGCTTTTGATTTTATTCAATCAAAACCCTAATTTAGCGTGTTCTTGAAGATATTCCGTCAAATTCGTCGCTGGATTGATGATCAAGACGCTGATAAACATCAACAATCGATAAGCTGTTCGAGTTTTGATTCGTATTCCGATGAGCATGAGTGTTTACCTGATATAGTCTCAATTTTGGTACTGTTTTTAATTGTTTTGCCCTTAATTTTGCAGTAATTTAGCTACTTCATTTCCAGTTTAATTTAGTTTCAATGATTTCTCGGCGATCATGATATTATTGGTGAATTATATAAGCTTTGCTGATTATTTGTGACGTAATACAATGTGTAAAATTATGAGCTATTGTACTAAATAACGGGATGAATTTGTTGATTATGAGCGGAATCATGGAGTGCATATCGGACTGATAAGTCGTTTGTACCGATAGATTACAAACATCTTCCTCCGAGCTACTTGTAGTTGTGAAAACCGTGTCTACTGATTAATGTTGCGGTACTTCCACCTAAAATATGGAGTGCTACTTTGTTGTTAATCTAATAGTGAGGAGTTCCCATGTTAGCTCCTGGTTAACCGCAAATTATACTATGCTCCCGGGAGCACAAGGAATCATGGTGCTCCCACTCACAATAAAGGGGTGGGCCCCATGAAATAAAAATGAAAATCATTTTTAATTGTGGTCACTAGTCTCTACTGTATTGTGAGAAAGACCAGCATGCTCTTTGAGCTCCCGGGAGCATGGTATAAGCATTGCATGCTCCTTGAGCTCCCGGGAGCATGCTATAAGCATTATTATCATTGTCAAGATTGTATGGATTGGCTCTGTATGAACAGTTGTCTTTTCTGTTAAGTTTTTCAGATGTGCACTCCTAATAGAATGTTCGTTCATGGGTCAACTTGAGTATTTTTGGTTTTTTACTAGGGCTCTAGCTTGTTCACAAATGTTCACATCCTGGTGTTTGTTTATTTGGCAGATTCCACTGCTGAATATTGACAGCAAATACATCCAGCATCTGGTCGGCAACATTTTACTGATCATCACGGAGTTTCTTCTAGATTGTGTATGTTACATTACTAATTGTTTTCAATAGCTGGAAGTTAGCTTAAGTCCGGACACTGATTGGCTGAGAACACGTACTCGACAGGGAGGCGGCCCAGACAAGTTTATTCATCTGTTATGTGTTGCCTTTGAAATTGGATTATGGAAGGTCTTTCCACACCATTCACAACATTCTTTTATTGGAGCTGTGAAGTTGAAGGCTATCCCATCAAACTTGAGTCTCATTTTGTATAATTTAGGTTGGAATAGTGTTGTAGGAATTATACGAGCTTTGCGGGGTATCCTAAAACTTTCAAAAGGAGAAGAAGATGAGGAACTTGTGTTCACATTGTTGACGTCTTTGAGTACTTCTCTTTCCGAAGTATCTTGGGATTCACTTAATGGTGTTCGAAACGAAGGCAGGACAGATATTCAAACTTCTTCTGTGCAGGATACACTGCTTTTCATGAATGACAGGGACACAGAAGTAAAGATCCTGTTAGTGGGAAATCTTGTTCAGCTTTTATGCTCCTTAGTTGAATTAACTGCTTCTGCTGAAGCTGAATCTAGTTTCCTCGATAAATATACCATCCTTAACAAGATTGGTGACGTTGTTCCAAAGATTGTGCGTTGGTGTTTTGCTGGAGAACAAACCTTTTTCCACAGGCGCATTCTCGCATATTTTCAGCATAAATTTTTGGTATGGATGTATTAATTCTATTTACGTTTTGCGACTCACAAACATTTGGACTTCCTGACAATTTGGAGAAACTCCAGGTTGTCTTCACTTTGCTGTATTGGACTTAGCATTAACTCGAGCATCGCATCGTCGTCGAGTCACTTGCTACTTCACAGCTTAAGAGTTTAATGACTCATTGTGGCATCACAGTAACGGATTTCCTATTTTACTGTGCAGATGGTGATGATAAGACTCAGCTTTCATATGCGACATGATTGTTCAGTCTTCCTTATATGGTTGCAACTCCTTCACGAGTACTTTCAAGATTTACTATCTAGACCCTTGTCTATTGTTCAGTGTGGCCTGAATGATTCTCTGGAAGGTTCTCCGTTTCTGTTATCTTTTCATGATCAGGATGCTTATCGAATTTCTTCTGTCCACTTACAAAGACAAGCTATTCTCCTTTTTGTAAAATGCTGCCTTGGCTTGATCTGCCCAAGAAAATCTAATCAGTTGGCGATTGATTTTAAGAGAACAAGTTCACTGTTTGATTGTGACTTGGTGACAACTGATGATGATATTGGTAGACAGAAGGGGCTTCTTGAGTTTTATGGATGGCTTCAAGACAAAGTTTCTTTGGACATCTTTTCAGAAAATGAGCTGTATCCCGAGAAGTGTTTCAAATTTGTTTCATCCTTCATCACACTATTCATGCACGAGGTATGTTTTTCTCGTTTATTGAGTATGTAAAGCTGACTTGTGTTGTTAGGGTCATAAGTGCTATTTCACGAAAACCATTGTGATTTTAACCATTACCCTATGCTTTTGTAAGAAAATTGTGGTGATTTCATCATAATTGTCCTTGCTTTAGTGGTTCCTTCAGTTAGCTGTTAACTTCCTGTGTATATGTTACCCTCTTCTCGTATTCATTGGAGATGTTCAAGCTAACAAGTGGCGATATTTGAACTAAGTACTGTGTCTCAGTGTAGATAACTTGTATCATATTACATGGTTTAATATATTTTTGCCTTTCACCTTTTATTTAACAAATTTAAGTCAAAGTTTCTTTCTTGGAAGTCGATGACCTAGGAATTTGCACTAGCCATACATTGGTCAAAAGGAAGGATGGTTAGACTACAATATTCTATATAACTAGTTTGGGGGCCCCAAACTACGAGTACACGTTTCTTATAACTTGATGATTTCATTTACTTAATATTATGTTATCTGTAGTTTTCTGTCACCAATCATTACATATTACTCTTCCGCCAATTGTCTTTCTGATTACTTGTTCCACTTTTATATGTACTTAGGATGACATGTTATTTGAAGTACTCTTGGATATGCTGTCTTTAACATCTTGCCCTGGAAGAATGTAAGTATAGGTGCTTTCAGATTTCTAGCGAGTTGAGTTCTACACAGCAAACTAATGCTATGCTGTTTAATAATTATTTCTTATAGGTTTTTTGAGGACAAGAGATCTTGCGACACTGAGAAGGATGTTCTATATCGACTTTCTAAACTTTTCAACCCTGCACTCATGTTTCATGTCTTTCTTGCTGAAGTATGGTTAGCTAAACGTAATTTTGTTGGAAGTTCCTTTTATTTTTTTGAAGTAGCTGTTGGAAGTTCCTTTGCAGTTTTATTAAAAGGCAATGTCCAATATATTTTATACCCTTTGTATTTCTTTGCATGCAGTTGCAGTATGATCATCAACTGCTTCTTGACTATCTTATTTCAACAGATACGGGTAGCAAATGCGCTGAATATTTGTTAAGGTGAGTTTTCATAAGCTTCAGGTGGTGCGTACTGCTTCCCTATTAACTACTTATTGCATGGAGAAGCTGCCAGTTTTTGAGATTCTGGACCATGTATTATCTGCGGCTCTGCGCACTTGTATACTGGCGAAGATATATTTTATAAACAGTAGGGCTGTGCTAAAGGATAGGGTGTAACACCCCATATTGTTTGGGACTTTTAAATTGGTTAGAATGTCGGGAGATATTCATTTTGAGGATATTAAATTCTATATTTGGAAATTAGGGTATACCTTCCTTTTTGGGTATACCTTCCTTTCGGATCGGAAGTCATCTGTTTAATATCCTCAAAATGAATATCTCCCGACATTCTAACCAATTTAAAAGTCCCAAAATATGTGGGGTGTTACATAGGGCATGTGTTCCATCATTCGAGAATATGTGATAATATTGCAAATAATTTTTTTCCATTTTTTGTTTTTTTTAGGTGCTTTCGCACTATATGTGATTCAAGGAATGTGTTTCTCCTATTTCGTGGTGATAAAATCTCTAGTGAAAGTAATAGTCAAACGAGCTGCAAGAGAAAGAGACCTGAAGATTTTTCTGCAGAGGAAATGGCCACCCCATTGCAGTGTGGGCATGATGTGTCATGTGAGCAGAATGAGGAAGTGGACCTGCCAGGGAGCAAGCTTTTTGGGAGGAGTGTCCGATTTCAAGATGCTAAAGCATGCTTGCTTTCTTTGAAATGTGCATTGAAAAGGCATCATAAGAAAAGTCTATTGCCATATAATCCTGAAGTGCTTATAAGACGGTATGTCTACCTATGGAAGCATTCTTAATATGCATGAATTTTATGTTCACCAGAAGCATGAATATCCTTCATAAGTTCATATTATTTCTTATTACTCATCTTAAGCATCCTCTTTACAATTCTTGTATCTGCTTCCAGTTGAGGTCATAGCCTTGTTTCTCTTGTTTCTATTTGACGAGGATTGTCTCAGTTTCTCCGTCGTCACTAAGTCCATATACGTTTTCTGTCTTCTCATCAACTGGGCATAGATATAAAGCTTGTTAAGTTAATTGCCGGAAAACAAAAAGCTATAGATTCCGATATCTGATTCATTGCCATCATTTTGCAAGCCCATTTTTGGATCAAACTGTCCTGTTCTGTGACCAGTAATCATATCTGAATTGTCTGCAACAGTAATTACTGATCTAATATTCTTGCCAACTAAACAGTTTTTTTCTTTCAGTATAACAAGGTTTGAAGTCCTTTGTGATCAGCTTGGTTAGAGGCAGGAGGTACCAATATGGTGGGAGGAAAATTGGAATTTCTGATCTTGGAAACATTGAGTGCATATTTCCAACATTGAAGAGTCGACTACCTGGCATAGACGAGGTACTAATGTGCGATGGATGGTTTTAGCATTCATTTAGGATTGGTGGCTATTATATTTTATTCTAGACATGGAGTGCCAACAAAAGCCATGTTTGAAGTATACTTTTTTTGGATATGCCAAATGTGTTCAGATATATTTTGGTCCAGCTTTGCAGAGTCGGCTGGAATATGCCAATTCTGTGACTGTCCAATTTCTTCCTGGGTCTAGTGCCGTATTCACTCAAACAATACCTCATTAAGCGTCCAATTGTGACTTGGACGAATATATGGTAAGTTACATATTCATGAATCTAATACAGATTGATGGAGAAGGAAGAAATAGCTGTGCCTATTTTTTTTGTGTGGATGCTGGTGAATAACTGTGACTTATCTGAGCTTCTAGTGGTTAGAGGAGAATGCTGACTCTGTTTCCTGGTTCAACAGATGATTTCTAGTACAGTTTAAGCTTACCTATTAGACAGTTTACTTGAAATTTCTTTTCTGAAAGTATTTGAATTTAGAAAAGAGCCTTAATAATTAGTTTGTGTGTACCTCTAGAGTTAATGAGCTATATTTTGTTAGCTGAACATGTTGTGTACATTCTTAAATTCATTAGTCTTCCTTAGTTTCTAGATTTCTGATCTCAATCTGAATGGCAACTGAAATCTAAAAGGACCAATTGTGGTCACAATCTTGTTTTCAACTCTTTGGTGCATGTTTCGATGAATAATAACCGAAGTTTTTGGGAAAAACTGTATAATGGCTTTGGGCAACGGTGTTGTTCTCTATGATAATTTGGCTGCGTTATTTTCATTCAAAAGTTATGTGCTTGAAACCCAAAGTCCTCTACTACGACACAAGTACACAAGGTTGACTAGTGAGCCTGGGCACTTTAACTGTTTGCACAGGTCAATCTATGGTATCGAGGCTAGGGTTTAAATATACATAGTTCAGAGGAATGTTCTGAACTGTATTCATGCATCAGAAATTTCAATTAGGCAATCACAAACTTTCTCTGGCTGGCTGAGCATTGTCATGTGATCTGCACCTTCAACCTCCTTAACCTCTTGCACTCCACTTCTTTTAATCATCCCATGGAAAAAATCCTCAGTCATCCCTTTATCTTCCTTGCTAATGACATAAACTCGTCTGACAGCCCCATAACCACTGTTGGTGAAATTCTTAGCCTTTGCAAGTGATCCAAGAAAGAGAGACCCCGGCCTTTGTAATGCCGTTGAAAGCTCCAAGTCCTACAATTGTAGAGAAACCTATTACACCAATAGCTGTCTGTCACCATCAGGCCAGTGGCCGTGCTCACTTTTTTTCTTTCTTTTCTTTTTTGCTCTTCATATTAGGAGTATTCCAGAGTATAGATGTGATTCTCTTAACTGTGGTAGTTGTATAATTCTGTGTCGTTGGAAGTTTTCTGCTGTACAAGGTGGATCATTATATTTTTGCACATGTAGCTTTACGGTCATATTCCCTTGCATGTAGATCTGTGATACTTCTCTTTGTATTTGGATCCCCTAGAGTTGAAAATCTTCTAATCTCATCATTCGTCGGATAACTATAATATTGCAATTTGTTTAGAGATTTATGTAAAATTACCTCTGCAGGACAAAGGCAATATAGAGTCTGCAACAACTGGCGACTCAAGAGCACTGCTGTCAAGGGCTCTTCTGAGGGACCGTATGTCAGAAACTGTGATTCCATCCAGCGTCCTTGGGAGAGGGCCTCATTTAGCTTCAAGCATGTGAGAAACGAAACAAAGTTAGAACATTACATGTTTAATGAATTTAGCTTAGTTAATGTGTACCTTAACATGTATCTCTGTTCAGAACAAATCATTTTGCTTACTTGTTGCCGAAGACTTTTTACCTTATCCACAACAAAAGATGGCTGGTTTATTGTGTCAGGCATTAAGGCAGTGAGAAAGATGGCAGCTGAAACTTTTCGAGGGTACTTTTCCATGGCCATCGCGATGTTCATCCCACCAAGGCTGTGACCCACTAGAATGACCATCTCATCAGCAGGCAATGATGCCATGAAATCCAGCAAAGGCTGGCTGTACTGCTTGAATGTTTGCACCTCTTCAATTTTCTTCATGTTGATGCCGGAGGCTGCCATGTCTAATGCCGTGACCCTGTGCCCTGCTTTCTTGAGTAGCGGAATGAGCTTGTACCAACACCATGCTCCATGACATATGCCGTGCACTAGAACAAAGTGCTTCCCTTGTTCGGTAACCTCCATTTCCTCTCCTCTGCCCCGTTCCTTTTTCCGTTTTTGCAAGTTTCTGTTTGGCTTGCTGTTACCTTTTTTTGTATGGTGTTTAAGATATCGCCGTCGTTGAGTGATAAACTTCACTTATCTTATAGAATTCTTACGTGATGAAATTTGATCTCTCTCTTAAACCGTTGGTGTGGAACTGGTCGAAATGTGGAGTATTGTGTTTTTAAGCCGAATTACCAGTCTGCTTAATCATTGCCCGAAAGTTCTAGGTTGATTGAAAATATGTGTAAACTGTAGAAGGAGAAATTAAGAGTTTATACGGATAATGACTTCACATCTTCATGGACCAATTTGTCTTGGCAAGTTGTGGTTTGTTTTATTTGCATCATACTAAGATACTCCCTTAATTTAGATAAATCCAAAGAAATTGTACAAGGAATTAAAATTAGGATAATTTGCGAGACCGCACCTTATAAAATACTAGTAAGTTTTTTCCGCACCTTTTATGTTAAATTTTGCGAAACAACACCTTTTAAGTCTATTTCTTTGCAAAAACAACACTTTTTTTCATTTTCGACCAATTTTGACCACTCTCCAACGTTGACCCGACCTTACTCTTTCCCTCCAATTCCCCTCCCTCTTTCCCCCAAATTAAAGACTCCTAAATTGTCAGAACAAGTCAACGTCGGGTCAACTTTGGAGAGTGGTCAAAATTGGTCGAAAATGAAAAAGGTGTTGCTTCGCAAAGAAATAGACTTAAAAGGTGTTGTTTGCAAAATTTAACATAAAATGTGCGGTCTCGCAAAAAACTTATTTTATAAGGTGCGGTCTCACAAATTTTCCTCAAAATTATTACAATTTCTTATGTCAAAAAAAAAAAAAAAAATTCACACACTGTATTTGGATATGTAGTTTGAGAGATGATGTTAGCAGGCAGCATCATTTGTTTGCTATCTTCACCAGGCAGTCACACAACTTTTGTGGCATGCAGAGCATAGCCATATGATCTGCGCCTTCAAGCTCCTCAACCTCCTCTACGCCACTGTTTTTAGCCAACCAGCGTTGGTAATCTTCGATTAATCCTTGATCTTCCTTACATACCACATAAACCCGCCTCACTGATCCATATCTTCCCTCGGACAACTTTGACTCTGGCTTCCACATGTCGTGAGAGAACATGGATGATGGCCTTTTTAAGGTCATTGCGAGCTCCAAATCCTTTAGATTACATTAAAAGTATCCGACTCTCAGTCAGTTCCATGTTTGTGGCTGAAGACGAAAAATAGTGTCTAGGAGGGATCGGGGTGTGATTACCTCAATGGGAGACAAGTGATAAAGCTTGGACATGAACTTTGGTCCGAAAAACATTGTTGTCATGGTCTCTTTAGGATCACCTAAGGGTTTGAACTCGGTGTCCAACCAAAAATCTGCCCCCGAATTCACTGCAGCAAACTTCTCAAATGTAGAGGATAAGGTTAGCATTCATGCTGTGTAGAAGTCATACGTTGATAAAGACGGATATAGGATTCCTACTCAGGGTGACGGAACCAGAAATTTAGGCTAGACGGGATACGTACCTTTTCACCAATGAAAGATGGGGTATGTTGAGTATCAGGCATGAAAGCCGTCAAAAAGACAGCAATTTCGATCTTTTCTGGAAACATTTCCATAGCAACTGACAAGCTAAATCCTCCAAGGCTATGCCCAACAAGTATAACCTTCTGATCAACAGGAAGGGACGAAAGGTGGAGGATTAACGGCTCTGTGTAGTCGTGGATACTCTTGAGCTCATCGATCCTCTTAGGGTTGATACCAGCACTTGCCATGTCAAGTGCTGTGACGCGGTGTCCCGCATTTTCCAGGAGGGGCTTAAGCTTGTACCAGCACCATGCGCCATGGCAGGCTCCATGTACTAGCACAAAGTGCTTCTGCTTGTTCAATTTTGCCATTTTTCTTTAAGTTGTCGAAAAGTATACTAAAGATAAATGTCCATTTATAATTTGGAATACGTAAAGTTTGGAGCAGCACTACTAAACGGTTGTCTTTTGTTTGATTATTCAAAGAACTAAAAAATTTGGTTTACATCGTTATCAGATCTTTTGTTTGATCATTCAAAGGACTAAAAAAGGCCCGTGTTTCTTTTTTTTTTTCAAGTGAAAATCTCAATTAAATAAGGTAAGGAATTACTCCGTAACTTTTGAACATGCGTTTAATGGGCACATAATAGAAAAACCGTGTTAGTATTTGCATGGTCTATGTCTGTTTTGGTACATAATTACTGGTCTATATATGTTTAGTCGCTATAAAGTTGGGGATGACTATATTTGGGAGACTAAGGCTATGTTTGGTAAAACTAGTTGAAATAGTAACTGGAAGCTGATATAATAGCTGCAATAATAGTTGAAATTTTTTTTAGCTAATAGTATTAGGAGTGTGGCTATGATATAAGAGCTAGTATATAAAATTACATAAAAATGCATTATTTATTTTTAATCTCATTTTATTTTAGTAAATAATTGAGGGTAAAGTAGGTATAAAATTATGATAAACTAGCTTATTTTAAATAAGTTACATAGGGTAACTTCTTAAATAAGCTAGCTTATTATTTAAGTTAGTGGTGTTATCAACCAACTTATTTGGTCAAAGAGCTTAAAAACAAGCTACTTTGGTCAAATAAGCTAGCTTATTTTGCATATCAAACATTAGCCTAATTCGCGATTTATCAACCACCACATCTTGAGGGATGAAAATTAGATCCCCAGATTCTTGATTTATGAACCACAACTTTTCTAGGTCAATTTTTTCCTAGATTAGTACCGTAGATTCCAGTGATTCCACCACATGGGAACAGAAGTCTTGTCGGATACTCATGTACACCAATATTGTACTGTAGATAAACACCATGTGGTTATACCTATTTCCCATGTTTGGACTTTGGAGCACATTGTGGTGTGCTTATTCTAAATCTCATAATGCTGTGTTTGGGAACTAGGATTTGGAATTGAATTCCAGAATTGGGTCAATTCCAGTGTTTGGGAACTCCAAAAATTTGGAATTAGAATTGGCCCAATTCCACCTCAATTCCATGATAGTGTAAAATGGTCCAATCAAGCAAATGACATTAAAAACCTAGTCATTTCAATTCTTTTTCCTCTCTCACCTCCCCCATCCTCCTAATCTCTCTCCTCTAACAACTGCGGTGCACCGCCATTGCCACCGCCTCCCTCTCTCTCTCTCCTCCGTATATCCCACCAGCCAGCGCCACCATTTGTCGTCAGCCACAGGCGTCATTCTCACTGTTCACCATCAGCCACCACTGCTTTTTCTCTCTCCTCTTCTTTCATCCCCATCTACTCTCTCTGCTTTGCCGGCTTCACTTGTCTTTGTAAGGTGTATATTGTGGTGGCAGTAAGTGCGGTGGTGGGAGGGGGTGGTGGAGCTAGAGGCGGCGAACCGGTGGTGCTTATGGCGCCGGCGTCCATGATGTCAGCATCATGGTGGGAGGAAGGGAAGGCAAGGATAGTTTACAAATCCAATTCCAATTCCAAGGGTGCCCAAACATGATTTTGGATTTGGAATCAGATTTCATCATTTCAATTTCTAGAATTGAATTCCTGAACTTGAAATCAATTCCGAGTTCCCAAACGCTGCCTAAAAGTATAAAACGCACGAATGTGACATGCTCTATTAATATGATTTGTTTTCCTGTTCTGTCCATTTGATTCCTAAGCATCCTAACTGAGCGTAACATCCACTTATGAAGACGAGTCGACGAGAAAATTAGCTATCTCAAGAAGGCGATCACAAAGTTCGTGTGGAATGCAAAACATTGACATATGATCTGTATTTTCAAGTGACTTGACCTCTTTAATTTCAGCGTTATCGATCATCCAACGTTGAAATGAATAAGGTATTCCTTGATCTTCAAGGCACGTGATATACACGGACTTTACTGATCCATATCTCTCTTTCGAAAGCTTAGACTTGATCTTAGACATACGGAGTATCTTGTAAAAATGTTGATGATGGCCTTTTCAAAGTCATACCCAATTCATAGTCCTTTAATTTGCATCATTATCAAAAGAAATTAATTAGTAAAGTAAATAACGCACCAAAAATAGGTGTATTAGTTAAATAAATATATTACGCAGTGCTGTAATGAGTAAGGCAAAGTCGGCATGTAATAATCTTTAAATAATCAAGTAATTAATCAATAGGGTCATTAGTAGGTTTCGTGCTCTCCTCATTGTTAATGAAAGTGCACGTCCAAATAATATGGAAAATGATCTTTAGTGATTTGCGCCAATGAAATGGTAAACGACCTATATTACCCTTACTTATTCCTCCATTTCTTTAGAAAGCTTGCATATTCCTCTTTCGGTAATTTCATTCATTTCTTTGCGTTTCTACATCGGGTAAGTATTAGCCACTTGAATTTCCTATATTACCCTTACTTATTTCCTTAACATACAATTAGCCTAACCTATCATTAATCACCAATTAACCATGTATTAATTTATCACTGACTCTAATTAACATTATAAACCACCCTACTATCAACTCACCCACCACCACAGCCACCAAACAACCACCACCACAATCACCCAAACAAACACCAACGACGACACAACCGGCTGCCCCTCAACCACTACCTTACGAGGCGACAAGTGATAGAGTTTGAGTAAGAATTTCGGATCAAACAATTATGTTGTGAAGCTACTCTCGTCCGAATCAGTAATTATGGTCTTGAACTCCGTATCCAAATAATAGTCTTCGGATACCCCATGCTTTAAACTTTCAAACAAGAGAAAGAAGATTATTAGTGCATAAGAAAGACATTGTATCCAAATTTCGAAGCAACATTGTAGTGATAAATTATGGGTAGGCCTAAATTCACGGAATAAATCAGGTGCTCAACGCTCTTTTGTAAATAACAAATCATAAACTCACGCGGGTTTATGAGTTGCCAGGCACAAAAGAGCGTGGATCAGTTGATTCATGTCGTGACGTTATCATTACCCTGAATTATGGGTGTCTTCACGATGCATCGTCATGGACTCATGGACACCTAATCTATTTAGTAAACCTTGCAGACTCCAAAGAATAAGAATCATGACAGACTGAGGTTTTGGTGTAGCGATGAAATTTTTGCGGGAAAACGATGATGTGTGCTAGCCGACATTTGGGAAATGAGGATGGCGCTCAAGGTGAAGCATGTGCAACAAGATATAGCCTAGAGTTGGCACGTGACGCGGAGTTCCACCAAATAATTCTGAATCAAATTGTCTCTGGTTGATTACGAAGCTCCGTAAAAAATGTATGAATAGGATGAGTTTCAGTGTGCTAGTTTCTAACATTTTGTCGGTAGCTTGTAATTTTAGGCCTATTATTTTTTTATCATGTATGTAGGGGAGGAGGCTGCCCATGAGCTTGCCCATCTAAGTAGAACGTTTGCTTCGGAGATGACCCTCTGCAACTTAGCTCTATATGTGTGGGCGATTTTTGAAATGAAATCTAATTGATAGAGATTGACAGTCGAAGAAAAAAACAAAGAAACCTGATCAAGAATGAAGGATGGGGTATGTTGAGTATCAGGCACGAAAGCCGTCACGAAAACAGCAACTTGAATCTTTTGAGGAAACATTTCCATAACAAGCGATAAGTTCATGCCTCCGAAACTATGCCCAGCAAGTATAACTTTCTGATGATCAGGAAGTGATGCCATGAATCGGATCAACAACTCCGAGTAGTCGCGAAGTGTGCGGAGTTCATCGATCTTCTTAAGGTTTATCACGGAGGCTGCCATGTCGTGCTGTGACCTGGTGCCCTGCATTCTCTAGCATGGGTTTGAGCTTGTACCAGCACCATGCACCATGACATGACCCATGCACCAGCACAAAATGCTCCTGTCTTTTGGTAGAATCCTCCATTTTCCGCAAAAAATGCAATCTGAACCTAATCTTAAAGTCGTAGCAGGTTTGAGTTGAGATCTTTACCCCGTTTAAATAACTAGGTTGACACAAGTAAAGCCCATCTAACTACTTAGATATCAAACGTAACATTTACAATACACTTTCCGTTCCCAGCTCAATTTCCTTACCATAAATTACTTAAAGAGAACGACTTCCAACTACCCTCTTTCACTGTCAATTTAAATCAACATTTCCCCAAACAATAAGACAGAAATCAGTAGTTAGAAAGATGGGCTCATGGGCGCACCATAGACAAGAAATTACCAAGTCTGAACAAATCAAGAGACACGGGGATTTACTGAATCCAGGGTAACAATGCAAAAGGATTGTGATTTCACCGACGTTGCTATACCTAGATGTCGATGTTCTAAGGCTAAAAGGTCAAATAGGGAAGCACGACATGTAATGGGATCAAAGAATCGTTAATATATACAAGAATATCAAAGTTGAGAACAGATGGGATGAAATGGGAGTAGCAGAATACAGTCTTTATACATGAACAAACCCGGGATAGACATGAATCGGACTATCTCTCTGGAATGCTTACTATACAGCTTTCTCGAGATCATTGAACAATCAACTAAGCATAGTTGGGTGGCCGGTTTGAAGCATCCTCTTGAGAATATCCATCCCAAAAGTAGTGTCCGATGAGCTGAACAAGGCAAGCATCAAATTGACAGAATCTTCTTAGTCATGAAGTTACGGCCATGCGGCGTGCTTTGAAGAAAGAGAACAGTTGAACATAGAAGGGTAAAAAAAAAAGTAAGCATTTATACGGAGCTTAATAGAAGTGTACAACTGCAAGGCTTTATCATCTAACATCAACATATAAAAAAGGGCAGCCCGGCGCACATTGGCGTCCCCGCTAAGCGAGGGTCCGGGGAAGGGTCCCATATACGCAACAAAAAAAAAAACGTTTATATAACACAAGCAGGCAGGATTTTTGAAATAAAATCAGCTACCACATACAAAGTTATGACTGGGTAGCTCCTGAACTGAGATTATATTATATCTAGTTTCGTAACTTTTCGAATGGCTTCACAAATCACAAAATGCAAAATTGGACAGCAAAACTGTGTGTCGCTGACTAAAATTTATACACTGGTGGCTAGCTATTATGTTCAATCACCTTCAACTCCTGCCAAATCCACCAAATGACTACGTATAAACAAAAGTCTAGCCAAAAAATGGTGGGAATAAGCAAGATAAGACTCAAATACAACACACTGCAGCAAGGGAAGCACTGAAGCAAAATAGATGACACACCTTGGTATAGTGATCTCATAGGGAAACGAAATTCCTTCACGGCTTGGAATGGGAGGAATGTGATCCTTTTTCTCATTCACGAACTTTATAATTTGAAAAAGAACCTCCCGCAGTGAAACTTCTTTTGCAGCCCTCTGAGCACTTCTGTCCTCCAACAAGCTCCCTATAGAAAGTAGCCATATAAAGTTAAAAGCAATTCCCTGCATACGAGCAGTGAGCAAAACATGATATATCATCTTACCTCCAGATTCCACACCTTTGGAGTGAGAAGCCTTGCTAGAAGTTACTCTCTGATGTGGATCCACATTCAAATTAATATACCATTGCTCCCAGTAAAGACGTTCAACTTTGTGCGAGAACCACATTGCCTTGTTGTTCTTTACTTCATAGAATGAGAGACATATCTGAGCAGCAGGAGGGAAACTAAATCAAATTATGCAAATCCAAATCTATGTCAGGCAGTCTGGACACTTGTGACAAAATGTCAGTGTCCACAGTCAGACATGAACTATATAAAAGCTTGGTCACTTGAAAAGCCTTACTCTCCCAAACCATTATCACTAGATAAGACTTACTCAGATAAAGTCCTCAATTGGAACCTTATATCAGATCCATGTCAGCTCATATAAACATAACTATTCTCAATCTCAAAAGTTTGAAAGCTTGAAAATGGAAGAACAATTTAATAACATGATGCCTCCAAATTTCTCAAAACATATAGCCAGTACTTTATATCAATCAAACAAATATCATCTCATCTCACTTTCACCTTCAGAATTATAGATCCATTGACATATCAGGTGAAACTAGAAAAACTACAAACATTGCGTATAACCTAAAGCTCCTAGCATGGCTAACAACGATATCTAAAGAATTGATACAGATATAAACAGAGACCGTAATCTTAATAATATTAGGAAAAAGACACGAGAATAAATGATATTTACAGATTGTCTGGACAGGACATTGTGTAAGAAAACTAACACAAATTTGAGAACTAGACTCACTAGAAAAAAAAAGTTGTCACCAAAATATCAAGAAACTCGCAAGTCATTGGAAGTGTATCATATAAGTTTTTTTTTAGGTTTCCAAAGTTTTCTTATACGCAAAAACCTTTTGGTTTAGAGATTAGACAGATAAGAACCAAAATTATCATGATTGTAGTCAATATGAAATCAGAAGCTGCCTATGAAAATGAAGATGACTTAGAAGCTAAAGATCAAATAAAAAATTGTGACAATATGAGGGTAGGGGTTCACCTCAATCAATGAGTACTAGAACATATACGAGATTTTGAAGTTAAAGTTTTCTTACACGGAGCAAATTTGATACTGATAGTGTGATAGGACATGAAGCAAAGATATAGAGAAACAACAGAAACTTAGTGAACGGACATAAAATTAGACACAAACCTGACTCTTCTTATTTGGGTGCTTCTCTACCCAAGAAATGAATTGGTCGATCTTCTCATCTATTTTCTTTTCAAGTTCCGCATCTCCACATTGAACCTGGGAAATTGTTTTTGGTTTTATTAAGATCTAACGTGTTAAGTTGTTCAACTTCTAACATAAGCATGATACTTTAAGAGCTTTTAAATGGAGACATTCCATGAAATCAGATTATGTCAAATACAAAACACGTAATTGGTATTCGAGTATGACTCCTACATATTGTTTGCACGTCGAAATGAATACCATGATCGATATATGATAGGAAATTGACATGAAATTGAACATGTAAATGGCAAAACATTTACTAGACTTGCAAAATTTCTTCAATAGGGAATGCTCAAGACAAATCCAAATCCAGACAACCTACATTTCATCTCCTTTATGTTCTCATCCCTAGGTTCTCATCCGGCTCCCCCTCCTTAACCCCATTTCTACTTTTCATGATGTGAGATGTACGACTACTCCACCCAATTAAGTAGTTAAACACGGGAACAAATTTGAAGGTGAGAATTCGGGATTGTGGTAGCTGATCAAACCATTTGACAACATATCCCGCTAAAGAAAATCCAAACAACACGATTTCAAACCACTAAAAACTCACATATGTGATGTCAAAGAGCTCCAAATCGGTATCCTTTGGCCGAACAAGACCTAATGCCCTGTGGAACATAATAGTATGCAATACACCTGCAATCATATCAATAATCAGCTCCAGTTACCAACATTTTCGATCAAAAAACAAAACGCGAAACGTAGTTTTTACACCACATCATACTAAATCACTAACCAACTTGATAAGCACAACTAAATACAGTCGAAAAGCAAGCAAGAAAAGCTGAATAATCGCCTTATAAGTAAAATTGCGAAAAATCGCCCAATCAAACTATAACTTGAATCATACACAACAATTAAACATCTAAATTACATAAACCAATCCGAAACAACAACGACAACAACGACAACAACCAAGCCTTATTCGCAAAATGATTTGAGGTCGACTAACATTAATCGTCATATAGAAGCGTCAACCATAAGCAATTGAATAAATACTATTTCCGATTAAAATGTAAATAATTGTAAGTTAATGAGACGAAATTAGAAACTTACATCGGAGAACTTCTTTGATCTCGAAGTGCTCCACTTCCTTCAAACACAAGATACTAACATTAGAATTAGGACCAAAATTAAACATTAAATTCAATCGATTGAGAAAAATTGGGGGAAATTTTGAAGTAGCAGAGCAAAATTAGAGACGCGAACCAGTTCTTTGAGTTGGCAAACTTCACAATTCATGTTGTAATTTGAATTTTGGGATAAATTGAGATGATCGGGCTTCGAGATTGAATGCCACAAACCCTAAAATGAGTAATCGAGCGCTCTAATTTCGAGTAGAGAGTAATTAGCTTGTTCTTTACGCTTCGGGTTGGTTGATTAGCAGAAATAGTGGGAATTTTAGTACGGAGTATTTGGAATTTGGAATTTGGAGGGGAGAGTAGAAAGAACGAAGACCGAAGTTCTTATAAAATGTTCAAAGAAAACTACGAATAGTACTCCTAGTAGTATTGGGCTAGGTTTATATGTTTCAATCGGTATATGGTATCCCGGGGGTAAGTAACTCTAGGTACCCCCAATTCAAGTGGTATATAATGAGTGAAAATTGGAAATTAATGAGTGGAATTCGGAAAATAATGATTGGAAGAAAGCTGTATATAATGATTAGAAATTCAAAAATAATGACTGAAAATAAATAATGACTATCATGTTATATATAATGAGTGAAAATCGGAAGATAATGAGTGAAAATTGAGAAATAATGAGTAAAAATTGTAAAATAATGGGTGAAAGTACATAATGAGTGAAATTGAGAAATAATAAGTGAAAATTGTAAAATAATGAGTGAAAGTATATAATGAGTATAATGTGCAATATAATGAGTGAACAGTTAACCGGGGGTACGTAGCTCTAGGTACCCCCGGGGTACCTAATAATTTGTGTTATACGTTCTCTGAAATTTTACTCGTATTTTAAAACGATATCGATTTAAGTTTGTATACCTGGTACGGAGTATTTTAATTAAATATACGGGAGAAAAGATAAAGTATAGAACGAGTCTGTTGAAAGGTTTATACCTTTATAGTTTCCAAAATAAAATTTTCAAATTTGAGTGATACAGTATACGGAGTATATATCATTGATTTACCTTTTGTAAGAATGTGGACAATGTAAGTCGAAAAGCATGTGTTAATGTGTTTAGTTCTAGACTAGAACTTCTAATGCTCATGCTATGGGTGTATTTTGTGGCAAAACCATGGTAGACAACATAGTTAGTCAAGAACTCATACTCTTTGCGCCGGTGGCATTAGCAGGATCGAAGGGTTAGCAACGTGCACAGAGGTTCCAGCTCCATAGGTCTAGCTCACACAGTCACTTATATAAACTCAACTAATTATGTAGCAGAAGTTCACAAGAATCATATTTCCGTCCTATCAAACAAGCCGTAGCGATTCATCTCTCCAAACCATAGTCCAAATTGACATTGACTAATTGAATTTCAGCATTTCAGATGGTCTTTACAGAACTTTGGAAAAAACTAGAGAGCCACGGCCCAATGACACGGGCCAATATTAGGTCTTACAGCAAAAGAATTCGCACCAAACACCGCCAAATTTTCCAGCCCATTACACCGAGAGTTCGCACTTCCGCTGTAAAACTGCTGCCGGCGAAGGAATTTACCTCAACCTTTAGTCGATCATTTTGCTTTTCTTCACTACTTTTATCGAATTCCAGGTAACTTCAATATATCCTATTTTATATTGCTCAAAGTTGGGATTTACATCAAGTGTCACTTAATTGCACGTAAGTTTTAACGGTCGGTCGATCGAATTGGAGCGTCTTAGATTTCTGCAGATGTCATACAACGATTTATGAATAATCATCTTGTATTCTCGTGTCGAGATAAAATTAAAACTGTGTTAGACTCACTTCGTGTAAAACTCTTGTTAACTATTGTCATTGTTACTTTTTACTGATTTGACCATTAAACGAAAAGATTCGTGATTTGACAGTTATATAAATTTTGTGTATACCGAGTTTATATATTCTTGAAAAATATATGATCTCATTTTAATTCGAAAAACCTACTTTCTATGGTTTAGTTTAGTTTCAAGAAATTCTGAAAGTCCATACTTTCTGTGACAATCATTTATTCTGCTAGGGTATACAGCTACTGAATAATGTGTAACATGCCCTTGTTTTTTAGCTGTCTGATAGTACACTTAAGAATCTCAGATGAATTTATTGGTGGGTGCAGTTTGTATGTACTTCAACAGATTAAAGTCTTTTTATTTTATTTTTTTTTCATTCGTCATGTCGATCTAATCCAATATTTCAATTTGAACCACTAGTAATCGCATTGTTAGTAAATTATTGCTCCACTTTAGAGGGAGCATCAAGCGTTCAAATTGTAGCTAGGCATTTATACATGCGCTACTTTCATCCTATTATATATGGATGACGTTGTCACTTTTTTATTTAATAGACGCGAGGGAGCTACTTCTTAATGTTATTGAAAATGAAGAATATCAATCATTTGGGACGGAAGGAAGTGTAAAAAATCGGGTTTGCTGAATAAATATTGGTGACATTTCTATATCAACAATTCAACACCTTCCCTTAGCTAGCTTATTGACTTGAACATCATTGCCTGTCACACTGTCAATTATTTTGTGGCCTTAATTGTGATTAACATAAAATTCAACAGAAAGATCATCTGATAACTGTGTTATGATATATTGATATAATTTTCGTTTTGTTGATCCAGATTCCAGTCTTAAACTATATGATCAATCATGCATCTAATCGCCATTATATTTCGCTAACCATCAACCATGCATTCGGATTTATTTATCACCTTTCGACTGAGGTACGTTATTTTCGTGTTTACTAGGCCTTATTGAAGTCGATCACATTAAATTGAACATTATCATTGATCAGTTAAACTGTTAACTATCTGTGTGAAAATGTGCACAACATCCAGTTTATCAGTTTAGACCACAAATATACAGCAGATCAGAAGAATGCCTGACAAAGATCATGCAGAAACTTCTACAAATTTTGATGTAGTATGTAGTCTTACAAAAAATTTGATTGTTAATTTTGCTAGCCTTCCACTTTATCTCGCCCTCAAAAGACTCGTCATGACTCATGTCTCATGACATACACTGATATATATGATCCGTATATTATATGACAAGCTACCTGAAATTGTCCCCAACATCACATGTCTAGGTACTAAGGTGTTCATATGGAATCAACATTCCACCTTCTTTTTCTTCATAATGTTAGTTAAGTTGGGATCTTCAAAACAAGAGATATGAGAAACATATTTAGGAACATACACCCTCCTATCTACTATAATTTCCTCCTTTTGAAAACATTTTTAAGTAGCCATATTCGGAGCTATTTCTCGACCAAATGAAATACGCGTTGATCTTAAAATTAAATGGGCTTGGTAGAATGCACTGCATAATAGAATATGTTCTAATTTTTTCAACAAGTGAACAATTCATTTGGTCTACAAGTAGTTCCGAACATGACTACTCGAAAACTGTTTTTAAAAGGGGGAGATAATTTTGGGTAGGAGTAGTATGTAATAAGTGATACCTACAGAAGATGATCTAAGGATACTAAGGATGGAAGCTCCTAATATTAGTGTTTATTTGTTGTTTGCTTGTTCTCGTTCTTTTCTGGTTTATTTGAATTAACAATGGAAACCGACCTCTTGTTGACTTACCAAAAAAAAAAACTCGATGACTAGCTAAAAAAACACATTTAGGAGCATGCTATAGAACATACAAAGTAAATCTTCCCTAACTTCAATAATTTGGATTGTGCTTGAAATAGAAGTTACTAAACTAAATCTTCTTATATTGTGAAGTAACAGTTAGTCGACGCAATATATGAGCTATTGTAAGACATTATAGTAATGTTACAGTTGTATAGTTATTATATTTACAATTGAAGCGGCTCAAGGTTAACTTTATCAAAGGTAGGCTCATGATGCATGATAGATTAATTTACATCAAAAGCCTTGATCGTTCATATGCAAATGTCAGTAAGGCGCATCAAATCTAATCTTGGTTACATAAATCATGAGGGTTAAACTGTTGGTTGGAAATTGGGATCTTCAACATACTCTTAGATGAGTAAGATCATATGAAAACATACTATTGTATTATGATAATTGCACCACTAAAGCCTGCATTATATGCAAACTCCTAGAAATAATGCACCAAATCTAATCTTGCTTGCTCCAATAAAGATGCATAGAATGTTACTAGCTAGAATTTCTTACCCTATAACTATCATATTCATATATTATTACCCCACCTTGTATATTTTATGATCTTCCACCTTCCAATTAAGATGAAACCACATGCTAAAACTTTGCTCAGGGACATGATCTTTGTGGTGTCCTGAAGAAAAAGGGATCGTTGTCACAATTTTTACTTTTTTTTTTTGGTCAATTTGAATCCCCCACTTGAAGTTCCCATGTTGAATGACCTATCCTTGTCTCTTATGTTTAGATATTGGTGTAAGTGGACCATGAGATATGGAATGTGGAGCTAAAACATGCACTTAGATCACCATTTATCCATACATTTTGTTTTCTTGGAATATGCCTTGGGATGTGTCTTGTTTCTACATACTAAGCCACACTTTGTATGTTCTTGGTATATTTCCAAATCAATTCTTGGAATTTTTGAGATGGTGTGGATATACAAATTCTTGTTTTGAAAGTACTTTGACGGATAATAGTGGTTTGTGATTGTACATATGATGAACTGTACTAGATTAAGGGGTGTCTGATTCATGACTCACTGGTTTCGATAATGAAATTTGACTTGATGATACATCTTTCTTAACGCTTAATAGCCTGCCTAGAGCTCGTTATATGTGAGTGCCGTGAAATCACAACGATTAGCGTCGACTAGAGAAGGATTAAAGTCAGGGTTATTATATACTAAAAATAGGGTGAAGTTTCATTTTTTTGAAAATCTAAATTTTTCATAAAATGAGTTTCAAGATAAAATGTTTCTCGGCGACTTGAATGGAATTGTGGTTGCAGCATCGTGCGGATTACACCCATGTACGTTTCATTGATAGAGAACCACTCGGAATAATATTTCCATTATCACATGCTTAATTTTACTCTTTAGCATATTTGGAGAGTGAATCTCTTTAGGAGGATTGAGATGATGAGATACGACTACTCGAGTTCTTGAGAAAGAAGTGTAAATTAGGGCATAATTTCAGAAGAAAGATGAGCACACGTAAAATGAGTTGTTTTATGCGAATGTTACTTAGCTAAATGCCATGGAAAAATGATGATGAAGAATGTTTGTTTGTTGTTTTTGAATGATTGAAGCATCTTCAAGGGTGTCTTTGGCTTGTTGATGGGGCCAAGTTTTGCTATTGGTGGTAGGGCGGTAGTGCCCTCCACTCTCGAATCAATTATTGGGCCCACAACTACAACTACAACTAAATCAACGACGACTACTCGAATGCATGGCGCTCTAGTCTATTCCTCCATCGTGTAAGGTAGGCCAATCCACTATCTTAATTACTACACATAATTATCATGTTACATTATCAACCATGTTTGTATTACGCAGTTTAGTCCGCAAAATGTTTTTTAATTGATGTTAATATATAGTTATAAATTAAGTTATCACTCTGTTATATTTGAGGAAAGGTATAAGTAGATTAGACTAGTCTTACCCTCTTACAGAAACTCGTTTAAGTTTTTCAGAGAGCAGTAGTAGGATATATGATGTGACCGTATCAGGATTTCGACTTGAGATACTCCTTCTATTTCTTTTGATTCTTTACGTTTGGTTTGAATTACTCTCACAGATTCGAACCAAACGTAAAGAATCAAAAGAAATGGAGGGAGTACTAAGGATCGATGCTCTCGAACGATCAACCAAGCTTGCTTGAAATTGATGTGATTACATAATAATAGGTGTATTTCGACATGAGGTATAACTCAATAAGCTAGACTTTAGCTAGGATCATTCTTTAGTTGTCCTGGTTGTTGCTTAGAAGCTTTTGAATTATTGCTCAGGTTTCCATGTGCAAATGGTCATTTCATATATAGTTCAAAGATATACCCTCAAAAACATTAAAACATTCTATATCAATTTTTAAAGACCTTGGGGAAAAAAAATGTCTAAGCATGGTCAATTGACTTTTCTTCCGGATTAAATAACGACTCTGTATCAATTGATAAAATAGTGTAACGAAATATTTGATTTTTCTTCGGGACTAAAAATTAAAGACTATGTATCAAACTTTGAACGCTTAACTCTGATCAACATCTATTAAAAATTTAACCATGCCTACTTATACAGTTTAAGACTCATGAGATTATACACACAAATCTGTTAGAAACCAACTGAGCCAAAAGTCTAGACTAATGGTTAGAGCACCCATAATGGTATTATACTTCAACACGCCCCCTCACGCAAAGGCCCGCTTGGGCATGAAGCGTGGGTAATTCACTGGCCCACAAACACAACACTTAAACTGAGCTTTTTTTATTAAGGCTCCAACACAACAAAGGAGGGAGCTTATAGGATTCGAACTCGAGATTTCAGGATCGCTGAGACTCTGATACTATGTAGAGAATTAGAGGGGAGAGGAAGAGAGAAATATAATTGTAAGTAAAACCATCAATCATTAAATAATGCTAATCAAAGTTCTACAATTTTAAATAATCACGACAAATCATGTAGTATTGTCTCAAGTACGCTACGTAAATTTCATTTCCCTTGTGTAAAATTGTAGAAGACACAAAAATGGTACCTTTCAAGTCACTAGTGTTTCGGATTCTTCATTGCTAACATAGGCAAAGTAATGGTGACATGTAAGGGCAAAATAGTTCATTATTGACTCATGACCTAGATAAACAGGCAAAATTTTGTATTTTATATATGTGCATATTCACATATCTTCCCTCCACTTCATAAATGAGAGTGCGAATTGAATATAATTTTCCCTCCAATTAACCTAACATTCAATCATATAGGACTTTAATTTTGGGGCAGCATATCACAAAAAGACAAGAGATGGGATTGTTGAAGGTGACATATTTGTACAATTTGGTGAATTAATTGGGTCCCTATAAATAGTCAGTAATGTGTACAATGTCGTTCGTACCCACGTCCCTCTGTACATTTTGTGGAACCCCTTAGAATATTTTTACTTTTGTATTGCCGGGGTAAGAGGAGACACTGACTCTTGTTATGAGGCCCTCTCTTATGGATCGGAACGAACGTGGTAACTTATTAGTTCAAAGTGATCCCGTCTTCTGTAAATTTAGGGGTTATTCCGATACTTAAATTACGAATTTAAGTGATACTAAATGAATGATCGGAAGCTAATGCATGCATGATGAACTAACCTAATAATGGGAGACTCGTTGAGCTGGATTATGTTGTAGCTTTCAAACTCGGAATGAATTGAACCAAGCTACATATATAATACCCGTCTCATACGTGTGATTACTTCTGTATGTCACTACATAATGCAGTTCATCAATAGAGTGATCCAATCGCGTTTAAACAAAGTTTGAGACATCAAATATACAAACTGAAGAGAGAATTCTTATACGATAATATGTGCTAGTGTTAGGCTACATACGCTTCACATAATCACCAATCGATCTTAAGTTTTCGAAAAATCAAGTTACAACAATTATCTAAAAGCCGGATCCCAAAACATTTATTTTAATGAAACATAAGGTGCCCATATAGTAGAGAAGATGGAGATGGTACACACTAGTACACAACATGTGATGAATGGGACAGTCAATTCAAATGATCTGAAAGATTATTCGAATCTGTGAGATCGACTACTTTGATTAATACTGATTCATAGACTACAGTTAAAATAAACAAAAAATTAAAAGGTAAAAAATGGGGAGTTTTAATAAGTTAAATTGAAGAAATAGAGAGATTCGGCGAAACGAATCTTATAGGGGAGCGTGGAGTGAGGGTGAGTGCAGAGCAAAAGCTGCATCTTCACTCTCTCTGATCTGCTGTATAATAAAGACATGCACACAGAATGTTATATGAATCAAGAGTGGTCACTAGTGGGGTGTGGGTTGCCTTACGTTTTGGCTATTTTAAGGACCAGTTATCCCCTCTCGTCTAGGGTCCCCCCCCTCCTCATCCTCTGACGGCTAAACCACATGCTACGGGCTCATTCCATAATACAACGTTATAAGTGTGAGTTAGTCGCATATTGAAAGATTATGTTAGTTAGTGTTGATTAGTTTTACGGAGAAATAGTCTCGATTAGGGAGACATGCATGTATGCGCCATGCTGGGTCTGGACTCGGGTCTCTCTTGGTTTGGTGTGATAAATGTCACCAAAAATATAATGTCCGTCGTTTTACAAAGGACGGAGAAGGTATACGTACGTCTTTGATCCCTTTAATCCATTTTTACATGTAGTCGGTTGTTTTCATAACCTTAATTTGATCATGAGGAGATTGATATATCAACAAATTTCATCATAAAATGTGGTTGAGTCTCGAATTAATAAGCAGGAGTCAACTAATCTACCTAGTTAAAGACCGTTAGTTGATTAGGGTCTCTTCATATTATAGTGTAACTAATAACACTGCAACACCCGTAAGACGACCGTAATATGACAATATCTTACGGCAGAAGCTCCTCGTCACGTAAAAGGAACAACTCTTATCAGAGTTCAGTAGTTCGTGACATTCAAGAGTAGAGTGTAGAGTACTCTTCTTCCCAAATAAACTGTAGTGTCGTATTCGATTCTGCACCCACGCTGCTCAGCCGAAAACAGTCGTGAACATTCAGTAGAAATAACGCCCAGCATTTTTGGCCCTCCGGACGGCACGCGCTGTCAGAGGTTTCTTCCTGCTTTTTACCCGCATTACATTCCAAAATAACAGAAACTTCACACAGGAAAATAAAGTTTTTGACGTAGAAGTAGCATTAAGAATATGTCCTTTTTTTTTACCTAAAAAACTAAAGTATACGTGCATGTTTTCGGAAATGTACAGTAAAATTGTTGTATTTTACTATTAGGTACAATAATTAATTAAGTACCCTAACTAATTGTTCACTTGGTGCTCGTTTGAATACACTTGGAAAGTCGAAATTCGTATAAAATAGTTTAGTCTAGAAATTTATAATAGTTGGGAATTTGACAAAAAAAAATTTGGATGCACATATATACATGGGTAGTAGAAATTTCCATGAAATTTTTTATTTACCTACGTAACGTACCCCTCCTTGAATTGGTAAACAAATTGAAATTCCCACAAACAACATGGGTAAACAAACAACTTCTCACCTTAGCTTCCAACATGGGAAATTCCTGGGAATTCATAGGACATCCGAACAAGGTCTTGGAGACTTGGAGTAGTAGATAGGAAATGACTGACCCTGAATATCATCCTCTGAATTTCATATTTAGGTCACTGAATTTAGACGATGATCTAATTTTTTGTTTTAGAATCATCGAATTATCATTGTAATTAAATTCGTTTATCCGGAGGTTTTAGTCAAATTTTAAATCAAGTTCGGCTAATATGAATAATCATTAGAACGAAAATGTCACTGAAAATTGGAACTAGTTAAAACGAAACATCTAGATAAAAGGTATCTGGATGACGCAAATAGCTATAGGTAATTATACACAAATTAAAGGTGTTGGGATCCGCTAGAGTTGAAAATGAACTCTACATGGTAGAGTTTGTCTAAAAAGGCAAGAATAAATTTTTTAACAGTTTATTTGCGACCCTCAAAATTCTTTATTTTTTGTCTTATTACTTGTTTTGGTAAACTCTACCAACTCTACCAAAAACAAACTCTAGAGGATCCTTACCCAAATTAAAGATATTTAAGCCGACGGGCAGTGGGATATTTGATGAAAGCAAATGCATGATTCACGCCTTAAGTTCGCCACAACTTGATTATTAAGTAATTTACCTACCAATTAAGCATACATTACTATATTCTTCCTTAGTTAATTAACCTTCTTATGGATAAGGCTTTACCTACACAAGTTGATTGTTTTCGCTTTGTCCCATCCTAGCTCTCATTGTTATCAGTTATTAACATCTTTTAAGGTGTCGAACTTTGATTCACACATGTAAAGGTTAGTTATACATATAAGTACATACATGCACCACGCATGTACTCGTAAGAAACCCGACCTTGAAGGTCCATGCTCACTTGACAAGTTCTAAACTCGATATAACTCGATCGATACGTTTTGATCCAATTTATCTTCTTTGTTAAGTTTGATCTAGCTAGGCTTATGAATTTATTTCCATGTAATTAACCAACAAATTTATTGTTGATCGATATTGAGCTAATTGTCGTATGAGCAAATGCCACATACGGTTGTAGCTGAAAATCATGATCACAAACAAAACTTTAGACTTCAGCAAACTGGAAAACAAGCAATTTCACTTGTAGTAATAACTTAAAGAGTGAATAACTTCATGATGAAGTAGTAGGGCACTGATCCACTGATATTTTGTAGTTATATAGATAAAATCTCATAATTAGTGATGATGATGTTAATTATGATATATATATTTCTATAATTGAAGCTAGCTAGGGCTCCATTAATGGCATAAGTCTCGGCCAACACACATAGTAGAGAAGGATCGAGGGCAATATTGGAAATTACTTACACGTAGCTAGCTTCACATGATGATGATAAGCTTCTCTTCTTCTTTTCTCTGTCCTCCCCACCTTGGAACTCTAATCATTGCCTTTGAATGGCATCTCTTCGAGATTGGAAACTCCAACGACCAACTTAAGACTAGTAACATTATTCTTTTGCCAAATTCGATTGCCATGTTTTTGTGTTCTTCATTCTTAAAAAAAACCTAATCTCCCATTCCCCCCTGAAAAGCAAGATTTTTATGAAGATTAGGTAGGGTAAGAAATGTAAATCCCCATGTAATTCATGAATGGTAATGTAGTAATAACAATTACCACGTAGTAATTCGTATGAAGAATAACAAAAACTTCTAAGTTTTTCGGTGTTCACTTTTTCCATGCATGTTTCGAAATACTACTGATAAAATGTTTTTGATGTCATTTCATTTTGATTGATCTCATGTTTTGGAATACGACTTCTAAGATGTTTTGGTTTCATTTGGTTTTGTTTTCGACATTCAATGTATATACATAGGAATGTAGTTCTTCAATTCGAACCCCGGCCTTGAGTCTTGCAAGTCTTTATTTTATCCCATCAGAGTAACAAGCAAGTATCGAATCCAGTCACATTAATTATTTAATTATTTTAGAATTAAGTTTCCATTGATTTACCAAAATTACTATTGAAAAACTATTGTTTGAGTTATTGGATCCATCAAGGAATGAAAGAGTAAGGCAAAAGAGATCATTATCCATGTAAAGAGAAACTAAGAAAGAAACAAGAAACAGTAGTTATTGGTGATACAAGATTGGCTTATTTAGGTAAAAAGCTAATTTTTGAACATAAATGAAACAAAACAGTTGCTTAATGGGATCATTGTTGGGTCAAATGTTTCTGCTTCTATTCTTTTCGTCAAATGGAAATCATGAGTGTAATCATGATTTGTTTTTGATCAAATTTTGAATTTTTACCACTAAAAAACATCATATAACACCAATATATATATATATATATATGAAATAAAAATTAGAGGTAATTAAAGCTCTACTAGAGGACATAAATTGGTGGGAAAAGGTACAAGATGAAATTCCATAAAAATTACCCTTATTAGACTTAGCCACATTCCAAAAATCCAAAACACACTTTAGAATTTTTTATTTGAAAAAACCCAAAAAGCAACATTTTTCATCATGTATATATCTCTCTCAATATCCACATTTCCACACTACTAAAGCTTAGCTAGCTTCTTCTATACCTCCCCCACTTGCCCTTTATCACCACCCTCATCTTTTCCCCTTTCCAACCCACAAACATCACTACCCAAACAACCCCTTAAACAATACTAGTACATACATTATCTTGCAAAACTCAATTTTTTTTGATCTCATCAACAAAAAAATCCAAAAAAAAAAAACTTGACCATTTCATTTGATCTTGGCTTTTGCTTTTGCACTTTGCTAAGTTTGATCTTATACATCTTTTCAACACAAAATTTTAGAACAACCCAAAAAAAAGGGAGAGAGCATAATAATCTTTGTTTTAATTTAAAAAGGAGATTTTATTTTTTACGAGATGATTCAAGAGCTATTAGGTGGTGGAAGTGCTAATCCTCCAACAGGTTTTTTTGGTGAAAGAAAGTCCATCCCTTTTTCTTCATCATCAACACCACTCCTTACCACCACCAACACTACTATCGTGATGAACACGCCACATTCATCGAATACTGGTAGCAGTACTGGTGGTGGTGGTAGTGGTGTCGCTACTGCGAACAATAACAACAACAACAACAACAATTCAGAGACGAATAATAACAGTAGCCAAAACTTAAGGTGTCCAAGGTGTGACTCAACAAACACAAAGTTTTGCTACTACAACAATTACAACCTTACTCAACCTCGTCACTTCTGCAAGACGTGTCGCCGGTACTGGACCAAAGGCGGCACGCTCCGAAACGTCCCCATTGGAGGCGGCTGCCGGAAAAACAAGCCCACCATATCAAGCAGCTCCGCCACGTCAGCCGCCATGTCGAAATCATCAACTCCAAATCATCATCATTTCATGGCTAAGGCGGCTAAGGCTAACTTATCATCTGAAATGCTTGTGAATGAAAACAACTCATCACTCTTTCTCGGAAACGGGTTGTTGGATCACCCGCTCCAAACACCCGGCCCGAACCCAATCCTTTGGCCTTCCTTTCCACAAGCTCAAAACTCTCACATCTTGGCCCTTCTTAGAGGTGGGTCAACCCCATTTTCAAACCCGAACCCGAACCCTAACCCTAACCCTAACTCTAACCCAAGTACCACTACTACTTCAAGTGTGTTTACCTCACTTGGGTTAGACTCATATGGTCATAATAATGGAGCTCCATCTTTACTCGGGTCGTTCACTCGGAGCAACCAAAACCAGCTAAACGGGTTTGGTCCGGATTTTGGTGAAAACAATAATGGGGGTAGTGGTAATATTTTGGATCTTTACCAAAGGTTAAAATCATCATCTAACTATGGTTATTGTGGTGGCAATGAGAATCCGGGAGCTGTAATTCTTGGGAATATGTTGGGAACTTCTACTTCTTCGATGAGTTCTACGATGTTGGAAGCGACACCGTTGAGTGCAGGAGGAGGAGATCATATGGGTGGTGGTTATGGCTTCATGAATACGTCTCCTGCAATTTCAAGCTGGTCTGATTTTCCTGCTGTGCCTATAAATGGTGCTTACCCTTAATAATAATTTCTATATATATACATGATTAAGTTATAAGGTATCATAGCTAGTAGTATTTCTTTTGTATTTTGTAATTTTTTTTTTTATAATGTTCCTAGTTTAATTTTATTTGGGGGGTCTTTCTTTTATTATTTCTGGTTAGATTTCTCTTATTATTATGGGCTTTCTTCTTAATATTGTTCTCTTCATTGTAGTTAGTTGGGTTGTGGTATATGGATTAATATGGCTAATTACTTTTAATCAAGATCTTGGTTTTTGTTCATTCATCTTATATATATAAGATGTTATTATTTCATTAGCTTTGTTTTAGTTTGTTGCCCATTTGAATCTTAATGTTTATTTCAATTGTTTAATTTACCTCAAACTGTGTGGCAAGGCTCCGATACTAACTACTGTCTATTACATCCTCAAAAGGATGCAAAACAATGTCATCATTTCTAAACTCGATCAATCGAATTTCAGATTGGGTTATCATCAAATATGTAAGCAGGAATTAATTAGTGAGCAATTGTTAGAAAGAGTGATTTGATTAATTTGATATTCACGAAATATTTATGCTAACCAGACGTCCGAGATCGAGTACATACATGACTAATGTAGTTTCTTAGGTCTACTCGCTCTGTCAAAGATAGTGAATTGTTTACCGCCCATTTTCATAATTCTCGTTACAAATTTTGGGAAAGGTAAATAATTTATTAAGACCTGAAATAAAAATTTAGAGATTTGGCTACTTCTCATCAAGTCTGCATCTTCGATCATTTCTTGTCATCAATAATTTTAAAGATGATGTGAGTGAGTGACCATTAAGTTGGAGGATTAGTATGTATATTGATGAAGCAATTAGTAGAATTAATACATTGTCATCATTGTTGATTACTAGGTACGATAACTACAACCCTTATATATGTTAGTGTGTAATTACGCGGGTCTGGGCCACACCCGTAAGAAGAACAGAGAGTCCACTTGATAAGCCAAGAAGGTTCCATCCTAAAACCAATTGGCAAAAGAGGAGTAACTCCTTGCTTTATATGGTAGACAAATCTCTTCATTTTTCTAATGTGGGACACTCGTATATTGAGTATTTTGGGTGTCACTACAACAGTTACACTGTCACGCTGAGAAATGTTAAACAAACGTACACTCCTCGTTCATACTGACATTAGGCTCGAGCTTGACTCGTTTATTGGATTGTTGATAAGCAAGCTCGAGCTTGAGCAAATATGGTATTTCACGCGTATTGAACTTGACTCGTAAATTTTCCTATGTAGTAGTACTCAAATTTAGCTAAGATTATTAAGGAAATGACACCTTACCAAAGAAATGAAACACACATTATTAGTTGAGTTTGTGCAATGGATCATGAGCTCTTAGCCTCGTAGGCTCGTACCTCAGTTCAGATAATAGATTTATTTTGACTGATGAACTTAATTATTCACGAAATTAAAGCTCTAATGCTCTATTCTATTCAATTCGTTTCTTATCCTAATATCTCCTAATCTATTACCATGTGATCAAAATGATGACTACCGGCCAGATGAAAGTTTTTTTTTTTGGATACAAGACGATAAAAGAAAAATTAGCTACTGTAACCCTCCCAAGGAGGAACAAGCACATCCGTATCGTCAAAATACTTAGCCAAGCTTGGCACATCTCTCATCCTAATCACTTGTGGTCGACAACTCTTCCACATACATAAATTTAATCTTACATACTACTTGAATTCTTATATGAACTTATGAAGTAGATCAGAGTGGTCGAATGCCCTATTAGATAACAGTCGATCTATCCATAACCACTTGAAATAAGAACCGTAAAAAGTAGGAGAACGCAAATACACAAAAAAAAAACACAACTTGGTATTAATGTACTCCGAATTATATAAACCAAAGGGTACGAATGTACGATGTGCACGAACTATAAACCAAAGCGTACCATATGAAAACCATGAAACCTCAAGAATATAGCATACTCTCTCCATCTCTCTTTAAACATACACACCATATCACTTTTTTTTTTTTCGAAATGTCTTTTTTTAAACACCTTATTTCTAGTTTTCTAGATGGAGTAAGCTACAATCAGGCCCATAAGCCCAATCCAAAACTTGACCCGTTTATTTTCTCGGGTACAAGTTTCAAACAGAGTCTTATTATATTCACACACTCTCCTTCATCTTCATCTTCTACAATCGACACTCCCAGACAACATCAGCTGCTCTCTTGCCTCCCCTTCGCCGGCACGACATACTATATTATCTTCATGTACACGCTGTTTACTTATCTTTTGCTTCTTCTTTTTTGTTTGGTTATTATTTTTCTTCAATATATTCTCTTTTCATATTTATGTTTCAATTGGATTTTGTTATTGGGGAATATTTTTATTTTGTTATGAAGTTTGGAAAAGTGGTAAAAAAAAAATTATATATTGGGTAGTCGTTTTTTTTTACTGATATATTGAAAAGTTTAGTAAATGGGGCATGGATTTGTAGTTGGATTAAATTTTGAATGATTTATTTTAATTTTATTTTATGATAGAATTTTTGTTATTGTTATTATTGGTAGAGGGTTGAGTGAAATTTAAGTTGAGTATAATCATTTCATATCGCCCGTTGAAGTGATATGTAAAAGTTGTATGATTGAGTGAATGTCATGTTGTTTGCTGCAGTTGGGAGGTAATTGTGGTGAAAAATGGCTACATCATTAGCTCAAATGTGTAATCCTATGCCTTCTAGTGGAAGTTATTGTTCATGGAAGCCGGTTTCTGGAGTAAAGGTTATGTTTTTCGGAGAAAGGATGAATCTTGGTAAATTAAAGGGTTCGTTTGGATTGACTACTTCGTTGATGTTTTGTTGGGTAAAGAAGAATAATGGTAGATGTTATGTGAAAAGAAGGGATTTTTCGAGTGGTCGAGTCAGTGTAGGAAGTGAGCAAGGTTTTGGTTTGGGTGATTGGATGATGGGTTCGAGGATCACAAGTGGGCGAAAGGCATTTGTGGTTGCTTGCATTGCGAATGACGAGGCTAGCACAGGTGTGTGTCATCGTCTTCTTATCTTCCTGAGTAGTGTACTGCTCAAGTATCCTTCTGACTTGAAGTGGATAGAATGTTTTCTTTTACCTGTTTTACAACTAGTTTCAGTAAATGTATGAATGATATGAGTACTTGAGTGAGAACCAGGCAGTAAAGCGGAGAATCGTTGATTGTTTTTTTAAACTTGAGAATTATGAACTATTAGGTTGCAGAATTTAGATTTTGTGATTAATATTGATTGCGTGTTGTGATGTAATTGGAAGTGGTGAAAGTAATAGCTGAATGCATATGTGTTTAATGGACATTCTAAAAACTCTTTCAATACCCACTGTTTTTTTTAATGGCATTGTAGATGAGAAGGTGAGGGTGTTGGTCATCGGTGGAGGAGGTAGAGAGCATGCACTTTGTTATGCCTTGCAACGGTCACCGTCCTCTGATATTGTCTATTGTGCACCTGGCAATGTTGGGATTTCCAGTTCAGGAGATGCAGTTTGCGTTCAAGATGTTGACCCCTGTGATAGCTCAGCTGTCATATCTTTCTGTCAGAAGCAAAGAATTGGATTGGTTGTGGTGGGACCAGAAGGCCCCCTCGTATCTGGTCTTGCAAACGACCTTGCAAAGGCTGGCATCCCAACCTTTGGCCCTTCATCGCAAGCCTCTGCTTTGGAGGGTTCCAAAGATTTCATGAAGAACTTGTGTTACAAGTATGATATTCCTACAGCTAAGGTTGGACATTTATCTTCTCTTGCAAATTTATGTTACTCATTGATTGAAAATCTACCTTGTATAACTAGCAGAACTTTCGAGATGAGTTGATTAAGATATTATTCTGAAACCTGTGGACATGCGCTAATGTAGGTGCTGAAATGTGAGTATTTCCATGACTAAGTTTAGAAGTAAACTTTCAAAGCATTATAACAACTAGCCGCGCTTAGTTATATGAAGTACCAAAATTCGTACTTTCCAGTTGTGTGTTTGGCTAATACTTACTCCACATTCTAACAGATGGGGCTTCAAGTTGTGGTGGTATATTTAGGTGCATTTTGTCTCTGTACTTTTGTTTTCGGTTTAATGATTTCATTGTACTCTCGTTTGGCCTTTTGACCTTGGCTGAAATTCTCATCGGCATAGACTTGTGGTTGATGTTAAGAACATATTGTTTAGGCCTTGCAATAAGGCATCATAGTAATTCTATGGATTGTTTGTGTTTCTCTGTTGCTACATTGTAATTCTTAAATATTGTCAGCACTTTTCTATGGATTGTTTGTGTTTCTCTCAGCTGTCTATGTTGACTTGGTGCAGTATCAAACTTTTACCGATGCAACTGCTGCCAGACAGTATATAAGTGAACAAGGAGCACCTATTGTTATTAAGGCCGATGGGTTAGCTGCTGGAAAAGGAGTTGTTGTGGCTATGTCACTGGAAGAGGCTTATGAAGCCGTTGATTCAATGCTCATAAATAGTGCTTTCGGTATAGCAGGTAATCGTGTCATTGTGGAGGAATATTTGGACGGGGAGGAAGCGTCCTTTTTCGCACTGGTGGATGGTGAGAATGCGGTTCCTTTGGAATCTGCTCAGGATCACAAACGTGTTGGGGATGGTGATACGGGGCCCAACACTGGGGGTATGGGTGCATACTCCCCGGCACCTGTGCTGACGAAAGAACTTCAAAGTTTTGTCATGAAATCCATAATTTTTCCCACTGTCAAAGGGATGGCAGCGGAAGGTTGCAAGTTTGTAGGTGTTCTGTATGCTGGGCTTATGATTGAAAAGAAATCTGGACTACCAAAGCTGATTGAGTATAATGTCCGGTTTGGGGATCCTGAATGCCAGGTCGGTACACATTTTTCTAATATTTCTGTTGTGTTAAATAGTTCCCAAAACGTTTTCCATGTCCTTCACGTTGTACCCTGCTATCATGGCCATTATCTACCTGATCAATTAATTGATATGGATTAAGCGTTTTAGAACGAGGAGTTATCGGTAGAATGGCCTTCGGATTGTGCAACTTGAATGTCTTAATGTATTTGCTTTATGTAAACTAGTGTTTGTTTGTGGCCTTGTTGGATGCAGGTTCTGATGATGCGGTTAGAATCAGATTTGGTTAAGGTCCTCCTTGCCGCCTGTAGAGGTAAACTTGAAGGAGTATCATTAGATTGGTCTAGTGGATCTGCAATGGTGGTGGTCATGGCAAGTAACGGTTATCCTGGAAGTTATAAGAAGGGAACTCGTATATCCAATGTAGAAGAAGCAGAACAAGCTGCTCCATCGGCCAAGGTATTCCATGCTGGGACTGCATTGGACTCAGAAGGAAATTTGGTTGCTGTCGGGGGTAGGGTTCTTGGGGTTACAGCGAAGGGAGACAGTCTTCAGGAGGCAAGGGACAGAGCATACCAAGCTGTGGAGAGAATTGACTGGACGGATGGCTTTTATCGTCGAGATATTGGTTGGAGAGCCCTCTCCTAAACAACGGTAAACACCAATAACCTAACTTCAGTTAATCTTTTTAATTATCTTGATCTCAGTTCGACTAGGCAACATGTGACCTCTGACATAAGGAGATAGGATTGTCTGCCGAAACTTGTGTCAAACTAGTTTAGCCATGAAGGGTGAAGAGTCAGTTTCTAATACCGTTGTATTCTTCTTGTATTGCATTACTAGGATAAAAGCCCGTGTGTTACAAGGTTCACTTAATATCGTTTTCTAACGAGTGTTTTAAATTTAAAATAAAAGGTATTATCTTGAATGAAGAAATTGGGATCAAAAGACTATTTGTATTACTTTGTTCTTAGATATTTTTTGAAGTGTGCCATTATGTGCTCCAATTTAATTCTGAAAATCAATGACTATTTGTGGAGTAGAAGAAGGATATTTTCGAAGCGTAATTTGCTACAAAGAAAACAATCTTAGACGTCTTGCATAAACCAGGAAACTTGATTATTACCATCAATTTTGGTCAGGGAGATGCCTGATCAAATGTCAGTACAATATATTTTTTTTCCTTGATTTTGTTTTTACATATCTTGTTTTAAAATCCTACTGTAACAACATGTTCCCCCAGCATTGAATTTGTACAGTCACCCTTTCGTAACTGCTACTTGTTTTGGGAAAATAATTACCTTCCCTAAGGTTTAAGAAATAATCAAATTAGTACAGTAAAAATGAGAGAGGCCGGTCTAATAGTTCACTGCCTTCCCACACTTGAGAGCATTTGGAGGTATGTCACTCTCTGTGTATAAGCTTCTCTCGTCGTTCCAAACCCGGAAGTACAGCTCTTGACCCAAGTACCTTCTGTGCCAGATTTCGGACCTGAGGTTCCACATTCCCTTGTTGTCCAAGGATGCTAACACTACCGTCCAGGAGTTGGGGTACACCTGCAAGGGCAAACAAATGTACGCCAAATGTTAACCATCACGAATGAACTATAAAGTTTCATGTTCTGTATCACTGTCTGTTTTCTGTTCTCGAGTGGGTTACAAGAGTTCTAATGGCCGACTTGAAATGTATACAGAAAACTGAAAACTCTAGACCATTTTAATCTAGTTTTTCAGAACTTGAATTTGTTCCGAACAATATTCAAGATTCTTGACCAAAATTACATCAATGATCTTTAAGTTTTACCTGCACAGTGCTCCTCCATACTGCATCAGCCATGTTGTACTTTCTTCTTACTGCAGGAGTCCATTCCTTTGCTCCGTATCTGAAATGTTCACCAATTGTCCAATCAGAATACAGTGTAAGATGCAGCATTTTACTGATGAAAGAGCAGAGGAGGAATAGCTTACGCGACAACAAAGAAATCATGGCCATCAAGATGATAAGACTGTAGTGATTTCTCGTTGTTTTGGAAGATGATTTCCGCGAAATCATGTAATTCGAGGCCAACAACTGAAGTGCCGGACTGTAGAGCCGCTCCTTCTGTGGGCGTGTCCTTAATTGAGTTCAGGTTGAAGACACCAGAGATATTGTAGTAGTCAGCTAGCTTTAGTGGTGTGTCTGGATTCACATAGGAAACCTCATTAATGGCATAACGCTTCTTGCCATTGATCTTGCCAGCAGAATTGGCCAAGATTAGAGTCCTTGTAATCTGTATGCCTCCATAATGGTAGGATCCTTGAGGGTTTGGCCTTGCCGCGTTTGCTGTAAGGTTCCATCTGCATGAAGCAAAGACAGCATGCAGTCAGTCACCCAATGTTTTACAGTCCATTAAAACTGATATGTACACATGTATGCTGACATTTGATTCACAAACAGTCTATTTGTGGAAAACACAGGAGTAAGCCTGCTTACACGAAAACTCAGGGGTGATATTGTTGTTATGTGGAAATTGGGGTGTACCTGTAAGTTCTTGCTTGCTTCATGGACCAGTGAATCTGATAAGTAGGGCCAATAGGCAAAGGATCAGCAGGAGGGGTTGTCGAACCAACATAGTGCAGGACTGCTTGGGCATGGAGGTTTTTCTTTGTGAAACGCGCTGAAGCAACAATGTGATAGTCCTTAACCATACCGTTCAAGCTCACCAAGAAGGACATGGATTGGCCAGGATGAAGATCGAGTGACTCGTACATTTCTTGCAGGACATGGGAGCCCTCAACCTCAACCAACCTTAACATGTGCCCCTGAATCCTAACATTGACTGATAACATTGTGCCGACATTTGCCACTCTAAACAGGTATGTTTTCCCTGCTTCACCAGTGTAGACTGTGTTTGTAGGATGTCCATCGATAAGTATGCCATCAGGAAGAGGCATGGAGTATCCTAGGTCCAGCCTGTTTCGCAATAGCTGCATGACACCGGCTACTGTAAGACATTCGCCACAAACCAGGATGAACTGAACTGTTTTAAGGTAAGTAGTAACAAACCTTGAAGTCTTTCTTGTACCAGTCTCCAACAGTGACAGTGAATTCTCCCGCTGGTTCAGGGTAAGGGCTAGCAATGACAGACCGTTTATGAATAATGAATGCCCCAAATCCGCCACCAACTCTGTGCAACGATGTCGAGGGGTAGTAACTGTATGTACCAATCTGATCCTTACTCTGCATCCTGTAAGTCCAGTTTGAGTTGGGAGGAATAGGGCAGTTGGTTCCTAGCACGCCGTCTTGCCATGACATCTTCCTCTGCCATAATCCATTCCTACAAGGACATTATGATTACTTTCAAGCTATAACTTTTGAGTCGTCTCATATATACAACGAGACAGTCTCTTGTACGACTAGCTTATTAACAAACCCAATTGAACACTAACCATGTCATGAGGAATGGCTCGTCCAACTTATTAATGACGTTGATAATGACGTTGTCGTTGGTGTCGCTTTCAATAGTTGGTCCTGGAAACTGTCCATTGATAAGAATAGCCTGCAAAAAATAACAACAACGAAACCTTAGTCACAAAATGCTTTAGATCGTCAAGATCCATAGGAAAAAGTCGTAGATGAAGAAGATGAACTAACCCTTTGAGATACACCAAGAGGAGAAATGGTACCATATCTGACTTCAAAGTCGTAATACCTATATGGACTCTCTGCATTGAGTCCAACGATACTCGACATTGCTAAAATTCCGAGGAGGAAAGGCATGTATCGCGTCTCTCCCATCTTGTAATGATTGATCGAGCGATCAACCTGTTTACGCAAGAAACCATTAAGACTCATAATCTCGATATGTAATGTACATGTCACTAAAGTAAATTGTTTATCAAATGCGCGCAACCTTAACTGATATGTAAACGTAGATACACTATATATCAAATTTCGCAAACATGCAAATATATACAAACTACCATTTACCTAATAACGAGTGTTGATGAACTTCCCGTGACAGAAGCTCAGAGGAGACGAACAAAAAGATGGTGAGTTTAAGTGTGTTTGTGTACTTTCTATCACCCTTATATAACCAAGAATAATTGTTAAATAAAAACAATAAACAAAAACGTCAAATACAAAATTTGTAATTAGATGCTATGCCGCGGTGGATTGTATTACGGCGTACTTCTTGGTTAAAAAAAAAAGTCCAACTTTCTTGCTAAGCGTAATATACACTCTGTAATGCTGCTCAATTTCTGTTGTACTCTAACTTTGTACTAATATAATCTAATGATATTAGTATATGCAAATTGATAGAGGTCTATATTTTAGACACAATTAATTTGTCTATAATGTAAAATTGAGCTAGTAGTAGTAAAATTGAGATCGGAGTAGTAAAATTAATTGTAGTAAAAAATTCAGGTAGTAAAATTAATTGTGTGAGTAGTAAAATTTTGATAGTGTAGTAAAATTATTACTGATTGTAGACACTTTTAAGTGTCTACACTTTAGACATCTAGCATTGTCCTTAGTATATTACTACATAGATTGATTAATAAATGTTGTATTACGAAGCATATATTATAATTAATTAATATGAATAGTACTATAAAGTAAAATTTGAAGTCTAAGCAACAAGCTAAGGAAAATTAAATGAGAGCGTCGGTGGAGATGTGGTGGTGGGAAGGGGAAGATCGGAAGCGGCGAGAGTGGCGGAGCTAAGGACGGATCTTTTAATTAAATGGGTGGGTCGTTAATTAATAATAAGAATATGATGCTACATTTTCTAATTAAGCAAAGTTTATAAGCCTTGATGAATTGCATAAAACTTGAGACAGTGGAGAGTTTTTGGTGGATCCAGTTTGTTAAGCTGATGTTACAACATTAACGACTTTTCCCGCTGTAGCTTGCGGTTGACGATTCTGTTAATAATAATGTTGAGTTCCCAATGTGTTCAAACCCAAGGCCCGAATTGTACTATCTTGCATATTTTGGGGTAAAAATTAGGAGTACGTACTATAAATGGAAATGGCACTCAAACGGCGCTCGTACTATAAATCGGAGTAATTATATAGTAGCTGATTTGCTTTTGGATTCATTCTCAAGCTAAGGTCTATGCTAAATTGCTAAGTGATTTGTTATGATCAAGGCTCTTCTTCTTTGATTTGTTGAATTAATTTGATAGGGGGTCTCGCACTAATTTGATTAATCATTACGAGAATCACTCTAAGTAGCATGTGTATAGTGAAGCATGAAATTCATGTATGCCTCCTTCAAGAGATTGTAAACCCGTTTCGATTTGCCTTGCTAAAAGACAGAGCTAAATAAGGTTACATGAATATTTGTGTGTGTTGGTCTCACAATAACTTATGGTGAAACCGTCTCACACAAGACTTACTATTCTAAAAAATAGGTATAGAACAATTTGGCTTTTCCTGAGATAAGTTGATTCACAATAGGTTTAGTTACTCATTTTTTTTTTGTGGGAAACTCGGTGATGTTTTATTGATCAATAGAATTTGCTAGAATTCCTACAAATACATCATCTACAATCGGTATATGGTACCCCGGGGGTACGTAGCTCTAGGTACCCCCAATTCAAGTGGTATATAATGAGTGAAAATTGGAAATTAATGAGTGGAATTGGGGAAATAATGAGTGGAAGTTGGGAAATAATGATTGGAAGAAAGCTGTATATAATGATTGGAAATTCAGAAATAATGACTGAAAATAAATAATGACTATCATGTTATATATAATGAGTGAAAATTGAGAAATAATGAGTAAAAATTGTAAAATAATGAGTGAAAGTACATAATGAGTGAAATTGAGAAATAATGAGTGAAAATTGTAAAATAATGAGTGAAAGTATATAATGAGTATAATGTGCAATATAATGAGCCGGGGGGTATGTAGCTCTAGGTACCCCCGGGGTACCTAATAATTTGTACATCACCTAACCACACGACTACTATTAAAAGTAAAAAAGACAAAAAAAAAAATAAATAAATAATGAGGATACTAGATGCTAAATTTAGTTCTAAATACAGTAGTAACAGATCTCTTAGATTGTTTACCTCAAAAAAAAAAGAAAAAAGATCTCATAGATTGTTGACTTAAGTGAATTAATGGCGAATTACTAGATCTTATGCATGTATCGTACTGTTGACTTGTAGTTAATTATGGTGAATTTAATTATAATGTCTCTGATGTGTGATATATTCATGCGTGCTTAGTGCTCACGTGAGAGGTCAAACTTTACCTATGATCCAATACCCTTAAATTTATGGGTCATCAAATATCAGGGCTGATAATGGAGACATAGGGTAAATTTCTAACTCATACATTTTATATATCAAAACTTCTAAAATCCTACCTTATTTTTAAAAAGTTTCCAATTCCTATCTTATACAACATTTTTTTATCAAACTCCTACCAAAACTTTTACTCCGGCGAGTTTGACTCTATTTTTCGGCATTGACCTTCAAATTGACGCGATTTCCGTTGATTTGTATCGTTTTACCTCCAATTTCTTCCTTCAATTTCACCTTCTCTCGCCTATTTCCCATATTATATCACATTGCACTCCAATTTGATCCCAAAATGTGAGAAATAGGAGAGAGAAGATCAAATTGGAGTGTAATGTGATATACTGTGGAAAATAGGAGAGAGAAGGTGAAATTTGAGGGACAAATTGGAAGGAATACGAAACAAATCGAAGGAAATCGCGTCAAGTCGAAAGTCAATGTCGAAAAATAGAGTCAAACCCGCCGGAGTAGAAGTTTTGGTAGGAGTTTGACAAAAAAAATGTTTTATAAGGTAGGATTTAGAAACTTTTTAAAAATAAGGTATGATTTTGAAAGTTTATATAAAAGGTAGGAGTTAGAAATTTTTCCTATCCTATATGATAATGTTTATACCATGTCCCCGAAAGCACAAGGAGCACGATGCTCCTTCTCACAATAGAGAAGTAGGTGTCACATTTAAATAGATTTAAATTAATTTAAGTGTGACCCCTACTTCTCTATTTCGAGGAGGACCACCATGTTCTTTGTAGTCCCGTAAACATGATATAATTTGCATAAATTCATTCATAACAGGATATGACGAGACGTAGCATGCCCTACAACATTAGCATAATGTTAACTTAAATAATTGCCCGACTGGTATGACTATGTATGTGTACATCCTACTAAATAGATTTGTTTGCTAATAATAGCGTAACATGGTTCTCGAAGTAACTATGCTAATTATGTCTAATGCTAATTACGCATTGATAATTTTCGAACCCAAACTCCATCTAGAATTGAAACAATGCTTTGGGGTTTTCGTGTTTTCTCAATGTTTGTCTACATAGACAATCAATATTGACGACGAAAACAACACTCCAATGTGTGTGTGTGTGTATGATACAAAGTTTCCTGCTAACTTCAGACTTGGATCTAGTGTGGCGTCATTTAAGTTTCTTACTAAGGAGTCATTTGGATGCCCTCCAAATCCATAGGAATTTCATTTTCCTAGGAATTGGGTTTTTGTGGGGTTGTTTGGATAACTCATTTTTGTAGAAGTGGAGGAATTCCTTGGGAATTTCTAATTCCTATGAAGCATAGGAATTCAATTACCTAGCCCCCCCATGGTCATTCACAATTCCTATAGTGTAAAATACATACAATTACTACTTTACCCTTTAGTTGCTTATTTAATGTTTATTTATCTACATTAATAGAGGGTAAGCTAGTCAATTCAATTAATAAGCAAATGAATTGTTGTATGGTAACCAAACAAAACATTGAGAAATTAATTCCATGGAATTCTAAATTCCTTGATGGTATCCAAACGTTTTAAGGCAAATTCCCGGGAATTTAACATAGGAATTCATTTCGCGGGAAATTCCTATGTTATCCAAACGACCCTACATATATAAAAGTCAATGGATTGAGTGGAATTAAGTTGCATAATCCACGTAACCAAAAAAAAAATGCATAATCTCACGTGCTACAGTTTAACCTCTACGATTTCGATTATCTGATTTTTTTGGTCTTGTTAATTAATGTCCATTATATATTATAGTACGAGGTAAGTACAGAAATACACTCAAAAATGACGACGAAGGGACAAGTAAGATCCCGATTAATACACATTAGGCTTCTTGCTTAGTTTGAAGAATCGGCAAATCCTTGGTTTGACCCAAGCTTTGGGCCGTCATCTAGCTTAATTACATAATAATTAGTGGCCGAGCTAGAGTTTCGATTTAGGGGGTTCAAGTTGATTCACATTCACGAGTTTGATGAGTTTTGAATAAGTTAATGATATATGAAAGTAATGTAGAAACGAGTTATATCGATCAGCATATAAATAAGTAACATAGTATTGTTGGCACTAGATTACTTTTATTTAAAACTAGGTAAGTTAATACATAATCGAATATGGGTCGCTCATCACAAGCTTTTAGCGCTTCTGTGGAAGGTGCATGTGTGTGAATGACTTACTTAAAGCCATAATTGCAATAATAGAAAGTCGAACTCACTCGAGTCAATCTTGACCGATCTAATCTCAAACCGTCGAAAATGTTCATTCTGTTGTAAGTTTTAATGTTTTATACGTAGTAGTAGTCTAAATGATACCATATGTAATTGGCCATAGGAGCAGAGCTTGAAGCCCAAACCCAAGGGTCCAACAGAGAAACATAATGGAAAATGGTGGCCCATATTTATGTGCATGACCAGCCCACCAATGTATACAATCCAATAGATAAGCCCATCAAAAAAGAATGTTCACTTGAAATTGTTAAGTTGAACTAGGAATCATCTCGTGCTTTGCACGATTAGGATGTACTAGTATATATTTACGTTGATGAAATTGGTGTAGTTTAGAAGTTTGTATGTATCAATATATGCATTGTTTACAATTGGCATCTCATAATCATGGCTACATTGTGCATGCCCTAACTAAAATCACAGGGTCGCGGTATTTTAAGCGTAGCTTAATTAACTAATATTTTGTGGATCGAACAGCATAATCACGTCATAAACATCAATTTAATTAGAAGGGAGTTATATTCTAAAAATTTTGATTTTTCTGTGTGTAAGAAGTATGTTGAACGTTTTTTCTTTCTTGAAAAGACCAAGTTTTTTATTTTTTTTTCATGATTAATAATCGACCAAACCATGAACACTTTTTTTTAATACAAATATTAGATCTCAAACTCTATTTCATGATGTGATCTTAAACAAGTGTTCTTTGGTTTAGATTTTGTTAAGTAGATATTTTTGTGAATCAATTGCGAATCCTAGCCTCCATTATTTTTACCATTTGAATTGACCTTGGTAAAAAAAATGATAATTTGTGCTGGATATTTTTTTTTTCCAGATGGCTCACCGAATCCGACCGATTCTTCGAGCGGTTTGTAATTCCATTCTATCGATAACGGTACCCAACAAACCTAAATCCGGCAAAACAGATGCCCATTGAAACCCCACCCACTGAAAACCCACCATTATTCTCACATTTCTCAACATTTACCCCATTTTCACCATTACCCCTTTCTTCTCAGCATTTACCCATTTTCATCATTTACCCCATTCTTCTCACCATTTGCCCAATTTCCATCATTTTCACAAATCACCAAAACAAATTTAAATTTTATATTTTCAAATGACTCCAATGCGAAAAGTGTGAGCTTGAACTTGTCCGAAAATCCCTTGAATCCTAATTCGGGAGCTACCTTAGCTGCAAAGCTAATGATTTTCCACAGGCAGCTCCCCAAGGGCTATCATTTCTCTGATAACCCGACACCCCACTCACTGAAAGACCACCATTATTCTCACATTTCTCAGCATTTACCTCATTTTCAGCATTTACCCCCTTCTTCTCAGCATTTACCTCATTTTCATCATTTACCCCATTCTTCTCACCAATTGCCCAATTTCCATCATTTTCACAATTCACCAAAACAAAGTTAATTAAATCTTATATTTTCAAATAACTCCGATGAGAAAAGTGTGAGCTTGAACTTGTCCGAAAATCACTCGGATTAAATCCTAATCCGAGTGCTACATTTAACTGCAAGGCTAATAATTTTCCACAAGCAACTCTCAAATGACCAATATTTACCTAATAACCCTATTTACACCCCACCCACTGAAAGCCCACCAATATTCTCACCTTACTCAACATTTACCCCATTTTCAGCATTTACCCCCTTCTTATCAGCATAAACCCCCTTATTTACCCCCCTATTCGCACCATTTACCCCATTTTCACCAATCACCATTTGACAAATTTCCCTCATTTTCACAATTCCCCAAAACAAAGTTAAATCTTATATTTTCAATTAACTCCGATAAGAAAAATGTGAGCTTAAACTTTTCCGAAGATCTCTTGGATCCTAATTCGGAAGCTACTTTAGCTGCAACTCTGCAAGGCTAATGATTTTTCACAAGCAGTTCTCAAAGGGCCACCATTTACCTCATAACCCGGTTTACACCCCACGCACTGAAATCCCACCCACTGAAAACCCACCATTATTCTCACATTTCTCATCATTTACCCCATTTTCATCACCATTTACCCCATTTTCATCATTTACCCCTTTTTTTCTCACCATTTACCCCATTTTCACCATTCACCATTTGCCCGATTTCCTCATTTTCACAATTCACCAAAACAAAGTTAATTGTTATATTTTCAAATGACTCCGGTGAGAAAAGTGTGAGCTTGAAGTTGTCTGAATATCCTTCGGATCCTAATCGTTGAGCTATCTTTATTTGCAACGCTAATGATTTTTCACGAGCAGCTCTCAAATGGCCACCATTTACCTAATAACCCGGTTTACACCCCACCCACTGAAAGACCACCATTATTCTCACATTTCTCAACATTTACCCCATTTTCAGCACTTACCCCTTCTTCTCACCATTTACCCCTTTTCTCACCATTTACCCCCTTTCTCACCATTTAACCCATTTTCACCAATCACCATTTGTCCAATTTCCATCATTTTCACCATTCACCAAAAAGTTAAATCTTATATTTTCAAATGACTCTGGTGAGAAAAGTGTGAGCTTGAACTTGTTCGAAGATCCCTCGGATCCCAATCCAGGAGCTACCTTAGCTGCAAGGCTAATGATTTTCCACAAGCAGCTCTCAAAGGACCAAAGGTTGTCCATGCTATTCATATGCTGGATGGAGGGTCGAGAGATCATATAACAAGGGCGACAATTTAGGTCGAATGAAAGACATTGTTGTAAACTTCAAAGTCTTGAAAAAGGACGCGTATGCAATAGCCTACTCAATAGGTAGGGCCTCAGAACTATGGTGGTTGGGTCGGGGCTACGATGGTGATATTGCGATGGGTGAGGCGAGAAACTATGTTGTGAATTATGTTGGGGTTGACATTAGGGTTGGTGTGGATCCCCTCCGCGACGCTTTCCGGACACTGTCCCGGATCCAAATGGCGAGAAAAGAGGTGTCTTTACAGAGGCGTTTGTCACTGTGGTACAACATACAATAGAAGTTGCCAGGTTTATTTCTATCTCTGACTTCTTGGGACAAATCTTTGATGCATATACGGGTGACAAATATTATGATGTTTGGGTGTTTTGGGATGAACATGTTTATCTTATGCATAATTAGGGCAATCTTTCCGAGGCTTTATATTTGGATCATATTCGGTTCAAAGATTTTGTGTTTGGGGATACGGGGGAATATTGGATTACTAGGGATAGAGCAATCAAGAGTTTGGGTTTACTTTGCGCTTTTAATATCGAAGGGATAATGCCCAAGAAGAGACGATCGACACTTGATGAATTTATTGATGATTATGAGAAAAAGTTGAGGAAAGCCGAACAACAAAAGAAATGGGAAGGGAAAAGGAGGCGTGACCACTAGTATTGAAGATTCAATCAACAAGAGTGGGTTTTATGGGTGGTTTTAGTACAAATGCTATGAAATGGAAATCTTGTAATTAAGTTCAGATTAGGTTTGCTATGTGTGTTGTTTAAATCAAGTTTGTCGTGCCGGGTCATTCTACTTTGGACTTTTCCCAAACCAACTTTGTTGAAATTGAAATGTCTATAATTAAATAGCACAATTTCTTATAATCGAAACGAGTTCTAAGATTGAACGGACACGCATATTGCGTTGTTGCGCAAATACCAGTTGATGGTTGATGATTGGCACCTCACTGGGTTAAGATTCGCCATGTAACTACAGGATTGCATGCTCCTCCACATGTCTGATGCGTGAAGTTGTTTAAGGAGGCGCCGAAGAGTACTCATTTGCGTCTATAAGTCGAACAAGATTTCACTTCATACTGATTGCTTATAGGAGTTGGTGACTAGACTTATTAACATATACATGTTCAGCAAGCTAAGCTTTTCATGGGAATGTAGCTTCTTTTGTATACGTTTGGAGAAACGTCTTGCGCAGAGAGATCGGCTTTTCATATATATTCTTCCAAATATTTTTTAGGACAAGGTAATACTTAGATATACAATCTTGGTTGAATAGAGGAAATCAACTGATCCAGTGCTTCATTTTCCCTTATGCTGATCTCTTCTTTCAATCACTCACAAGTCACAACCACCTCAACATACAGCGATACCAACGGACATCACTGAATCTCTAATTGCATGAGATATTAATCAAAATGAACTGTCTGTAGATCCACTTTTCATTTCTGTTTGCTGCAGACTCATAGTGTGGCCCACAGCTGTGGTAGGTACCATTCACATGCATGCACAACTCTAGAGTCCATCATTTAAGAAATACTCAAAAAGTTTAGTGTATGATGAAAGAGCAATAGAGAGAGTCCATCATTTAAGAAATACTCAAAGAGTTTAGTGTGTGGTGAAAAAACGCATAGTTTAGTGTATGGTAAAAGAGCAAAAAATGTTTTAATTATTAACAGTTCACACAGAAATTCTCATTTTCGTGAAACTCTTACATATAGATATGTACGATTAATCATACAATTGATTATGTGTATTAGAAACTTTTGAAAGATATATCATTTTATTTGATTCGAAATGTATTTCAATTTGAGATCCATTTATTAATAAAATGTAATTAATTCGAAATGTATTTCAATAAAATGTATCCTTTATATACCGGCTATGATTTTGTCAAGACATTAGTTTCGAAACATTTGAATGAACTACGGTTGATACCAATTGAAGAACATCACAAGAGATCTGAGACAACTCCACACTGAATAGAACAAAAAAATTAATCATGCAATGAATTTCGAATGCAGATTCTTTCAAGGGAAAAGAAATTATACATTAGAAATAATGGTGGTAAATCAGAAAATTCTATCTATATATTTCTCTGGAAGTGACAGTCAAACCCTGATGACTGATATATCTAGTATTCCTAATACTGTGATTAACAAAGCTGCTTATGCATGTCGTCCGACTGCTTTTCCACAGACGAGCATGTTAGTAGGAGGGTCGTACTCGTTGGAGAAGCTCTTCACCGAGTTCCACACCCTCATATAGAGCTGTTGCCCAAGGTATTGTCGCGCCCACATTGAAGACCTGATGTTCCACATACCTTGGTTGTCCAAAGACACCAATATTGCGGTCCAGGAGTTTGGGTATACCTGCAAAGTTCACCAGAAACACAAAGAGATCAGTACAATGACAGTATAAGCTAGATCTTTGTGGTTATACTTCTACAGATTTCGTCTAGTGTTCGATGGACAGGTCACTTTCCATACTGCAGGCCAGCAGGGGGTAGAATGTCTATGCCCGAACCCCCTACCAACCTACACCCCCTCCCCCAATCCACCCTGCTTATAGCTCGAGCCTTCTTTGAGGCATCTAAAGCATTGTGTTAGCTGAATCATTATGTGCTGATGGCGGTCAGAGTTTTAATATCAAGTGAGGTGCCGTAAGATACCTGAGTAGTGTGTCTCGTTAGAGCATCTTTCAGATTGTAACTTTTCCTACTGGCTTGTGACCATTTACCAGCACCAAAACTGCAAAAATCACATATATAGATGTAAGCACCAAATCGATTAGTTAATGCGAAATAAGAGGACATGATAGTTGACAAAACCTACCCGACAACCCAGAAGTCATAACCATCAAGATGCCAAGACTGCAATGTCTTCTCATCGTTTTGGAACACAATCTCAATGAAATCATGAAGAGAAGTACCCAACACAGACGTGCCAAGGTATGCAGCACCATCAGAAGGACTGCTCTGGATGGTATTTAAGCTGAAAACTCCAGGGATGTTGAAGTAATCCGCAAGCTTCAGAGGAGTGTCAGAAGAGACAAATGAAACACGGTTAACAGCATATCGTTGTTTCCCGTTGATTTGAGGTGCTGAGTTGGCCAACACAAAGGTCTTTGAAATTGGGATCATGCCATAGTGGAAAGATCCCTGAGGGTTTGGCCTGGCGGCATTTGCGGTGAGATTCCACCTATACAAAACCATCAATACAAAAGATTAACCAATAATCAAGAACTCTAATGAAATCTATCAAATTATGTGAGAATCTCAGCAGTCCTGAAGACATACATATATCTAAGCATCAACCACACATTTAATAACTAAAACTTCAAATGATTTTGAGTGCTTTTTTTTTCCCCGATTCCACCCTACCTGAAGGATCTAGCTTGCTGCATGGACCAATGATATTCGCCAGCAGGGGGAGCAGGCAAAGCTCCAGAAACTTGCATGTTGGAGTTGGAGTAATGGAGAACTGCAGTGGCTGTGTGAGCTATCCTTGAGAACCGTGTGGATGCCACAATGTAGTAGTCTTTGGGAGCCTGGTCTAAGGTCACAAGGATAGAAAGCGACTGACCCACGTGGACATCGACTGAATCATATTCAGTCTGAAGAACATTAGATCCTTCAACTTCAACCACCTTCAACTTGTGACCCTGAATCCTGAAGTTGAATGTAGTAGACAACCCTACATTTGATACTCTAAACTTGTATGTTTTGCCTGAAAGATGTGAAAGACAACAACACTTAGTTAGAAGTTGATGTCGCAACAAACAAGAGCACTATTATTGATACTAGATGATGGGGGCAACCTTGGTCCGCGGTGAAAGAGCTGCGAGTTTGGCCATTAATAAGCAAGCCATCAGGAAATGAAAGAACCCTCCCAGCATCCAGTCTTTGCTGTAAGACCTGCATAACGTTATATTTATCACACTGTTAGTACTGAACAGAAGCAAACACATTCAATCACTAACATCAACGAAAATGTGAATAAAATCATCAGCTAACAAAAAAGATAGCTACTTTTTTGCAGCGAGATTATCAACCTTATGGCTAGTTTTGTACCAATCCCCAATAAGCAACGAGAAGTCACCAGCAGGGTCAGCATAAGGAACTGGAATCCTCGGCCTAGAGTAGACGTTAAGGGCTCCGAACCCTCCAGCAGCTCGGTGCATTGCTGTTGAAGGGAAGTATGTGTATGATCCAATTTGATCCTTCGTTTGGAAGTTATATGTGTAGTTTGAGTTTGGAGGGATTGGGCAGTTGGTTCCCGAAACTCCATCTTGCCATGAGTTCTTCCTTTGCTTAATCCCATTCCTGTTGTTTGCAATTATTTATAAGAAGTTCATTAGGCAGGGTCAAATGCCATTGTTTCAAAAATGCCAGAGATTAATGGATACAAACTACAAGTATTAGCTTATATATCAGCATTTGATGACTCTGTTACCCGGACCCTTCATATTAATTCGACACTTGGACATGGGTATGACACTCAGATCCTTCATGTTAGACCAAAAATTAGAGGTTTTTTCATAAAATAGACGAGTCTGACACTTGGACATGCACCCATGTCGAATATTTGGATCCGAGTCAGGGTAACATTGATTGATGATTCTTTTGAAATTTCTATACATAGACAATAGCACCTAAATTCTACAGCTAAATTGCTAAAACTCGGGCAAGATCGACTTTGTGCTACTTTGCCAGGATTTTGTGTCACCAGGTGGTACAAAAATACACTACTATTCATACTCACATCTAAGATTATATCATACCAAAAACTCCTTGTTAAGTATTAAGTGGGATCAATGCTACTTATGCAACTAGAACATAGACTATAATTGGGGTGGTACCAACGTCAGTATCACCTAATAACGCCCTATCATCTTACTGTACCAAACTAATCACAATGTCCACCAGTCATGGCAGTCAATTGCCATTTCAAAAACAAAAAAAATTATAATCCGTACATCTATCTTAACCACTAGACAAAGTTCCTATTTTACGAACAATACGAATTCGAGTACTAACACTTCAAAATTTATTCAAACTAATAAATCACAATCTAATTGCCCATAATCAATAGTAAAAAAAAATCAATTAATAAGAAAACATACCAAGTAATAAGGAATGGTCCATCCAAGTGATTAACAACATTAAGTACAATGTTGTCATTTGTCACACAATCCAATCTTGGTCCCGGAAATTGACCATTTATTAAAATTCCCTGCCAACATAACAAACCAACAAATAAAAATCAGATTCGTAGATCCAAAAAACAATGTACCTTCTTCTTTACTCTACTAAAACCACGCCAAATTGGGGACCAAGTCCATCACTAGTAAGTAACCTAGTCTATAGTTCTATACCCATATATGTAATGCCTACATTAGGTCCAAATATAACGGTGCTGATATTTGTGCCTCATTGTAGTGTTAGACTTACGGACGTTATAGTACTGATATTTGCGCCTCATTATTAAAAACCTGAGATTGGAAATAAGAATATACGAACCTGTTGGGGAACACCAAGAGGGTAAATAGTACCATAAGTGACGGTCCAAGTAAAAAAACGATACGGGTCGTCTGCATTTACTATAGAAATACTGCACAATATCCCTAAAAACCCAACAATGTAACTCATCAAACTTGTCTTACCCATCATCATCAACATTTTATTTGCATCTAAATGTTGTTGACAGTATTTGGAAAAAAATATGAAGCAAAAATGTGGTAGTAAGCGTGAGATCTAGTGTTGGGTAGTGTGGAAGTTTTGGAGAATGGGGACGAAATGGGTAGTGAAGCAGAGGGGAAAGAGAGAGCGTGAAGAAGAAGATAAAGAGAAAGAGTGATTGAAGATTATTTAAATACAACTACTGCTGACTCCTTTGGCTTGTTTTTACACTGCCCCACCGCTTATGGCGGAATTTTGTGGGCCCGTTTTTTTTTTTTTTTTTTACTGGGGACGGTTGTTTTGCTTCTTTTTAATAATGTCGTTCTTTTTACTTTTTTTTTGGTTGGTGGTTAGTATTTATCTACGCGGTTTTGTGAATCATTTTAAAAGGTTGGTGTTTTGAAATTCATTTATCAGGGGTAAAAATGTCTATCTATAATAATTGGGTTGCCCAAAATAAGTCGAGGTGTATAAATACACGGCATGAAACAACTAAACAGCTAATCCAAGCTCCACTATGTTTGGCGCATGCCATATACCCATGCGGGTTTATAATATATCAGATATACAACGTAGATCAGTTGATTTAAACTGTCGCGACGTGGCGTTATTGAACCTAAAACAATAAGTAATCATATGCATAGAACATTCTGAGGGGTAAAAGTGGAATAGTGCTAAAAATAGAGCTGGCACTGAGAGAACACTTTCCAGTGAAAAAGACGCGGTTTTGCGTGACGTTAATTACACTGTATGTACTGCTAGTCTACTGGTATTATGGTTAATGGTTGTGGAATTGTGGACTGTGTAAGTATTCAATTTGCTGTCTCCTCAAATTATGGAGAAATTGATCTTAGATTTAGTCTATACTGTTTGTGTCCCCTTTTTCTTTGTAATTTCCTTGATGCGTGTAATTCAATTTGCATTTTGATCTGTCTCGGCTCAAATTTTAAAATGGATTTAATTTTGCTAATACGCAAATCAATTGAGAATATTGATTATAGATGAACAAGTTATCACGGACGAGGGGTAAACTTGCACGTGTAGTTCTAGTTGGGCTTTCCTCAGGTATCTAATAACCCTGTGATTTTATTCATTAGGGCTTGATTAGGAAACTTTATACATATGGAGTAAATATTTAAACTATGCAAAAATGTAATAGGAATATAGGAGAAAAATAAATTCAAACATCTAAACCCTGTTAACTAAGAAGTGTAGAGAACAATCAAATTGGAATACTGGTGTTGTAAATATGATGCGAGCTTGGTTGACATGCCGCCTTTGAGGCTCTAATATTGCTTTGATCCGGCCAAGCTTGCTTGAGTTCAGTCAAACCAAACTCGAATTTGAGCTTGAGCATGGCCAATCAAAGCAAATCCAGGTTTCAAATTAAAGGAGGAATTTTGTCAAATACGTTAATGAGCTTGAAACCTTTATCTTCTAAGAAACGTCTCAAATTCGACTCTTGAATCCACCTAAACTTCTCCTTAGTGCCTTATTATTACCGAAATAAATTTAACTAAAATTAAACTCGCTCACGCCCTCCCTCCCTTGCATTGATCGACTCGGCCCTAATTAAGCTAAGGTTAAAAAAACTGGCTTCTTCCATGACCAAGACGTCTAGATAGACCTTGAATTTCCACATAAGAATGCCCCCAATTCCATCGCATCAAACTACTCCAAATTGTAAATTCTATAATTAGCAAGTCTACGAACACATGCCGCCGGTCTCTCGATCAGCAACATAAATGCGTGTGACAGAAGATAACTGAAATGGAATTTTTATTAGGAATTACTACAAAATCTACGAGCAATGATGGTCAAGGTCAATATAAAATTGCAATATGTCCATCATATGCAACTCCGATCCCATTGCATGCATGCAGGCGTACCGTGTACCGCCAGATTTGCTCGATCAATAACGAACATTTAATGTCTCTGCATTGCATACGTCGTACCTAGCATGGAGGACTGTCACTACATACTACTTAACTATACTTGTGATTTTTTTATGTATATACTCTTAGTACTTATGGTTGCAGATATGTAATAAATCATGCTACTGAAATATAAGCATGCATTTTGCAGACAATCAAGTGCTCTTACGTTTGACTTTTGGCTATACACATTTGACTAGTCAAGTTTTCATCATTATGTTCTTAAAGAATTCTCTAAAAGTTTTAGTGGTTGTTTGGTTGTATAAATATATTTCGAATATCTATGAAGTTTCACTTCTGAAGTTGTAGAAATACACATAAATTTCTTAAAACTGTATGGTTTACATGTAGGAATTGAAATTCCACAATAAGTATTTCCAATATCCAATTCCTCAATTTTGTAGGAACTAAAAATTCTTATCAACTCTGAAAACTCATGATTTTAGCCAACCAAATAATAATTTCAATATAAAAAAATTAGTCCACGTGAATTTTAAATTCCCATAATTTTGTTTGACAACCAAACGGCCGCTACGTCTATACAATACGAAGATATATTAACCTTCTACCTAAATAGATCTCCTCGTTTTGTTTTGGTGTTTTGTCTTTCCAGTGGTGTGGCTGAGCATGGGCGAGACGGGCGTGCGCCCAGGGCCCCTATTTAAAATGTTGCAAAAAACTGTTTGATTTTTAGAACTTAAACATATTAAATCTGTCATATTGAGACCCCATTTAGAAATTTCGCCCAGGGCCCCAAAATTTTTGAAGATTTCTCACACACCCCTGTGTCTTGCTACATTGGAGCTACTTATATACGAAATTAACCATGAATTAAACTTTGGCCTAGTTTGGCAATTTTTTAAGAAGTAGAATGTAGCATATTGACCGAGTCAAACTACTAGTTTACCTGTTTAACTGCCATAATTGAAGTAGAAGTTTGTGCAACAGTTAGCATTTATCTAGCATTTGGAAAATGTTACTCCATTTCATGTAAAAAAACTAGCATTTATAATTTAATTTTTTATGTTTCATATAGTTTTAATAAGTCAATAGTTACTTATGTCAAACACGTCTGATATCAACTGCTACTTTTAGAGCTAATAACTACTTACTACCTGCTACTCAAACAGCTATTAGCTACTTAAATCGCTAGTGCAAATGGACAGAACCTTAAAACTACTCCGATCTGTACGTGCTTTACATCTCTAAAAAAACTCCGTATCTACGTGTAAATTAATTTAACCACATGAAACTTACTTCATCCTTTGCTTGTGAAGGGCAGCAAAATGAGATCAATGAGGCCACAGTTTGTGGTCGAAACTGAAACTTAAGGTGCCCTACAAGTTTTGGGGTGGGACGTGGGGACAGAAAGCTTTACATGCAATGCAAGTAATCAATAATTATGGGGTATGAAACGAAAGGATTTAATTGCTAATCAATATTAATTATTGAATTCAAAGGAAGTTTAATTAGGATATGCCAAATGATTAAGGTCGACATGCCTTAGTTTATACTCCTTACTTTATATTCTTACTAATTAATCATGAAATCTCACATGAATTGTCTATCGAATTTACGCCGGATTTTGTGACAAACATCTGTAATGTGCTTTGGACCCACGCGCTACCTTTTATAGCAACTGTCCTCCACTGATAAATAATCATGTGGATTTTAATTAGTATTTTACAGTTTTGCCCTTTTATTATGTGACAAACTGACATTATCATCAACCATTGTAGCCTTGTAGAGTTGTAGGGCATTTGCCCTTTTAATATAACCAAAGAACAGTTAGAAATGAAAACTACATATGTGTGCGTAGTCCATCATATTGGTGTCTCAATCTGTTAGCATAAGCCCAAACTGATTTCAGGCCCGGTTATATCATTTCACATGTCTTTTCGGATCGAGTCTGTTTGGATCAGGTTACATATGGTGTGTGGTCGGACTAACCCGGCCTCATTTCTTATCAGTTTACGGGATTAAATGATTAATCATTATCATCAAATTACGTAACGTTGTTTGATCAGGTCGGGTTATCAATCGAATCAGGTTATTATCGAGTTATTTAAGTTTAGTGTCTTTTTGGCCTTTTAGTGAAGCCCATGTCACCCGCGAGAATTGCCACGAGTACAATGCCTTCCATAGTTCCATGTCTACTGTGAAAAATGGCCACGTACGTTATTTGTGATGCCACTGCACCTCTTTCATTTTTTTTCATGATAATCATCCACAAAATGATAACCAATACATACATGCAACATTATCATATGTAATATATATACTAAAGCTTGTACTTGTAATATTTTTCATCTTGTAAAATATACAAAATACTATGTCGAATTTAGAAGACAACACAACACCATCAGTTGTAGTAGAATCTTCCATATCATCTGATCATGGAGTAACACTTAATAATAATAACAATAATAAATTAGCAGATGATGATGATCATAACAATGATGTTCATCGAAATCATCATGATCATGATGTTGATGATCTTGATGGTGGGTTGGTGAGAGATGTAGTGATTTGGAGAAGAAAGAAAATCAGTGGATTAGTTTTGGTGGCAACAACATCATTATGGACTCTACTTCAATTTTACAGCTTCAATTTCATTCCTCTTGCTTCTTGGGCATGCATGGCTTTTGTCACCCTTCTCTTTCTCCATGGTTCATTCCTTCGAATCTTCTTCAACAAGTAATTCATCTAACCCACTTCCTCCCCTACATATACAAATTTTAATTTTCGTGTGCAACAGCTATTAATTAATACGTCAAAATCTGTCACTAATATGTCGGTTTTTTCTATTGGCTATATTAGATACCAAGATACATTTATATGTGTGGCAATAATATTATTTAACCTATGTGAAAATTTAGGAGAAGGTTTGTGACAATAATATTATTTCTATGAAATTGTTTAGTAATTTCATATGTATGTACTATGTGATAACAGAGATTTACCTAATATGGATGCATGGGAGATGACAGAGCAAAGAGCAAGAGAGTTGGCAGTGTCAACAAAAAGGGTGATGGAAAAAGGAGTAAAATGGATGTTTTACGTGAGTTGTGAAAGGGAGTGGTATATTTTTGTAGCTGTCATCTCTGCCTTGCTTCTACTTTCTTATTTGGGAAGTTACATGGACCTGGTTACCTTTCTATATACAGGTACTACATACTCGTTACACGTCACTAAGTCTACAACGGGGCTAGTTTCGTTCCTCCTAGTTCATTTTAATCGAAAGTAAAAGTTTGATTCAAGAAAGTTAATGTTGTAGGTACATTGGTGGGGATGACGGTTCCGGCAATATATGTAAACAAGGAAGATAAAATAAAATCATATGGAGAGAAAGCAAGGGTGCAGGGCATGAGAACGTATCAGAAGTTTGACGAGAAAATATTCTCAAAATTGAGCCATAATTTGAAGAAGAACAAGGACAAGAAAGCAAAGAAAGTTGAATAGTGTGTAAGAAGTTTACTGCTCCGTAGTATGTTTTAGCTAAGCTAGTGCCTAGTGGAGTATTATGTAAAAAATGTGAAAAATATTTGGAGGTATATAATCCAACAAAATAATTAAATTCGAGTGTTTTGCAATGTTGTACTGTTGTATGGTCCCACGAGTCACGACTCATATTGTTCAATTTATCGTTATTCTTATAGCGGTGTATTGGAGTATTGGAGGTCTGAAACGGATCCTTAAACTGAGGGTTTTAATTTTGTGTTAGCGAATATTTCCTCTGATTGCTCTTAATTATGATCGAACTTATGATAAAAGTAGTAATATTTCAGAGGACACAAAAGTTACGAAACTATTTATCCTGGTATATTATACTATATAGTGAAGTTCTTTGCAAAAGGGTCAGCGACATGCAATATAAATAAGTTGTAGACTTAAATCAACAACCTGAGGATCCGTGGCGCAATGGTAGCGCGTCTGACTCCAGATCAGAAGGTTGCGTGTTCGATTCACGTCGGGTTCAATCCCCCGATCATATCGGGATCCTCTTTTTTTTTTTAAAATGCTTGCTTACTCATGCAGAATTTAGGGACTTTTTTGTTTGATTTTTAATAATGACATGAAAAACAATGCTGAACATTAGTGATATAGAGCTCTGAAACAAAGCTTTTACAGTCTTTTTAAGTTTCATGGAGAAATGAAGCTGAAGAAACTGAGAGAATGTGGTCAGATGGTCAATTCCGCTGCATCTGAACATGGTGGCGCTTGCGTGGTGGTAAACTATTCGCCAACCAAGAGACGAGATCCCACTAGGAGAGTTGGAGCAATGAAGCTGAAGAAACCATCACCACCACACCCACAACACCCTGATTCATCTGACGATAGCTTGGGACGAAAATCAGCAAGCCAGGCATTGCTCAGTGAGCAGGTGGTTTAGCCTAGCTTCCTCAGAAAACACAGCATCAGCCAGCTTTCTCAACAAGCTATATTGCATACCCAAGTTGAGTTACATTGTGCATTAAATTGAACTAAAAATGTGCCCTGTTAGACACACTGATATGCCTCATAACGTCCTCCCAAGTCCAACTCCGACTTCACCCTATTTTCAGCAAGCACAGGGTGTAAGTGTGTAACAAAGGGTAGTGATCAAGATCAAGGTATCCATGACAAACTGAGATATGTCAGCTTTATCCCTGCAATATCCTCAATCCCATTCTCGAGTGACCATGAATATTGTGCTGTAGATGTCTCTTACATTACAGGAATTTCAACGACCCAACCGTAGCAGAAAGCTCAACCAGTTTACTCTGCATTCTATGTCTGGGGGATCACCTTGCTCATTGACCCAGTCTACGCTAAGAGCAGACCACCACAGATAATTATCAATAAACCTACGCAGGATCAATAGCATAAATACGGTCTCTCTCAACCATAAAGTGTCAATGAGAGTAGACATTCTGTAGGTTGATCAATCCGTTTCTGGGGTTAGATTCGGAACGTTTGGAAGCTCGGGTCATAAGGTCAGATTATCTTTACCAATAGTCATTACAAGAACAGTTTCCACCCTCAAAGAAGTGGAATCTGTTGGAATCCCTGACACAAATTTTCCTCTTCGTGATTCTGGAGATGAATTTGATTGCATTATGGCAGTCTACACAGGTTCTTAAGTTCTTAAACACCTTGATGGGTGTACCAGGTGATGTCGAGATTATGGCAAATGCAACTGCAAGCTTCTCGCTGTGGTAGGATAGATCGTGCTCTTTCTGCTCTTCTTCCACATCGTGCAGTATAAAGGTGGTGTCTGGCACGTACCCTTCTTCCCTCATCTTCTTTGATACCTCTCTGAGGAAGTCGAGGATCTGAGTGTAGCTAGGATGAGATGTATCACCCAGAAGAAACCTGTGGACTTGTCTCTTGACCTCAACCCAACTCATGCCTGGCATCTTAACTATCCCTCTATCATCCATCAACTTCCTAACATTTGCCACTTCCGCCCACCTACCAGCAGCGGCATATATATTGCCCAAAGTTGTATATGTAGCTGCATTCTCAGGTTCTATCTTGAACAATGCCTGTGCTGCTCGCTCTGCCAAGTCGACATTTTTATGAATTCTACAGCCACCGAGAAGAGAAGCCCACAGAAATTTGTCTGGTTTCATTGGCATTTTACTAATATAATCTTCCGCTTCCTTGAATCGACCAGCTCGACTCAATAGATCAATCAAGCAAGCATAATGCTCGGCAATTGGTTTTAGCCCATGGATATCCTGGATCGAGTGGAAATACTTGATACCTGTATCAACCATACCAGCATGAGTACACGCAGATAGAACACTAACAAAAGTGACGTGATCAGGCCGAGTGCCTGATTGAAGCATCAACTCAAACAACTTCAAAGCTTCCTCAGCATGACCATTCTGCGCACATCCAGCAATCAGTGAAGTCCAACACGCTACATCAGGCTTAGACACCCCTTCAAAAGCCCTTCTAGCATTCTTCACATTGCCACACTTGGAATACATATGAACAAGCGCACTTGCAGCATATGAATCAGGATCAAAACCGATCCTAATCATGTGCCCGTGAACCTGCTTTCCTACATTTTCCACAGCTTGATGTGCACACGCATTTAAAACCCCTGAAAATGTGTATTCATTCGGTCTTATCCCAGACCTAAGCATATCCGAAACCAATGCAAACCCCTCTTGCCACCTCCCATCCTCGAAATACCTATCAACAATAGCTGTCCAAGTAACCACATCTCGGTCCACAATTCCATCAAATACATGCCTCGCCTCATCAATACTACCACATTTTGCATACATATCAGACAACGCGCTCCAAACAGCAGAATCAACATCCAACCCCATCCTCACAATATGCCCATGTATCTCCTTCCCAGAAACCAAACTCGGGATCGCAGCAACAGCCGCAACAACACTCGACAACGTAAACTTATTACTCTGCATCACATCCCACTCCAACCCCCCACCACTCCGCATTGCCCTAAACAAATCCAACGCCTCCTTCGACCTCCCATGTTGAACATAACACGATATTATCGCCGTCCACGAAAACCCATCTCTCTGAGGCATTTCATCAAACACCTTCCGTGCAAGTTCCAATTTCCCCACCCTAGCATACCCATTAATCATAATATTCCAAGAACAAGTGTCTCTCTCACGCATTTCATCAAACACCTTCTGTGCATCCCTCAAACACCCACATTTCAAGTACATATTAATCAAACGATTCGAAATTACGATTCCGGGTATAAAGTTAGAAGCTTTGATATGTGAATGGACCTTTCTGCCCTCATCAATGGCGCGCTCTTTTAGGCAGAATTGTACAAGGGTTGAATATGTGGTAGCAGATGGGTATTTGATGCGGTCGAGCAAATTTACAGCTTCTTTGAGACGCTTCTGTTGGCATAAATTGTCGATTACTTCTTGGAATGAAGGTGTATAGTTTGGTTGATTTTGTGGGTTTTTAATTGGTGAATAATAAGATGATGAAAATGTTCGACGAAAAATTGCGCGCAAAAAATATGGGCTGTTCATCACTCTACTAATTCTTTGTGCTCTCATCGTCAACTGCGCGCACAAAAACGTTTATTTTTTTTTGGTTTAAATACACACTAGACACGGAAAAATTCAAAATCGACACGACTTAAATAAGATTAGCCACCTCGATATTATTTTTGTGAGGTAAACTTTGCTGAGACTAAAATTGAAAATCAAATATTTCCTAATTAGTTAATCTAAAGATCGTTAGCTCGGTCCCTGGATTAGTTATGGATTTCAATATTTGCGAGATTTGATAGGGTAAAAGAGCAAATCAGTGTACATTATTAGTTTCCAGACAAGGGGAAAGTCTGCGGAAGGATCCCACCACAGGGGTGTATATCTGTATAATGAGCCGAGACTCTCCTTACCAGTTTTGGATAAGATTCTACGCCGGGAACTTTAATCCCCGACCAAGATCGGACGAGACCAATCTGAAGGATGAAGCGATGAGCTGAGTCTAGTGTATGACAAGACAATGCTGTAGAATCCCAGTATACATAGTAGTCAGACATTATTTGTGCGATATAGTGTATTTGTAGCAGCGGGACAAACAACGAATTTTGACGCGATTTAAACAACAAAACCGTGTGTAAATAATGAGAAAACAGATATATTACAGACCTAAACGGGCAGCCAAAACTCCGTATCTATCACTATAAGTATTGGGGGGGGTGGGCATCAGTCACCCAGCTGCAGCTCACGCTCTTCTTCCCCGGACGCCATTCTATCAGTCTATGGTTACATGACTTTACTGAAAAAAGGGCGGTAACTGAAACTTGGGAATGATGGTCAGGCAACAATGAGGAAAACCGAAAACTCGTGAGTGGCAGCAAGGATAAGCATGCACTCTGTGATTCAGACAATCACATCACATTGCATATACAATTTCCCCGCTACTATCAATATCAATATCAGAATCTGTCAAGTCATCAATATCCTCGTCCATGTCAAGTGTGTCCGACAAGAAGTGATTGAGAGATTGTGACCCGGCAGCAGGGATGGTGGCTTCTGAGATGATTTGCATTATGGTATCAATGCTTTGCATGGGTTGTTCAGGCTCCTGAAATTGGTTGCTCAGTCCATTCTCGTCCATTAGATCAGCAGGAAGATTTCTGAGAAACCACTCGTGCCTCTTGATCTCAGGGATGCTAATCCTCTGAAATATACATTCACGCAGCAATTTCAACAAAAAACTATCAATGACCAGGAGGAAAGCAGGAAATTAAAATTAAATCCATAGTACGACTACTTCACATAGTACTAACTATGACATGAACACCATCCTTCATACGCCTCCCTTCCCCCCTCCCTAGAGTAAAATAACTAGTAAAATGGGAAATAAAGTGTGTCCAAAAATATTGGTCTATAAAGATCGGTTGATAAGATATATGAGCACTGACCGATTCAGGGTCTCCAACAAAGATCCTGGAGATAAGGTGGCGGCACTCGGGAGTCAGGTTTATGTTTTCAGGAATGGTGTACTGGACACTTAATATACGCTGCAGAAAAGATGAGCCAACAATAAATAAAATTTTTACAGACAAGAACATTGAAAACTTGATTGTATGTTAAAGAGCGAAAAAATGAAGAATATACACACTTGTATCATCTTACGGAAGTCTTTGGGTTCCGCAGGATCCTCAAAAGGATATCCACCCGTCAACATCACATATAAAGTCACTCCGCATGACCACACATCTGCAATCTGCAGCAGACAGCACAATATTATGTCAGCAAAGGATTGTATTGCGATACAAAAGAGCGAAACCTAAGTGTCAATTGCATGACGGGTGACATTAGAGCAAACAAAGAAATACCATAAACACCAGCAAAATCACCTAGAGTTACCAGATTTAGCCTAACGATACAACGTCGGGATTCTTGTGTTCCTGCTGTTTAAACGTTTTTATTCTTGTGTGTGTGAGATCTCAGTGAAATCCATACAACACTGTAAACTTAAGCTGTAAAGATTAAAAGATGAGTATTCTTTCCATGCTGAAACTTTAATAATCCATTCTAGATTAATTGTGAAGGAATTTAAAAGTATCTTGTTTAATGAACAAAAAATCATATCACAAAGCAACGAAGCATGTCGGGAACCCCATCCCTCCCAGCTTACATGAAACTCCAAGATTCAACCTTAAAAGAATCATCACGGAGATATTGAAGGCATGCAAAGAATTTGCATCTTCAGAATCAGACAATAAGAGACGGAAAACAGGAAAACAATGCTAGGACATTGCTGCAGAAGTGCACAGAGCCACAAAAGCGATCTTGATGACAGCACCAAGAAGTCACAGAACATATATAGACAAACAGCTCTCAGATTCCTTTTGCAGAGAAAAACTTAGATTAGAGCTTGTTGTCCATAAAAGAAGACCAAAATCAAGTGTGCATCTAAAGACAGTATTTTTGAGAAACAAACTAAATCCCAAGAGCATTACAAACTTTCAAAGGAGTCGAACTATTGATAAATTAACAGCCTTGATTTGGGAGAAGCATAATTTATGACTAAAAAGGTTATTTTCTGAATTCTTGCAGGGAAAAAATGAAGGTGTACTTATTTTGAGCACATTAAAGAGCAACTAACTTAATCGTTTCATTCAAAAAAAAAAATCTTATCTGCTAAGTGCAAGGCCCATGAAATCTGCAGAAATAACTAGCCATATTATTGACATTGGACAGGAGAGCAGAAGTTTGTATTTTCAGAAAAAACTAGAAAATTAGGTTAAAACAAGGTATGAGTTGTTCAAAAAGAAGAAACAAGGTTTAAGTTTATTCACGTTCAGAGAAAACTAAGGTAAGTTCAGTAACAACAACGTGAAGAACAACACAGAGACGAATCAACTAAAAGGTATGAGGTATCTAGTATTTAAGTAAACCTCTCCACGTCTCTTGGTTGTCATTTGTGCCTATCTCGTCGCTTGATGATATCCAAAAGGTTTCCAATACAGTAAATCCTGATACGTCAAAAGAATTTGCAACATCTCTATACTACTCCGTGACAGCAGTGACACGGAATTTGACAGGTAAGGCCAAATTGATCATTCCAAAGCATGAGGCACAATTCGACTCTTACATCATGATGCTGTTCAGCTGAGACAAGCCCCTCAAAACTTTTGTATTGCAAGGTACTAAGTCGCACTACATATTGGGAATACAGAGGGAAGGTCTTTGTGACTTTATAAAGAACGAGATACCTTAACCATAAAATCTTGGTAAAGTAAGAAATGTAACATGTAATAATACTCAAAGGTACCTTGCCATCATACTCTTTCCTGAGCAACACTTCAGGAGCAATGTAAGCTGGCGTCCCCACAGTAGATTTAGGTTGTGAATGATACACTGACGACTGCAGGAAAGAAACATACACAAAGTTTATTCACATCCAATTACCATCTACAAGTCAAATCAAATGTATGTATACATACTTGCATTAAACCGAAAAGAGACAGAAAATACAGAATCAAATATGGTACCTTTGAGTAGCCAAAGTCACATATTTTCAATCTAGGAGCAGGACTACCATCCAGTAAAGTGTTCTCCAACTTCAAATCCCGATGGCACACTTGCTTTATCGTTAAAACAGGAAACATAACGAATAAAAGTTAGCATCCTTATGAATACATGAGTGCTGAAAGAGAGCAGAAATAGGGGTGGGATCACATACCATGGCATGACAATAACTGACTCCAGAAAGAAGTTGTTGGAAGAAAAAGCGAGCCTACAGTTCAGGCAGTGCCATACTGTCAATAGAGCTTAAAAGAAAAACAGTAGCACTCCTGAGGGAAATTAAAAGCTAAAGCACGAACCTCATCTTCGCTAAATCGGCCTGCATTGCAAATTCTCTCAAAGAGCTCTCCTCCAGATGCATACTCCATTACAATCGCCAAATGTGTAGGAGTTAATATGACCTATGATGAGTTGGATGGGAAAGCATACTTAGGCATATTTCTATCTATGAAAGCTTAAGAAAAGAGGGCTATAAACAAACCTCCTTAAATCTAACAATATTAGGATGTCTCAACGATCTATGGTTGATTATCTCCCTTTGAACATTCTCATCTATCTGCAGCAAGACCAAAACCACAACAGATTGTCGTCAAGGCCCTATCCAAAGTAAGATAAAGTACAACATCAGATGTAACTACGAAACATAGTAGTGAAATCCAAGATGCAACCACCATGAGCATTATGAAACAACGACCACTAAGCTATTTTACTCACCTAACTTCAGACAACTTTTGGCATATCCTCTCCTTTTGCAACCATGACAAAACAATGTTCATCGTAGAATTTAGTATAAGATAGAAGAAACGAATATGAAACACCATATGTTTCAAGTTTAAACATCACACATTTCTAATAACCAACTCACAAATCATTTGTCTAACTCCAACGACACCCTTCAGCAAATTCCACACACTTGTCCCCTAATGCAAATTCCACATTAATGTGCCTCAAAAGTTTGTCAAGATTTTTGAAACGCAAAATCTCTTCCACGAAAAATTTTCTTACAAGTTTAAGCCCTATGGATGATCTCTAACCAAAATCATTTGGGCAACCCGTTTCACAAAACCTTCTCTGTGAAGCAGGTTCAACCAAAAGTGTGTGTTTCCAAATTCATATTGTTCCTTTATTTCACTTGACGAAAATTCGAAATTTCCATAAGAAGAAAACATAACTTGAAAGAGCATTAGCAAGCCATTGTTTTTCAATTTTCAAACCACGTTTGCATCATCAATACCTTCATGTCTACACTAAAGTCAAGAAAGCCGCAATTTTTCCACATGATTCAAGTAAAGAACTCGACTTTCACTCCAATTTTTCCACAAAATTCAGTAAAGAACTCGACTTTTCCAATTCTTCCACATGATTTAAGAAAAGAACTCGACTTTCACTCAATTACCTACAATAAGCTACACATTATTCTTTCAACCCCAATCAAAGTCAAGAAAGTCGCAATTTTCCCACAAATTTTAAGTAAAGAACTTGACTTTCACTCAAATTAGCTACAAACCTACATTACCATTACACATTTTTCTACTCACACTTCTTATCCAACACTCAACCACAACTCTATGTCTTTATCTCAAACCTTACCCAAACAAAACAACCAATTGCAACACAAATCCACTATAATCTAAACAATTGGGTAACCCAATATTATAAAGTTGATAATATTTGCGTGACGCAATTAATAAAGAAGTAAACTTTCAAAAAAAAAACCCACATATGAGTATTAACATCAAATGTGAACGGATAAACTCAAACTCCAATAAAAATAATTGAAAACACACCAAAATTATCATCCACGTGAAAAAAAAAATCAAAAAAATAAAGTCATAAACTTTCCCGATTTAACACCAACACAAACCCCCCTTTACCACTAATCTAACAGTCCACTTTATTTTCCTAATTTAGCAATCCCCCAATTTAGACAATTACCAATTTCATCATTTTTTATTCTACATTAATTAATCACAAAATTTTATGTATCATAAAATTTTGTGTCACTAATCACTAACTTAATTATAGGTTCGCACCTCGTAACAGACCAGGTGCGCACCTAATTACTAACATAAATAAGAAAATAAAAATAACGAGCATATAATAAAATTTAGCATAAAGTTTGAAATGACTGACCTTATCACCGCGCTCGATATATTTAACAGCGACGAGCTCTTTAGTAAGCTTGTCCCGCATAAGCCGAGCCACGCCGAAGTTACCGGAGCCGATGTCGCGGACGAAGTCGTACCTGTCGCTGTCGTGCATGATCGGCATGTCTAAGGTGGGCCCCGACGGCAGCTGAGCTCGGCTCATCGGGTCCATTTTTACTATTAATTTATTATTATTATTAGTTTATTATACCAAACAACAAATAATCAACGGTCAGGATTTGATTTGATTTGATACTGTGACGGCGGCGGCCCCCCCCCCACCCGATCGTACGGTTTAAATTCACTGTAAGTCAAAACGCCGATGTTTCACTAGATCGCCGATTGATTGATTGATTGATTGAATGACGAGAGAGAAAGTGGAGGAGAGAGAGAGAGAAGAAGAAGAAGAATGGATATTTGTTGAAGCTTGAGGAAGAAGAGATAAAAGAAGGTGAGAGAGAGGACAAAGTTGAGTGTGGAACGATGTCGTTTTGAGGATGGTTGCATTATTGGAGACACTACTACTACTATTTTTATTGGAGTAATCCACTAATCTTCTTTTTTCTTTTTCTTTTTCTTTTTTTTTAGGATATGCTTTTATGTTAATTGTGATTGGCCGATTTGACTTGGTGTGTTTTTGTAATTTATTTATAGTAAGCATTTTTGTTTTTACGGAGTGTGTCTAAAAAAAATGGGTCAAAAAGTCGGGTAAATTTTGTGTTATTACTTATTAGATCCATAGAGCGACACATAATATAATTCTGATTCGTTTAATAAAGATTGAACGAAAAGGAGATAATAGGCTTAATAGCGATCCTCAATTTATACTCTCCTTCAAATGAGCATCATTACTACTCCAACCATTTTAGTAGCTTTTTTACGTTTCGTTTGGATATATAATCAAGTTGATAGTTTTGATTTCAACGAATACTGCACAATGAATCATGGACGATCTATCAATTATACCTAGTAATTTTTACTTCCTCAGCTCTTGTTATTTCTTTACATCTGGGCGATAAACTCAAATCAAAACTAAGCGTAAACAAATACGGTGTAAAAGTATCTACCAGTATATTCCATACAATCTTTGAATTTTATGTCCCAAATGTTGTAGTCACACAATGATAAAATTTGGGGAGTAAAATCAATTATTAAAAAATTGAGAAAGAAGCTTGAATTGGTTATAGGTGCGTGGATAACGTTATGGGCGAGGGTCACCCACGTGAAAGGGTAGAAGAATTTGCAGGCAAGGGCGGTAGAGTCGGTTTTACTTTAGCTTACTTATCCAATTACCTCCTTCACGCCCTAAACTCCAAAAGGTCCCCAATGTTTTCAGTGACCCCTTTTTTATTTTTTTATGTATAAAATGTGAACCTCCAAATATTTTACTAAATGATTTTTTTTACATGTGTTTCCGTGTGCATAAATATAATACTAATGAAAATACCGTACACACTATATAGTACATTATAGACTAACTGACTAAGTATATTACTCTCCCCAATATATATGGAGTATGACGTTTACAAGTTACGAGCCAAGTTTGATTTTCAATTTCATAAAAAATTATTTTGTCAAAAATTATATCATTAGATTCATTGTGAAATCCCCAAGTCTTATGTGAGACCGTCTCATAAGAGATAAGGAATATCAAAAAAATGTCTCGAAATGTGAGAAAAACATATATTTTGAGGAGGGAGTAGATGATAATCCCTTACAATTATCGAAGGGTCTTAAAAGTTTCCTCATTGATCATACAATTATCTGGAAATATGATCAGACCTTTGTACTGTTTGGATACCATTGATATTTTTACGTTTTTTTCAATACAAATCAAATGTAAACGATAGTTTGTATATACAATAAGGCTATGGGCCAATTAGTAGACAATGTCTAATAATTATCGTAGAAGGGTCTCAAAAACTCTATGTTTATTGAATTTTTTCTTGAATTTGTGATTTTGATCTTACTAATTTAGTAGGATGGAAATTAGATAATACTATGAATAGTTGGTTTCTTATAATAGTTACATACTAAACACAATAACACATACTAGTGTGTCATGATGTAATCCGTCCCATAAATTCTGATCCTCCGTAGTATATATTCCAAATAAAATGTTAACAATTCAAAAAAACAACAGGCTATATCCAATTCCGAGTTCGGAGACGCTAACCTAAGCTAGTTAACGAGTAGAAATCAACGAAGATCAAATTATCCAATAATATGCGGCGATAAGGACACGTAACTGCAGTAACAGTTAGGCCCATACGACGAATGCGGCACATTCGAATGTCAGGCTCTCAGGCCCAACAAAAGTTGCACGTAGAGTCCGATCCACCACCTGCTGCTATAGTGCTATAGTACTAAACTGAAGCCAATGTAAATCTAAGACATACATGACCGTGAACTAAGTATTAGAATAGAGAATTTAGAGGGGAGGAGAAGGAGGAGAGAATTATAATTGTGAACGCTCAAGTATTATTGATACATAAGGTGAGCTTATATAGTATTGATACAACAAGAGTAATTCTAGGAGAAGATTGAGCCACAAATAATTACAAGATAAATCTATTCCTAAAATACAACACTAAAATATAATCATGGCTAAATTACAATTATACATTACCAACAATATATCAATTATAATCAATTACAATATGAACATATATATTATTGGTTATATATTCTTAATACGCCCCCGCAAGATGGACGTCCGAAGGGTAAGTCCAATCTTGAACGGAAATTGCAGAGATTGGTGGAGAGGAGCAAGCCGTCGATGAGAGGATTGGAGAGAGGGCATTTGGTTGTCATTCGAACAATCCAAAACCATAAGAGGGAACAAGACAATATTAAGACCATGATACATAATAGACCATGTCAGGACGATGAGAGTAGTGAGATTGATTTGAGAGAAAGGAAAGAAAAAAGTGAGTGATGAAAATTCACGAGAAAAGGAGAGGGGAGAAAACTCGTGGGAACAGAAGTCACCACAACAAGGCTCGTTGATCACAAGAACAACGGCAATTCGGTCGAGACATCGACAATTTGATGAAGAGCTGCAGCGAAATTAAACGTGCCGATGACCGTTACGATAATCGGCAACAATGAAGATGATTTGAGAAGAAAGAAATTTGAGAAGATACGAGAAGACAAATAAAAATGGTGAAGAAAAGATTTGAGAATGATAAAATTAGATCATTAGAGAGGAAAATAAAATTTTCAGAATCTGGGAAAAAAAAAAGGAAGGAAGAAAAAGGTGAGAAAATCTGGGAAATTATCAAAGAGGAGAAGAAGAAGAAGAAGATGTTGGGACGTTGAAAGAAGAGAGGATACAGACTTACAGAGTAAAATTTGAGGAGAAGACAAGATGAGATTAGAATAAGGGAGAGGAAGAACGTGAGGGTTCACAAGAACAACAATTATTTGAGGGAGATGAATTTCAGAATTTGTGAAAAGAAAGAAGAAGTTTGGAAAGAGGAAGAATTGAGAGTATGAATACGTAGAGAGATTAGATAAGATAGCAATGGGGGGAAAAGAGCCAGTGTTCACAAGAACACCATTTAGGGCTCGTGGACAAGTAATAAACAAGAAACAGAATTAGATGAGAAAGGATAACATAACGAGAAAGGAGAAAAGAAAACTATTCGTGTTCACAATAGAACAACAATTTGAGGGCCGTAGTCGCAAGACCAACGACCAAATGAAGCTTTCAAGAACGCGGAAGACGAGAAGGTGGAAAATGATGAGCGCGTCGAAAGATCGACTGCTCTGATACCATGTAGAGAATTAGAGGGGAGAGGAAGAGATATTTATCCCTTACGATATTATTCCCTACTACAATTACAATATATCCATTATTCTCTAATACTAAGTTGTTGATGACTTGATGCACACGATTAATCCATTGGAGAGATAAAAATTACTTGTAGTTGTTGTGAATACTACTGAATAGCCGTAATGACAATGGCATCACTAATTCACTATTAACAAAGATTAACTAACTTATAACTTACTAAACAAGGCTAACCAAATAACCAATGCAGTAGAAACACTACTGAACACTGTTTGAATGTTTAACATCAAATTATACTGACAATCTCTCCACTACTTTCAATGTCGACATCAGGATCTGAACAAAAATTGTCTGAGAGATTATCATCTTCATCTTCATCCATATCATCCCAGAATTCGCTTAGGAGTAGTTTACTAAGGGGATTTGGGGCAGGAATAGTAGCTTCTGAGATAATCTGCATGATGTTTTCTGTAGTGCTTTGGAATGGTAACTGGTGATGTCCTTGTTCAAACTGTTGTTGGTACAACATTGCATTCTCCTCTTTGAGTTCACTTGGTAGGTTTTTCAAGTACCACTCATGCTTCTTGATCTCGGGGATAGTAATCCTCTATTTATTTACGTAAAATGACGGACATGCATGAAGGCAAATAAGAAATGATGAATGTATGCTACTAAAATGCATGCTTTTGTATAAAAAAAAAAAAAAAAACTTCATTAAAATCCGTTTGTCACATACGTACATTTATAAGAAATGGCGAGTTTGTGAAATATGAGACAATTTAATGTTCTGCTTATCAATGGTTAAAGGTCAATAATCAATGACGAGAAATTCAGGTCATAATTAACTTTATGTATCTATGTACTTAATTAGGACTTTCAATCTTTCATTATCTTAACCCTTCAGCTTTGATCATTTTCACAATAAGACTAGACGAACATGAGCATAATATAAAATCGTTTTGCTAATGAATTTAGAATGTAAATATGTATGTGATGTCTGAATTATACTAAACACAGTACAATACAATTGATCAATTGAATAGTATGTAGTCATATCGATCGATATATAGACACAATCAACAAAATCATCGTTCATTATCAATTTCCTTGACTTCTTTACGTTAAATTTGAATACGAATCTGACAAATGAGAAAAAAAAACTTACCTTTTTGGCGTCTCCAACAAAGATTCTAGAGATGAGATTGAAACATTCCGGAGACAAATTGTTGTTTTCTGGAATAGAGTACTTTACGGTCATTATTCTCTGCAAAAATTAATAAAATGTAACCCTATATTGAACGACCTAGGTTATGGCAAATTCTTAACACCATGTTTGGTATGTACTAGCTAGTAAGGAATTGGAAGGAAAGGAAAGGGAAATGGATAGTTAGTATAAATACTTGTATCATTTTTCCGAAATCTTTTGGTCTCTCTGGATCTTCAAATGGATATGCTCCGATCAACATAACATATAGTGTCACCCCCAATGACCATGCATCAGCAACCTATAATCTCAAAACAAATTAATTGTTATGAGTTATTTCAAAAGAATGTCACTTAATTTCGGTAAATTTACCGTCTACTCTCACGTATATTCAAATTAAACAAGAAAAAGATTCAATTAATTGGCGAAAACAGTACGTATATACTATACTTACGTACCTTGCCATCATATTCTTGATTCATTATTACTTCAGGGGCAATATATGCCGGCGTTCCCACAGTTGATTTGGGTTGTGAGTGGAACACTGAAGACTGTACAAGAAAGCATTTTGAGGAAGTTTTTCGCCAAATAAATTATGCCACAGATTACACGAAAAATTAATGTTACCAATAGACTCAAACTTGTCGCTAATTAATAAGACGAATACGTTGAGCTAAACATATACTAGTACAGTACAAGGTAGAATCGAAGCTAGCTAGGAATGTAAGTACCTTGGAGTAGCCAAAATCACAAATCTTCAAGCGAGGGATTGGGCTTCCGTCAAGCAAAATGTTTTCAAGCTTCAGGTCACGATGGCATACTTGCTGCGCATTTCAATGATTTATTTGCATTGTAAGTTCTTATATAGTGACTTACACTCAGTTCTACACTAGAATCGATCAAGTTCGCTATATTATGAATTTATGATTATGATACTCAGATTCGACTACAAGTAAACACGGATACACGTGTCGTAGGATTGGACATGGCTAGTTTGTGCAAATAGTCCAACTTGTCATGAACAGGCCAGGCATGCATGCACCAATAATACAAATCAAGATTATGAATTGTTTAATTAATCCCATGTTTAATTAGGCTTTGAGCTAAGTAACTGGAAGCCTACTTACCATTTCATGAGAATAACTTACTCCTGATATCAGCTGTTGAAAGAAGAACCGAGCCTGCAAGTGTACTCGTATTTTAGTATAAGTATGTGCTGTACAAACAAGAAGGTCAGGGTGATAATTTTGCCAAGCCAAATCACTATCTTCCAAGGCAAATATATATCCATTATATGGACCACGTTCAATGAATCTGCCTTGGCGGTATTGATTACTAACTTGGCAAAATCATCGTCCAACAAGAATATATAGTAGTGATATAGTAGCATGATTTCTAATTAATGTGTAACTCTGTGGTATAATTGCATCATACAATCATAAGCCAAGATATATTTGTTATTACAGGTCCGTTAAAAAATACTCGGTCATTGAATTTTGCAAACTATAGATAACAAATGATATGATAATACAACGACAAGTTTTGACCTATTAGTGATAAAAAAAAAAAAACTATACTACAGATCAATTAGATAGCGCGCTTAATCAGCTTAGCTTGTGTGTACCTCATCCTCGCTTAGTCGCCCGGATTGACTAATTCTCGTATACAACTCTCCACCAGCAGCATATTCCATTACTATAGCCAGGTGAGTAGGTGTTAAAACTACCTAAAGTTCAAAATTTAAACCACATACATACACGGGGGGTGAGAATTAAGGAGCTTCTAATTGAAGTTAAAGATTATATGAGTAATTGAGTATATATTATATATTAACAATGAATAAAGTTAAAAACCTCTTTAAATCCAACGATATTTGGGTGCCTCAAAGATCTATGATTTATGATCTCTCTTTGCACATTCTCATCAATCTGCAACAGTAAAATCATATATAAAGTAATTAAGTACGGTATATATTATTCTTACAACACTTCAAATCAAAATCTTCAAGATTTATTAAGATTTCTAGTGTAACTTTCACTTAATTAAAACGACTTATCAGTTTACAAAAAATTATTTATAGATTTAATAAACCTACAAATATGTAACTTTATGGTCGATATTTGATTATTCTAGATGTTTAAGAAGTTGATAACTTATGGTTGGGTGATCTACACGTCTATATATATGAATGTTAATAATAAGCTAAGTATTTCGAACTATTCCACAATCAAGATGAAAATCTAACCGAGACCGATATCAGTGGTTCATATATTATCTTTTTGGATTTATTCCGATTGAAAAAATAAAATCATACGGGAATTCATTTACGATGAAGCTAAGCTACTATATATATTAGCACAACAATAATATAAATTAATCAGAAATATGAAAAGCAATAAAATGAAATGATATCTTATTAATCGCATTATACCTTATCCCCACGTTCAATATACTTGACGGCGACGAACTCGCCGGAAATTTTATCTCGGACCAACCTAGTCAATCCGAAGTTACCGGACCCGATATCCCGGATATACTCATACCGATCACTCTCATGAATTATAGGCCTACAAGTTTCTGGCGTCGTTGCCGACGATGAAGCTCCAGCTTCTTTATTACTCATCATGTGTATGTATAAACGTAGCTAGACCAAAAGAAGGCTATGGAATTTGGAAATGGACCTGTAAAATGGGGGGCATGTTGTATAAGAGAAGGGACAAAGTAAAAATAACAAGTCTACCAAATTTGAGGAAATAATGATGCAAATTGAAGGGTATAATAATATTTAATTTGTTTATTGTATGTCTTAATCTTTTGGAAGAAATGTTGCAATTTGTTTATGCCTAGTTGCATGCTCGTATTTTAAAAACTTATTTTCCATACAACATTTTCCTCTTTTAGTAATGTTGCTAGATTTTCTTTCTAATTTTAGTATAACTCTAGCCTTTAGGGAAGGTCAAGGGTTTATACCCTGTAAACTTGAATTTTTAAAATGCTCAACTGAGCCATGATTAGTGATCTCACTGATTTCGAGCAAGTTGGACTTTTGCTAAATCATGGCCTAGCCTACTGATATACGAGTATAATATAAGCACACTTAGATATCTCAACTTAATTATATACGCGAATATATAGTGAGTGGTATCGAATTTGTTTTTTAGTGTTGGCCTGGTCGGGAATAGTATTATTCCACACCGACAGTAGTTACCCTTTCTTATGTAAGTCGTTTTGGTTCAGAAGAGCCAAAGACTAAACCCTTGACCATTTGTTTGAGGATTGGAAGCATTCTTGCTTGTTGAGTGAATTCTGTAAGTATGAATGAAGGACTAGCTTGAACGATAAGCTTGTCTTTTTTATTGTTAGAAGACGTAAGACTAACCCAGTATATATATTACTCACATACTAAAAACTGTTAATCATGTGAGTCACCTAAGTTTGGTTTTGTCCCCTTATAATTCATTAGATTTATCTTAATTGGGTCCCAATTATTGACGAGTCCAGGTACGTACGTACTCAATTCTTTAGTGATTAGAGTAGACAAACTTACCCCGATTAAAAAAAGAACTTGATTCTCCAATCCAAATCCTATCTTTTAATCATATCCATGTTTGAACTCGTACAATGTACGTAGGTAATCGGTCTACACGAATAATGTTCAATCTACAACATTTACGCCCTTGACTCATTTTGGGGAAGAAAAAAGGGGGAAACATGTGCTGAAAAAGGAAAGTAAAAATGTCGATTTGCGAGGCTTTATATATTAAGTAGTTACTGCTTATAGAAAGTTGGGAGAAGTTGACCAATATTGGTTGTCAAAGAGCATAATCAGAGAATCTCGAAGCTAATCGAATCGTAATTATTTAAAAAAATCGAATCAGTGGGCGGCCACTGGTGGTTGTGACAAACACAGTGTGACAGCGGTTTTTAGCAACGGTCCCCTGTTAATACCATGTGATTACTAATTACTGTCGATTTTCTATTAGTAGCTTATGCTATACAGTATACATTAGTTGATTGTGTTTTGTATGGCTAGTAAAATTTTGATGATGTAGTAATATTATTGTCGATATTAGACATTTTCAAGTGTCTACAGTATACACCCTCCGCTCTTATTTAAATTTTGTTCTCCCTTTTGCGCACTTCAAAATAAGAAATAAGAAATAAGAAATAATACTTTATGATTTATTTAGCAAATAAATTTAAAAGCTAATTTTAACCAACATCTTTATGTTGTCTTCCTAATTTTTCTCTCAACAAAAACCGTAATATTTTGGAAATGAGAATAACAATCGAGATTCTCCCATCAATACTATTACTACTCGTATGTGCTTGACCCGAGTCGAACCTAAATTCAGGAGTAGCCAAGTTTTGGTGAATTGGACCAACGAAAAACGAACACACTAGCTAGAGTAACCGATTTATCAATCAATTAAAAATAAAAATAAATTTCATCCCAAATCCAATTTCAATTTAAAAAGAAAAAAGAAAAAAAAAGAGTGGAGAAATAAATTCAAAATCAATGCAAATGGTGACAGATACGGAGCTTGCAGAGAAAGTGCACGAATTCTTACAGAATTCTGATTTAAAGAAGGCGACTATTACAATCGTGTTGAAGAAGCTAGAGTCTGAATATGGGGTTGATTTATCTGATAAGAAACCCTTTATAAGGTACCAAGTTGGTCGCTTTCTTCAAGCCCAGTACGAGGTTCTCGCGGAAAATGAGGAATATGAGGTTCCCAAGGAGGTGGTGGATGACGACGATGACGATGATGATGATTCAAACGACGACGTTTCTGATGATGATGGTGATGTTGATGGGTTTATTGATGCGGTTCCGGTGAATAATAATATCAATAATGGTAATGGGAGTGATAGCTTCAACTTGAAGGATGTTGATACATGCAAAAGGTATAACTACCCTTTTGCTTAAATTCGATTTTTTTCATGTGTGTTAGAATGATTTCTTGTATGATGGAAGTAATTTAGGTGGAAATTACTACTGAAGTTTGTGTCTTTGTTGGTTAATATACTCGAACTTTCGTTTTACGCTTTAGTTTTTAACTTGTTCGCAATGATGTTTAGACTTTTATGGGATTTGCAAGACGGTTATAGATGACGATTCATGTTAGCCGACCACAAATCATTTTGGGAATACGGCCTGGTCGTTGTTGTTGTATGGTAGACTGGATGGATTTCTTGTATGATAGGGATGGATTTCTTGTATGATAGGAATAATGTGGGTTAATTTTCGGGTTACCCTTTACTGTTGATGTGTGTTGCATGTGTGACTGGATTTCTTGTGTGGTAGAATTGTATGATGAAGTAATGTAGGTGGGAGTGATCACTGAAGTTTCAGGTTTGTTTGTGGAGTAGTGTACTCGATTTTTAGTGTAGTCCTTTATTGGTGAGGTATGTACCATGTGTGCTAGACTATATTTCTTGTGTGTAGAATTGATGTGGGTGGGACTGTGGGAGTGATCACTGAAGTTTCAAGTTTGTGGAGTAAAATACTCGATTTTCAGCGTTATTCTTCACTGGGGAGATATGTTCCATTTGTGCTAGACTATCTTTCTTGTATGGTAGGTTGGATTTCTTTTTTGATGAGGTAATGTGGGCGAATCTTCGTATTACCCTTTTACTGCTGATGTATGTTCCATGTGTGCTAGACTAGATTTCTTGTGTGGTGGAATGGAAATCTGGTGTGATGAGGTAATGCAGGAGGGAGTGATCACTGAAGTTTGTCTCTTTTAGTTGATTCTTGCATTTTCGCGGTACTATTTAGTTGTGGTCTATGTTCTATGTGGGATAGACTGATAGGCTAGGTTGCTGGTGTGGTGATGTAATGTAGGAGACTTTTCCTGGGGGCTCTTCTGAAGTTTGTTGAGGTATCATTAGAAATGCCACAATTTTCAATAAGATATGTGGGTGTGAGAACAATGGCTGCCATAAGAAGTCCCCATGATCTTCAGTAGAACATAAGTAATTTTTCCGTGAATGTTTTTAGTTGTGTTTCAAGAATAGCTGAGATAGAAATGATATGGAACTATTGGGTATGAGAAACGATGTCCTGTCGAGGACCTGTTGTTTGATCCTAGAAAAACACTGTCCTGTTATTCAATTCTACTTTATAACAACACGTGTGATGATTAGTTAGAATATAGATAGGATAACATCATTTACTACTGTCATTAGATTTCAGAAGACCAGAAGAGTCTTCTACTAGCCTTGACTTGTTAGAAGATATTGTTCATATTGACGTTGCTAGACCCTTCCAAACAGATCTTACGAAGTAATGTCAATACTTGATTAATTTGGAAATTTGAAATGATCTTGTGCCATGCGTTCGCCATTAGATTGTGTGACATGTGCTAGAGGTGCTCCAGGACTGTTTTTTTTACTGCAACCTATCAATGTCTTTGTTGGCCTAAATAATTCCTTCTAGGCCTGAGCATTTATTGGAGTATATCATGCTAGAGTTTGATGTATCCTTCTTCATATTCAGGTCTGGTCAACAAAATAAAGAAAAGAAACAAAAAACCTGCATATCTGGCAGGTACTCTACATTATCACCTAAACTTCAGAAATTTCTTGGAGTGGCTCAGATGACGAGGGCAGAGGTATTGATGGAAGGTTCTCTATTACTTAGTTGTCATTGATTTTTCTGTTTGTTACTTCAGCGGCTATAATCAGAAGAGTGGTTGCTGGGATGCAGGTTGTCAAACAACTTTGGATCTATGTGAAGGGAAAAAAGTTGCAAGATCCTACAGATGGAAAGACTATTATTTGTGACGAGACATTACGTGATCTTTTTGAAGTTGATTCCATCAACATCCTCCAGATTAATAAGGCCTTAACAAACCACATTTTCCCACCAGGTTCAGCTAGTGATGCTTCTACTATAGCAGTATATTATCACGACTTTGATTTACTCTTATTGGTCTAGACTATGTTCCCCTTCGTCCTTTGAAGACCATGCTCTAGTCTAGTATACTAGACGACATTGGGAGTACTACTTGATATTGATGTAAAATTCTGGATTCCACTAATCGACTGAGATATCTTAGTCAATCAATGTTTATGCTGTTGTTTTCCATTCAAGTTCATGAAGATCACCCCTCAATAACTTTACTCAGTTAGCTAACATCCAATCAGTTAGTTCGGAATGTAACCTCCTAAATGAACGAATGTAAGGTTCAATTTTCCCTTGCTAAGAGGGGGAAGTTAAGCTTGGTGTTCCGTTTGATTTTCTCTTCTGGTATGCTCCTTGTAGTTGTGTAAGAAGAGAGAAACAGTAAGCTTTTTCTTTTTTTTTGGGGGGGGGGGGGGGTTGGTAAACACATTTTACAGTTGATTGTTTGACACATGAAGAGGGAATCAAAAGTAATGATGCTGGAGATAGAAAGAGTCCGGGTCAATGTCTTTCTTTGGTGTAAAGAATGTTTTGACCATCAATTCTGCTAGCAGCATGAATTTTCAGAGTCCGATTTCCTTGGTTTCTCACATGTCATGTCTTAGTTGCCTGATTGACTATTAGTGAAAAGAAACAGGCAATGAGTTGGTGCATCTTCCTTTGCCAATCTTTTTCATGATACTTGGCCGCTGCCTTTTGTCATGATGTCTAACTAGCGTAGTGGCTGCTATTGAACCCTTTGCGCCATGCATACTGACAATATATTTTTTAGATTTTGACATTGAAGGTTAGCTAATTGCAACTTTTTGTTGAAAATCTTCTTTGATTGCCCACATAGTACTAATGGCCGTGCTTATGGTCTTTTTTACGTTAATATTGTTACATATCCACCCCTTTATATGTATGTGTTCCTTTACTCCCTTTACTATTGCAGTCTTTAGAGCGACAAATTTCCAAAATAACTAAAATTGTGGTTGACTTGTTTGTATTCATTTTGCTACATCAGTTAAGCCGTCGAGGAAGTACAAACGACGGAAGCAGGAAAAAGATGAAGAAAGTGAGTTTATCAATCCTTGTCTTGGTTTCATCTCTTTTTGTTAACAGGACTGGTGACCCTCTAATGGATCCTCCTGGTTCTATTTCTGTGAATAACTCCTCTGAATAACCTAAAAACCTCGAGTTGTTTTATTCTGTTTTAGCACCTTCAGTGAAGTCGCTGCTTAATGACAAACCTCGGGAGCAGGAGCTGCCAAATGACAAACCACAAAAGCAGGAGCTGCCAAATGACAAACCACGGAAGCAGGGGCGGAAGGAAGGTGAGGGCATCAACCAGTATCATGTCTTTTGGTAGTTGGATCGGTAATATCATTGTCGAATGTCTATTTTGTACTTCGAATTACCTTGTCCCTTCCTTCGTGTGTGTATCTCATACTCTTATTTATAAACAATATCATTATGTACGCGCCAAATTCTTTGGTTTTTTGGATATAATGGAATAAAGCAAAATGGCTCATAAAACTGTCTCTGCTTCTTATTTTGTGAAGTAGCAGTCACTCAGTGCGATTCTCGAAGCAATTTTCATTTTGGGTCATCCGTGCGCAACCTCTCTATGTTTCAGTAGGGATAAGGTTTGCGTGCATCCGACCCCCCCCCCCCCCCCCTTTACCCTGCCTTATGGCGGGAGCCTTTAAGGCACTGGGGTAAAGATGTTGAAAGATATTGTATCATTATGTACGCGCCATCTCCAAACAGAGGTACTGCAGTTAGGTGATACTGAATGGAAAACCGAGTTTGTCTAGTTCTGAAGTCCCTTCTGTTCAGTACTTAAAACTTACCATTTGCTTGACCTGTTCAGATGCATGTGAAGATGCAACAGAAGAAAAGCGGCAGAAAAAAGTATTTTGTGGTTTTCTTCCTCTTCCAATGTCGGATACTCTTATAAAGTTCCTGGATTCAGGAGAAACTGCATTAACTCGTGCTGATGTAATAAAGAGAGTATGGGAATACATAAAACTCCAAAACCTCCAGGTACTTTTACTTCCTTATTGTGAACTCATCTAAATGCAAGCTATTATCTTCAAGGGCCTCAGTTAGTCTGCCTTCTCTGGATAGTAAGGTGAACCGTGGACCTATCAGGAGGGAGGTTTAAAGAGCCATCTCCACCGTGGACATGAAACTCAAACCCATTTATAAGGTTGGAGGCAGGAATTTTACTGCTCCCAAGTCTAGCCGTCTATGCTCTTGTACTGTTTGCCTTCACCTAATGTGGTAATGAACAAGGGGTGTATTTTACTTAACGAGGCAGCTAGGCGAACAGTTTCAGCGTTTAAGACTGGACCATCACACCATTGGCTCAATTGGCTGTGCATAACCTCTATATCCTAGTTTCTTGGTGCTATGCATTAACATGTTTTTTATAAGAGTTATGTGCTTCTTGTGTCATGTATGTCAAGTCACACATATTTGAGCTCACCCTGTCACGAATGTCAATGTAAATGATCTGAAGTTCGTAGTCACAGATCCTGACATCTACCTGAGGTTAGTAACATTTATCTATGAGCAGGGGAGTGAGGCAGACCAAGAAGCCTTTTCCTCATCTGTTTAGTGTTTTCTAGTTTTTTGCGAGGCTTAACCTCATAAGTCATTCCTAAGAGTAAGATGATCTGTCCTGGTGGCTGGTATGAAAGCCTTGTGACTTTTAGGATCTCGTCCCACATTCCAATTTACGACCTGCATGCATATCAGGGCTAGTTAAAGCTCAGCAGATCATCTCTATTGCATGCTCACGGCACGCTTGGTTATTCTTTTGATTTGGCGCTACTCTCATAGTTTCCGTACATTTGATTTTCAGCTATTTTGAACCAACTGCTAACTGTTGTAACTGACGTTCTCCTTATTACTCTCCCAGGATCCATCTGATAAGAAGATGGTCGTATGTGATGAGAAGTTGAAAGAGCTCCTCAATGTCGACACATTCCATGGATTCAGCGTCTCAAAGCTCCTGTCTCCACATTTTCTTGGTGGCCAGGGCAACTTTAAAACCAGCAACTGTAGGTACCTGTAAATTTTTTCTGACATAATTTTAGTTTGTACCTTCGTCCTGAAATTTTAATTGGACGCCTCTTAAGACTGTTAACCTGGGCGCAATTTGATCTTGTAAAGGGTTATTTGTTTCACAAAAATAGAATAGGTATTTTAATACAAATAATAGGTTATGAAGTCTGTTAGTCTCATTTTCATTTTCTTCAGCAAAAGGGTTTTGTGCAAATTAGACGGATCAAAAGATTACTACCTGTAGACTGTAGTGTATCGACTTTGATACTGTACTACCTTAGTTGTAAGATTGAATTCGAGCCTCATTAAAAAAGACTTAACATAAGGGTCTTTTTAAGTATAGAAAATACCGTCATACTATTATGATACTGAAATTTTGTATCATCGGGTGAGGTAAAAAGCGCAATTTATCGCCTGGATGGCTGGCTGGATGGAATGAGCGTGCCTGGCCTCATATATGAAAGAAACCCGAGCCATATGAACCCCACATGAGAAAACTTAGTACGAATCAGCTCATTGGAAGCCGATCTTTAGGACCCATATGGTCTTTCTATGGTTGCATGACTTGCATCGTGGTCATCTAACTCTGAGCCCAAACAATCACAATCTAAGTTGTCCAACATTTTAGATGTATCGGCTTTGTTTTTTTGTTAGTTCTTACCCGTACTTTTTTTTAACCTCTTAATAAATACATACACCGGGTGTAATACCCCCAAACTGACGTCATGCTAATGTATAGTACTAGTATGTCCACTTATCGCGAATCCAAGAATTTGCTACCTTGATACAAAACCTTGCTATGCTATGCCCCTGAACATGCATAGCAAACACACATTATGGATGCACGCATTTTTGTATATATTCTTTGAGACTTGAAATATGCCTAATAATAGTTGTTACATGGTATTGGTGCCCAAGAATTAGAATATTGGTTTGCAATTTGCAAGATATGCCTTCCAATAAAAGGATATAAAAAAATTGGTGGATAGATGTTGTACTGAGACAATAGAGAGTACAAAAGTGGAGATTAGAAAGAACCTTTTTGAGCCTTTACCAACGGCTCCAAACAACTAGAAGTGATTCCATATCTACCAATTGAAAGCAAATATCTTCCATCTCCCTTTCGATTTGTTACATACGCCCACCCACATGATAAAAGTTTGGTAAAATCCATTAAACATGGCAAGGTTCGTATAAGAATATGCAATGTTTTGGTAGAGGGGCTCTTTTTAACTTTCAGGTTTTGGGTGAAAGAGCGGTGTTACAGAGTATTTGAAACTCTATCGAATTCGGTAGAAATTTTAATTTTTCGTCATTTGAGGAGTTTATTGAATCATCTCCGTTTTGGATCTGGTGTAGACATGCAAATGATGACGTCTATGGTTAGTTTAGTTCCCTTGGTCTTGAACAAGAACCATATGTTAGATTTTCGTGGACCGTGCATGTGTGAACAATATCTACTCGGTCCTAGAATTGATTTGTTCAATTCATTATTCCCTTTCAAAATAATGCCCACATGTAGTGTTTTTTGGGTCTGTTTTTGGAAGACTACAAATGTGTGTCAGATATAAAACTAAGCCAAAATTAAACCGCACAAAGGTATTTAAGTCTAAAGAAAAATCGAGTTTTATTCAAAAACACCTTATATTCTCTATGCAAAGAAGTTCTTACATCCTCCAACATTTTAGCGTAGGACGATTTTACACTAAGACACAAATAATAAAATATGCAAAATGAGTCATCTACATAATGTTTAGATGAACAATATTGACAATATTGAGAAAATGTTAGTCCATATCCTAAAAACTCCTAATCCTCCTCCGATTTCATAAATAATATACAAGCCATTAATCGCGTTGGTACCATATTATCATGTCGGGGCGAATGAATTACTGCCCATTTTCATACAGGTCTGATACAACCCACACACCGAATTCCAAATTCCAAGTGAGTAGTACACTAGTACTCCATTGGAAGTTGATTGGAAGTTGGTTGTTGTTTTCCTCGAAATAAAAAGGAAACATATGAGAGATGAATCCACGAGCAAGGTCCAATATACGGCAACTTACTCTATAAGATTCGTGTGAACATATACGGAGCCTTAGCTTTTAGATAATGTTAAAAACTTTGTAAGGTATTGGTATGGTCCAAATTAAAGTGCATAGACCCTAAGACAGGTGAAAGAAAGTAGGAATCCTTATCAAAGAGTGTTGAATTTTGTAGGGTATACCCTTAAATAATGAGACAAACCAAAATTGTGCTGATTCATTTTGTTGTACGTGTCAGATTCACAGCAAACGGAATCGGAATAATGGAGAAACCCACCTGATTCCTTCTCATTCACAATTTGTCCGCACCTTCTAGTGTTCGTTTGATTCCTTTTCCTGACTTCGTTTTTGTGGGACACGTGTCGATTGTTGGTTCGCGATTCGGGTATGGCGACCGTACCTTTCGTACATTTGTTGTAGTGTTGTTATCGGTTAGTTGGGAGTTTCGTGGTGTAGTAATGATTTTTTCACCACCTAATATCTTACTAAGGTAAATGATTATATATGTCAATTGATATTTGTTACATTCGCAATGAACTACTCCACACAATATGTGTTTTGCGTGATTGGTGGACCAATGCAGTTATAAGAGTTTCGATATTTAAATATTTCGTGAATTATTGAACATATATATGATTTAAAGGATACACTTGAGTTTCTCCGTAACCCACATTGCTTGCTATTACTTCTCCAATTAGAATGTTGAGAATTGAATTCATGTATGCCATTTACTGATCTCAACTTTTCGATTGTTGAGGTTGATAAACCGATAGTAGCGTAGTCTATAGAGTTGATCATGACAATGTTCATTTCCTAATAATCTCTCAGGCGCGTGGATCAGTTGTGGGCCTTGTGGCATTATTATTGCCCAAACTTAGGGTGCTCTATCCTTATTCAGCAAGATGAGCCCCCCCTTCTCGAGTCTTGACTATAGAAGGGTCACGTAATCCTTACATTGTACCCCGCTTACACTCCTCCGTAACCCACATTGCTTGCTATTACTTCTCCTATTAGAATGTTGAGAATTGAATTCATGTATGCCATTCACTGATCTCAACTTTTCAATCGTTGAGGTTGATAAACCTATAGTAGCCTATAGTCTAGAGTTGATGTTCATTTCCTAGTAATCTCTCAGGCGCGTGGAGCAGTTGCGACATTATTATTAACTTATACTAGTATGTTGTTGATTTTGGTTTTAACATTATGTTAATAGGTCATGCATTTCCAACTTTACAAAAGAAACCATATTTTTAATAAATAAACAAAAAAATTATACATTTTGATGAATTTAGTCTCACTTTTACCATTAATAATTCATTATATATTTGGTCAAATTAAAATAATTCAATCAAATTAGATCAATTTAGCTCGAAAACTGTAAACAAGCTAACAGTAATAACTACGGAATAATATAGGTTTTGTGTTGTACATTGGAGTCACGAGTTCAAGATGTATGTTCACACAATAAAAGTTCAAACCAAAAAAATATCATGTCAGGCACTAAATAAATTAAACCCACTAGTGCAACAACAATCATCAAGTGATTTGACTATCATCACAATCACGGATGTACCACACAACAACAACAATTCTTATCTATACTACACCCCACACTCTCTTTAAAAAAGAAAAAAGAAAAAAAGAAAAAAGAAGAGGAGGTCTAAAGGAAAACTAAAAATGCCAATTTTGGTTTGAGGCTTTGAGCATGGTTTTGTCTTGAATTGTACACCTCTTTAATTTTCGACCCTTGAAATGTTTAGTATACCTCATGGAATCTGCGATAATCAAATGATTTTGGATCCGCTAAACTTGAAAATAAACTATAACATGCATGCATAGTTTATGTAATAAGGTAAGAATTAATTGTTTTGCATCTTTTTGGTGAATTGAGAAGTTTCTCTTTATTTTGTGTTATTTTGTATTTCCACTATTTTATCGTGATTCTTACGTAACTGTTTGTAAGTCGTATTTTCTTGCTATTGTAAAAACAAAATCTCATTTGATATGTATCATACTTCAAAATCACTCATCATTCCACCCAAATGACTGAACGAGATTTTACATTCATTTTTTTAAAAGTCCGTGACAAGAATAAGCATATAAAATTGGATAAAAAGAACATAAACAGTAATTGCACAAATGTTTACCATACACAGTACACACACATAAAATCTCTTTTTGTTTTTCTGTACCGCAGTAGATATTTTTGAATCCATTTTTTTCCGTAGTATAACGGATATTTTTTGTACAGAACATCTAGAAAGTGTGTTCAAACAAGTGGCATTAAAAAACGAGTCTTCAAGATCATAGTTAACCAACATAGTGGTTAGGTATTCAAACTGTTAATGAGTTGTTCACCATATCTCGCACCCGTATATTATCGATTCCTATGTACCAAAATGTTAAAAGCGGGTGTTCATACAACCGGGACACCAGGTGGCGTAAACTGTAAAGTAAACCAAGAAATTTCCGCAATTGCTAGAAGAAGAATACAATATTAGCATTATTGCATATCACAATTCACAGATTTTATTATTAATAAAAAACAGAAAGAAAAAAAGAAGCAAAAATATTCCTCTACAAGATTCTAAACGCGACGAAACGATCTCGCAACCGTCGGCCATATAAATAAAAGCGTGTGTATCCTTCTCTCTTCTTTCACTATCTTAATTCTAAACGCCTCCCATTTTCCACATCTCATCCCTATCCATCTTTTTTTTTTTTTTTTTTTAATGTAACAACAACAAAAAAAAACACTCCAAAAATCTAACTTATTATTACTTGAGTCCAATTTACACACACAAAAAAAATTGAAATTAATTTTTAAGAAATTAGAAAAAAAAATGGTGTGCAGTTTGCCGGAATTAAGCTTAGATTTGAGCCCACCGGCGGTTAAATCGGCATTCCCTGAGTATTTGACCGATTTTCCGATCACCGGCGTCGGAGATTCCGGCGATTTATCGGAGTTTATTGATGGGCTTGAAAAGGAGATTAAAAAAATCCAAGCTTTTCAGCGTGAACTTCCTCTTTCCTTTACGCTATTAAACGATGGTTTGTTTTTATTTCTAAATTCAATTATTATTATTATTTTTGGCTATTTAGTTGGAGGTGTAATTTAATTGATTGATGGTGGTGTTTGATTTTTGTTTTTTGGTACAGCGATCGGGAAGTTGAAGGAGAAGGTGAAGAAGCGTGAAGAGAAAGAAAGACGACCGTCGCAACAAGACGGTAAATTGGGTGGAAATGTTGGGGTAAAGTTGGGAAATGATGATGTTGTTGAGATGAAGGACTGGATGAGCACTGTTCAGCTTTGGGCTCCGGTAAATTTTCTCCTACCACTTTTGTGTATATAATGTCACGCTCAAACTTTCGTCTTATTTACGCTATTACTAAAAACTTTGGTCTTACAATTAGTGACAATAATAACAACTTGTGGTGTTTTTAAGTTTAACCCTACGCTTTTTGTATGATCGTCTTACCTAAAGTTTCGTAATTTACCGATCATATAATAAGATGATGATAAGACGTTATCAGGTGGTACTGACTTTGTTACTTCGGATAAATAAAAATTCAATGTTAATTATAACGCTACGACATGAATCTATCTCATCCACGCCCCGCGTGTCATAAACCTCTGGTTCAGACACAGATGGGCGTGGATTAGTTGATTTATGCCGTGGATTTATATATCCATCCGAAAATTAATAACATAGAGAAGACCAAAGATTTTGTATTATCGGATGGTACGAAAACATTAGTTACTTCGATTTATTTGTTGTTTTGTCTTAAATGCCTAAAAAGTAAGAATTTGGGATTGTGGTTGACAGAGAAATGAGGAGGAAGAAGGAAGGGGGCGGAAAGCGGAGGGGGGAGGGGTAGTTTCGTCATTTCACGAGGCTGACAAAGGCCCTAAATTATCTCTAGTGATGACTCCACCGGTGTTTGGACCGGCCAGCAGGGTGGTTCAAACCGGTTCGGTTGATCAGACCGGAAGAGGAAACGTTAGACCGGCGTGTCATACGGCGGCGTCGAGGAAGCAACGGCGGTGCTGGTCGCCGGAGCTCCACCGCCGATTTGTTGATGCCCTTGAAAAGCTTGGTGGGCCCCAAGGTTTGTTGTTACAACTTTCCTCCATTCTTTTCTCAAAGTAATTAGGTACAAATTTTTTAAAGTAAAACTTGTTGTAGAAGCTGCCCTAAAAATCTACGAAAATGGCTGTTTTCCACGTCCTAGTATTAAATTAAATAATAATGTAGGAAACGAAGATTTACCGGAATATGATTGATTCCTTTGGAGTGGGAATAAACTAAGAGATTTCTAATTTTAATTTTAATTTCAAATCTTATGGACTTGTGATGATATTGTAAACAAATGTTTAGCTTTGTTTTGTTGTACAAGTCTTCCTGATGACCAATTCGTTGGGTTGAAATTATGTCGTATGGCGTATAAAAAAAGATATGGGAGGCGGATCCTACTCGTGAATTGATTATTGGGATATGTCGTTTTGACCTTAGAACTTAAGGAAATTGAAAACATTATCGAAAATCTTCTATCGATTTTTGGGTGGGGGGATTTGGGATTTGCGTGTCTTGTAATGTTCGGGATTGTGGATGTGGGAAGAATTGTGGCTGAATAAATGGTGGAAACAATTGTAAAAGTAGAGTCATACAAGTTTAGTAGTAGTTGTCAATTCTGTCATTTGGGGTACGAGATTTGCGAAAATAATTGAGTGCTTATTTACAAATTTGGATCAAATTGTCAAAGATGGAAATTGGTAATGTTTGCTGGGATTGTATTGCTTTTTAACTAACTTGTTTGTGGGCAATTATGAAAGTTGATTATCGGAGGAGCACTATTGTACAAATGAAGTAGTTGGGATATGTATTGGAAAAGCTACCATTAACATTATCTTTGTCAAAGAAGATTAATGTTTTAAAATTGTGTTTGTTTTGCAGTGGCCACACCTAAGCAGATAAGAGAGCTAATGCATGTTGATGGCCTCACTAATGATGAAGTTAAAAGCCATTTACAGGTGAGTCCTGTGCTAATACCCGATTTCTTTTGCCTGTCATGGTGTTTCTTCGTTGTTATTTTTCTCGTTGTTGTTGTTGTTGTTGTTGTTGTTGTTGTTGTTGTTGTAGTAACGCTTATGATCATACAACTTTGCATACGATTTTCCTGCCATATAATCAGTAAAGTGCAGAAAGATAGCATGTAAGAGATAAGATAGGATGTCATGCTTTGTATCCTGTTTTTCGAAGTGCAAAACATGTTTTGGCTAGTGAAAAAAGTAAGGCCAATTGCTGCTGCAAAATGGTTGTTTGAGTGCTGCTGAGAGACGTGTTCTTGCCAATTTTCACAAGATGCTTGTGAATTCTTTAGAATCTTTTCCCTTGGTTGACCATTATTTCGTTTGGTGTGTTGCAATCCAAGGCAGTAATGTTGGATTACATGTGTAGATTTTTCTGTGAAAACGTGACATTTACAAGTTACGGTCAGGTTAGTCATGACTGGTGCGTGCATGACAGTAATGTTTATTGCTGTTTGCAGAAATATAGGCTCCATGTCCGAAAGCTACCAGCTGGTAGCACCAAGAATCCATCATCAGTCGATCAAGGGATGGGTGGAGATACACTTGAATTGGGCTACTCAAACTCAGACATACAGCATTCACGCTCCCCAGAAGGGCCGTTGCACCTTGCAGGGTCCAAGAAGTGCAACTCTTCTAGCATGGAAGAAGATGAAGAAAATTCTGACGGTCAGAGCTGAAAGGCTGAGCAACCCATGTAGGCAAAACTAGAGGGATGACTTATTACCTCAGTTGTATGTATAGCTGAATGCTAATCCATCACGGTTTCTCGTGGTATATAATAGCATATGTACCGGTGTATGCATAAAATGTGTTATATTACCATGTAACAAGGGCAAGTCCGGGGTTAGAAACGTCCCCCCCTTTCGCCCCGAGACCACATTTGAGGCATTAATCTTTGTAGTAGAGGCCCTAACAATTTTGCGGCATATAATCCAACATATTGAGTTGAATGTTTGCTACAATTTCAGTTTAGCCTTTGAAGTGGAATGTTCATTGCATATTTGCATTTGCCGATGTCCATGGCTCATTGCATTGGAAGCTTAAGCAGCCTCGAGGTGAGCGTGATCATAATTATATAATTATATAAATGAGATAATATCGCAAGTTTACAAGTCTACTTCCTCCGTCCCAGATCAACGGCGTTTTTGTAGTGGAATAAGAAAAATTGATATAATAAGTTAAGTGGGGTAAAAGGAGGAGCGCAAATGTGATGATTAATAAAAGTAGGAGAGATAACGTGAGAGAAGATGTAATAATTTAATAAAAAGAGGAGAGAGAAATATGTCCCAAAATAGATGGGGCATTTGAAGTGGGACGTCCCAAAATGGAATATGGGGCGTTTGAACTGGGACGGAGGGAGTAGTTAACTACTTAAGGACTTGTGATTTTTTTTTTAAAGATTAAATAATAAAACCAGACAAGGAGGTTGACGCAATGACGGTACATGGAGAAGGTCAATAAGACCCCTTCACCCAGTGTCTAAAGGGCGTCAATTGAGCAACAAGGTAATGTGCTAAATAAACCGATCAATAATAGGTGAGTCTCGTCTCGTCTCGTCTCGAGCTAACCACTATGTTGAGGTCCAACGTTTATTGAAAACACTCGAACAGGTCCTCCGATGCTTTTCTGGTCTGTTAAGGACCTCAAAACCTTCGTATCGGTCTCACTACTTCAGCCCCCACCACCACCACAACGGTCAAATTAATAAGTTTTTTTTTTTTTTTGCGAAATCCTACTTTTAAAATAATTTATTGTAGAACCCTACCTTAAAAGAAAAAAAGGGAACTTTTCCAATACACCCCTGAGGTTCCCGAAATTTTCAGGTATGCCGTATACCCCTCTGGTTATCGAGCTGTCCAGCGTGCCCCTAAGGTTTGCAAAATGGAATTTTTTTTTGCGTTTTTAACTAACGGACACTAACACCGTGACCCTAAACCCAATTACCCGTATTTTCCCCAAATTAAAACCAATTCAAACCCAAATTTCCCCAAATCACTCACAAACCCAACTCCTAACCAATCGACGTCCACGAGCCCAGCCCCCCTCACCCTCCATAAACCCAGCTGGCTTCAGCCCAGCCAGTCATCGTCGACCACGCACCACTTCGTGTTGCACGGCTAGGTCTCAATATCCCGTCCTATATATATATATGTGACCAATAGTAATACGTACTCTATTTGCCGCCAGAAACACTTCTGCTTAGAATCCCAAATCAGTTGAGTAATTTGTAAGCTTCCCTTTCTATTCTTCCAGTGGTATCCTAGTTCGTTGTCTCCTTTCCGCGGTGATTAAAACCCCTCCAAACAAAGCTTGTTTTTGCTAATTTTAGAACTAAAATCAGGTAATCAATAAAACTGTATTATTGTATTAATCATTCAATTTCTTTCTTTATGCAATTGGCATTTCATCGAACACCTTATGTGCACCCCCCCCCCCCCCAAAACCTCGCATTTCTTCACAAGCTTTGCATTTAATTTGATTTGGCAGAATGAGAGAAGTTGTTACTATTCAAGTTGGTGGATTTGCCAATTTCATTGGCTCCCATTTCTGGAATTTTCAGGTATACTTTTTCAACACTAAACAATTTGTACATACGATTTATTTATTTTGTTTTCTTGTGGTTTTTCTTGTTAGACCAAATGAATCGTTCAATTGTTTAAAAAATTAGTACATATTCTATTCTGCGGTGCCATTCTACCAAGCCCATTTGATTTTAAGGTAAACGGGTATTTCATTTGGTCGAGAAGTAGCTCCGGAGATGGCTACTCAAAAACATTTTTCGAAAGTGGGAGATCATAGTGGGTAGGAGGGTGTAGACACCTGTGGTGCCCTCCATTACCCACATACTTCGAAATTTGCGTAATTCTTTTAGGTTGCCCCAACTAATGTGCTTATATATGAGAAGGAAATGTTTTATTTCTTGATTAGTGTTAGCCGACTTCAAATTATTTTTGGGAATTAACGGTTTGTTGCTGTGTATTGTTTTCCCCATTCTTCTATTTGAGTGTTCAGATATTGATCATCTGATACTCAGAATCTTTATATTCGGCGATTTTCTATGTCTTTAGTGGATTTATTTGTTTTCACTATATTGACATCATCTATACTTTTAAGCCTCTTGTAATTCTGTACAGTATTTATTGATTTTAATTTGTATATGTATTGATTATTATATGTGAAATGTCTGTTGTGATAATGAATGATCAGCTTCTGTTGTTTCTTCGCCTTCTTGATAACTTAGACTGTGTATATTGAGAAAAAAGGGGGTTGGAAACATATTGCTTTTGTATATTCAGTTTCGATGAGGATTTATTTTTAACACAGTTCTTTTTCAAAAGGATGAACTGCTTGGTTTGGTTGATGATCCTGCTTCTGATCCAATATTCAAGAATCATGGTTTAAACATGGACGTGCTCTATCGTAGTGGAGAGACTCAGGAGGTAAGATAAGGGCTTCAGTTGCCCTCAACTGTCCTCATATGTACACTACATACTATCACCAGCTATCCTTATATGATCTATATGACCTACTCAGATGTATGCTTTTCGATAATTTTTCCGCTGCATTCTATGATAATTTTCATTCCCATCTTAACTATTTAATCATTTCACTTGTATGACCTTGAAAACCTTCTCATGAGGTGTTTTTGTAACCTTTTTTTTTTTTTTTTTTTTTTTTTTAATTCCATCAAGCTTCGTTTACCATGGACTAGTAAATTCGTTAGGTTTTACTTCAATCAAGTCTCAATGGGTGACGTGAACTAAAGAGGTTTAAAGAACTCCCGAAACATGGGAACCATTCCCCATGACCTAGGAAGCACGGACACGCATTTTTGGGTAGCGTGTCGGACACGCGACACGCTTGGGACACGTGTCTGACACACAAAAACGTGTCCACAAATTTTAAAATAATTAAAAAATATTGGACACGCTAAAGACACGTTCCCGACACGCGAATCTCACCAAAGGACACGCAAAAGACACGTAAATGATATAACTCACTAGTACCCTTTTGTCATTTTGCGTACCCAAAGATGTTCTTGCTTAGCAACTACCTTGTTTATAAACTAGATGAGTACATGGATGAAACTATGATATGAAAGGAGAAAACTTTTGCTATATACTTGTGGCTTTGTGTCAATTTATCTTTTGTTTGGTTTGTTTTATTTACTATTAATTACCTAATGAATTGATTAGCTTACTAATTACTTAAGAATTGTATAAAAAACATATGTAAAAAAAATTCAATTAACGTATCTAGAAGCGTGTCGTATCTTAATTTTTTTGGAAAATCACGTATCTTCGTGTCCGTGTCGTGTCGTGTCCGTATCTCGTGTCAGTGTCGGTGCTTCCTAGCTCATGACCATCAAAGGCACTCCAAAGGTGTCCATTGTAGGCTTTTGAGAACTTTTGGCTACCTCCTAAAAAGTGTCCAACATTGGCCTAAACCTAAGTAAAGTCCACACTTTTGGCCCAAAATCGTATCGCAACAGAAAAGTCTCAATTTTTTTTGTGGGAGCCCCTAGGGGTTATATCATGTGTTTTGGCAAAAATTTAGAACCGAACACTTGTGCGAGGTGCCTTAAAATTGCCAAAAGCACACGTTAACCTCAATTGGTGACATGAGGTTATGGGGATAAAGACCCCCAAACGGGGGAACAAGTCTATATATTCTTCAAGGGAACTCCTAAGGAATCTATGGTAATCTCTTGTTAACATTTAGATGATTTCATTTTTTATTGCCAAAATTGGTCAAAAACAAAGGCTATAATCCACAAATTTGGGCCCCAAAGTGCTTGACAACAATAACGGCTGAAAGTTCTGTGGAAGATCCTATGGTTAATTTTATGGGGTTTAGCAAAATTTTAGAGCCAAAAATCTATGATAGATTACTCTAGCCTCAAGTGGTAACGTGTGCCATAAAGAACTTCCCAAACTGAGGAATCAGCCCCGATATCATGGTTGTCCCTAATTAAGTTTGGAGAACATTTGGCTACCTTGAAAAAAAGTGGTGAAAGTTGGCCTAACTCAAAGTATATAATTCTCGTTTTTTGGCCCAAAATGGCTCCGAAATAATAACGGCTAAATTTGTGTGGAAGCCCCTAGTGGTTATATTATGGGTTGTAGTAAAATATTAGAGCCAAAAACTTATGGTAGGTCACTAAATCGACAAAATGCACGGTAACCTAAATGGGCGTCAAAGGGCTTTAAAAACTTCCTTAACAGCCTTATATCCAATAAGGGCACTCTAAAGTCGTCCATGGTATAATTTTGAGAACACTAGCCGACGTGTGCCAAATGGGTCTAAAGACTTCCCTAATGGAAGAACCTGCCCTCATATCCAACAAAGGCACTCGAAGGATGTTTATGGTATAGTTTGAGAACATTGGGCTACTTAAAGAGAAAAGTGGTTAAAATGCACAGTTTAGGCGAAAAATGGTCATGTCACAAAGACGGCTCAAATTCTTGTGGAAGCCAGAGGTAACTTTATGGGTTAAAGCAAAATATTACGGCCAAAAAACTGTACTAAGTCCTAAAATCAGTTAAAGAAGCTTGTTGTACTCAACTGTTGACGTGTGACAAAGAGACTTGCAGAACTCTTTAAGAGAGGAACTCACCCTCATATTCAGCAAGGGCACTCCAAGGCTCTCCATGGTGAAGGTTTAAAACATTTGGCTATGTTAAAAGAAGTGGTCAAAATTGGCCAATATGGAAGTATATAATATTATAATCCATGGTTTTTGGCCCAAAATGTCACATATTAAAAATGGCTGAAATTTTTGTCAGAGCTTATAGGGTTTATATCATGTGTTTCAGCACCAAATCAGCAAAAACACACTATACCGTCAATGGGTGACATGTGCCAAAGCTGCTTGAAACACTTCAAACATTCGATTATTTATGACATAGCAACCAAACTTGGCCAGAAAACACTATTAACAAAAGCTGCTCAAATTTGGCTATTTGCAACAAAGGAGTATTATAGGTTTTGGCAAAATATAGAATTAAAGACCTTGCTAGGTTATAAAACTCGGTTCAATAACTCACACGCCTCTGGAGTTGGAGGTTCTTTAAGAACTTCTCAAACCGGGTAACCATCCCCTAAAATTTATCAAGGGTGCTCAGTACGGTGTGCATGATAATGTTGTGACAACACTTTGCTGGTATTAGGAAGTAGGTTATTAATATGCCAAGAAGTTTAGAAATTGCCTAGGTGGGACTTAGTTTTTGTTGTTTTTGATTTGGGTAGTTTATGAAAATCACTTCATCTAATGTAATTTTTGTTGGAAGATAATCTAATCTAATTTAACAGTGCATATATAAATATGGAACTAAGTCTTTACTAGGAGGGCGCTTCGCAGAAAATCATTTGACGATTTGAGTAATAATATGAAATGGTAATAATATTAAAGCCAAAAACCTATGGTAGGTTCCAAAGTTGGCAAAAAACGCAAGCTTCATCAGACAACAGGTGACATTTGGCTACTTCAAAAAAAGGGCACTCTAAGGCAACACTTGGTAAAGTTTTGTGAACATTTGTATGCTTTAAAAAAAAGTGGTCAAAATTGACCAAAATCAAAGTATGTAATCCACGGTTTTTGTCCCAAAATCGCTTAAAATTAAAAACGGCTCAAATGTTTGTGTAAGCATTTCGAGGTAATTTTATGGGGTTTAGCAAAATATTAGAGCAACAAACCTGTGGTAGGGCCCAAAATTGACAAAAAAAACGCACGTTGGGTTCAACAAGTGACGTGTGCCTAAAGTGGATAAAGAACTTCTGCAACACAAGAATAGATCCCCATATCCAACAAGGCAGTCCAAGGTCTATGGTAAAATTTTAAGAACATTTGTGTCCACTGAGAAAATTGGCCAAAACCAGAGAATACAAACCGGCAATCTGCGGATTGCCTAAAATAGCACTGAAGCAAATATGACCCTAACTCTTTTGTAAATCTTTAGAGGTGAAATTATGGGATTTAACAAAATTCTAGACCTTAATACCTACAGCAAAATCGGCAAAAACTGCAAACTAGTCTCAATGAGTGGTGATTTTGAAAGGGTTTAAAGAACTTCTCTAACAATGGAACCAAGCCTCATATCCCCCAAGGGTACTCCAAGGCTGTCAATGATAAAGTTTTGAGAACATTTGGTCATTTAAAAAAATGTGGTCAAATAGGCCAACATTGAAGGCTATAATCCACGTTTTTATGGCCCAAATTGGCCCCGGATAAAAAAACGGCTCAAATTTTGATGGAAAACCCTATGCCCTATATTATAGGTTTTAGCAAAATAATAGAACAAAAATCCTTTGGTAGGTTCCCAGAATTGATAAAACCGCACGTTAGCCTCAACTAGTCACATGAGCTAAAAGGGCTCTTAAAATTTTCCTAATAGAGGAACCAACTCATATCCATCAAGGTTACTTCAAGGCTTTATAAAGGTAAAGTACTAAGAACATTTTGCTTTCAAAAAAAGTGGTCAAAATTAACTAAGATCAAAGTATAATTGACGGTGTTTGGCCCAAAATTACCCTAGAACAAAAGTGGCTCAAACTTTTGTGGAAACCTCTAGGGGTCATATTATAGCTTTTAGCAAAATACTAGAGCCAAAATTCTATGATAAATTCCAAAATGGGCAAACGAGGCACCCTAGTCTCAACGGTTGACATGTGCCGAAATGGCTCATTGAACTTCCCTACTAGAGGAATCGGCCCTCATAACCAACAAGGGTACTCTAAGGTTGTGTGTAGTAAAGTTTTGTGAACATTCGAATGTACTTTATATAAGTGGTTAAAGTTCGCCAAAATTAAGTATATAATCCACGCTTTTTTCCCAGAATGTCCATGAACAAAAATGACTGAATTTTTTTGTGGAGCTCCCAAGGTTCTTATTAAGTGTTTTGGCAATAATTAGAGCTAAAACCCTAGGATATGGCCGCAAATCAGCTAAAAACACACACGAGCTTCAACTTGTGACATGTGCTGGGGGCATAAAAAACACTCCACACACTTGGACCAGCGTCTCTCGAATTCATCAGAGGCACTCCCATATGATCCATGGTAAAGTTTTGATAGCATTTGGCTATTTACAACAAAGTGGCCAAAAATGGCCCAAAGTGGCTCTGAACAAGTAAGTGTTGAATAAAAAATTCGCGTGACTGTGTTAGCCTGCCTAATAATCTGGAAATATTAGAGCTTGTGAGGCTTGAGTTCTTGGCTGCGTGTTTCTGCAAAATGAGTTTTTTGGTACCCCGTCTAAGTTTTTGGAACTTGTTCTCCAGTGCTGGCAAGCCAAAGAATAATGCTAGTAAGGGGTTCTTAACATCGTACTAGGTTTCGTTGATTTTTTCTGAATGAGTTAAAGGTATCATCAGTACATAGCTTAAAGTTGTTCCATGCTTATTTGCTGTTCTTAAGGACCAAACATGTGAGAAATTATAAATCACCATCTTTCTATGCAGGGTGCTCTTACATATACTCCTCGGTTAGTTTCAATTAACTATCAAGGTGCGATTTTCTTATTTCTCATGAAGTGTAATATGTTTCTTCGACTTCCAGATTAGTTCGTTTCTTACTTTTCACCTGAATCTTGGTGGACTATCTGAAATCTGGCTGTATGACGTTTCCAGTTATTATCCTGATTTCGTGTCAATTATACATGATACAGTACCCACTACCCAGGGAAGGATATAATCTTCCCTTCAAAAAAGAATATAACCCATGTTCTCTCTAAATTTTCTTTCTTAAGAAACAGGGACAGTAGCCAGGAGTATGAACTCTAATTTTGTTATTTTGGTCCACAAAAACATAAGGGAAAAGAAATGGGCATATGAAATCGTATATCACACTCACCTTGTAACACCATTTGCTTTTAAATTTTTGTTGTATTTGTTACTAGTATCTGCTGTTGTTCAAGCCGTAACTTTCTTGTAAATATGGAAGATTTAAAATAGTTGTTTGATAGAGGCTAAGCTCTTGGGTATAATTGTGTTTGTGCTCTTGGGAAAATTGTTTTTGGAATCTTGTTTTATAGGAAGTGTATGTGGAGATTAAAAAAAGGGCGTTTCTATTTTGTGGAGCAGGAACCCTTGGATCAATGAGCTCACATGGGACATTGTATAATCAGACTCCAGAAACGCCACCACCTGTTGCCACATGGTAAGTCCACCCGTTTTCTTCAACCTGCATTCGAAGAGATATTCACGAGAAATTATATATTTTAGCATTTGGTCAGAATGTAAGATTCCATCACCAATATGTGTTTGCATTCTGATAGCACTAAGTTCTGAGTTTCTTACCATATCCAAGCAAGAAAAACTAAAATGTAAAACCTTTATACAGTAGAGAAATTGGTTGAATTTAGCCATCATTTGTTGATAACATAAAAACAGATGTACGAACTTTTTGTATAGTTTTTGGGTTTTAGTTTTTTTTTTTCTGAGGAAAAAAACAAAGACCACGGCTTTTCGGTATTTATTGGAAGTGATCTTTTGTCATTAGAGTGCTAACAACTTGACATGCTGCTGAACTTAGCCATTAGTCTTACACCATCAATGGGCAGTCTTCCACAATATGGATTCTTGTCTTTAATATTCATGTACAACAAACTCAGTTCTAAGTTCTATTTACAGGAGAGGTAGTCTTTCTGTCCAGCGTTCTCAGCGTCGAACGAGAAACTTGTTCTTGCAACGTCTGTTTGAGGACGAAAAAAGTCAATCTAGTGTGGAAAATGGACACTCTGATTCCCAGGATGGTACTCACGACAAGAATATAGTAGAATCTTTGGAAAGTGATGTCCATTTCTGGACAGACTTCTCTAAAGTCCATTATCATCCACAGAGTTTATATGAATTAAGTGGATTGTGGATGGATGTTCAGGACTTTAATAACTACGGTGCTGGAAAAGACGTTTTCGCTGAAGGTTTTCGGGGAGAGACGATGAATGAAAGGCTTCGTTTTTTCTTAGAAGAGTGTGATCATATACAGGTATCTGCCTAAATTTAGTAGCATATGGAACCCCAGCTCGCTGTTTCGTAATTGAGGTTCTCTGTATCATAGTGTTCCATGAGCTTATGTAATGCTGCTGTTTGATTGTTTTAACCTGTTTGCCGGCTATATACAGGGAATTCAATTTTTGGTTGATGATTCAGGGGGGTTTTCTACCGTGGCAGAGGATTTTCTCCAGAACATTGCAGATGAATATTCAAACACTCCTGTAGTGCTCTATAATGTTCGGGATCCTGGCTCTTCAATGAGCTGTAGAAGCCGGAAAAGGAACATCTCCAGGGATCTTCATGATGCGGTTTCTTTTGCCAAACTATCTCCTCTGTGCAAGTTGATTGTACCAGTTGGCTTACCCTCACCGAGTATGTGTCGGTTCTTTTCAGGAGAAAGCACCTTGCTACAATGCTAACGTTTACTGATGCTGAAAGATATTCATTGAAGGTTTCATGGTCTCTTTTTGGCAGGCAAAGTGTCCACTTCCCTGCGTGTTAATGATGTAAAGCCTTACCATTGCAGTGCAATCTATGCTGCTGCGTTACATTCTCTAAGTCTGCCTTTCCGAATGGACTTGCCTGGGCCTGCTGCATCCTCAAATTGTACTTTTGGGGCTTTGGATGTCAACGACATTGTACAAACTCTAGCTGGGCAGACTCGACAGAATATGGTGGCTGTATTAGATGCTACAATGCCAGCACCTTCTCTGACTGGTATTTCATTGATTATTTGACCTAGCATAACCTTTTACACACATATCTTTTTGCTCGTAAACTCATTTGATATGTTTTTGCACTCAGGGAATCCATCCGAGGAACCAATACTGAGTTATATGCAGTCTTTGACTCCCGAAATATTGGAAGATACAGAAGACCTGCAGTCTGTGGAAACATTGGTGATAAATGGAGCTCTTCAGTCAGGTATTCTACTTCTGACCATGTCTCATCGTGTAAATTTAGCATATTATTCACCTTTCACATCTTCTTAGTGTTGAAACGATTTAACTCACGTCTGCGTGCAATGAATTATTTTAATTAAGACGTTTGGGGAGTCAAAAGACATCAGTAATGCATTATTGATTAGGTAATCAGAAAAAGAACCTGATCTCATTTAAAAGAATTATTGTTTAGAGCATGTCTGGCTGGGAATGCTTTTCAAATGGTGTTTTTTTTTTCCTTCTTGGCTAGTTTCTGAAATTTGTAGATCTCTCGGATTTTTGAGAGTTATCGTGCAGTATTCCATTTCGTTGTAGATCAATTTTGCATGCGTGTAGCAAGATATCAGCTTGCTGCTGATCATATGACTAACCAATATTTTCTACTCAGGAGGTCAGCGAGCATCTGTCTCCGGAGTCCAACAGGCTATTTCTGCTGCTTATGGACAGGCAATGTCAAGGCCTAGATTTTCTCATCTCTCTGTGGCAACTTGCCCTCTACCAATACCTTTACCATTTCCCTCCATATTTTCCGGCATTGTCAGCCAAAATGGTCAGCTTCTTGGTAGTTCCAATCCAGATTCAGCGTCAAAGGGATCACTCGATGTCCATTCAATTCCTATGGCTGCAAGACTCCGTTCCAGCAGTGCGATCTTACCATTCTTGTCAAACAGGCTGGAAAACCTTCGCAAACTTGGTATCCAACGAGGAGCTGTTGGTGGGGAATTACTTAAGACTTGGGGTTTCGGAAAGGAAGACTTAGAGGACATGGGAGAGACACTCTCCAACATGGTCAGAATACTGGATCCATATTCTGATGCGTCTTCAGATTCAGATTAAATTTCTAGTGTTTCTGATTTAGGTATCAAAGTTATGCCTTGTGATAGTCTAGCAAAATACAGGAATGTGTATACAACTATACATACACAAATTCACTGCAAAATTTTGTAAATATAGCGTTGGTTCGACTAGTCAGTCTTGGATTGAATGGATTTATGAGGGCGTTGTCCCGGATTCAAATCCTCATACCCCCACCTCCGCAGCATTAGCTGCTCCTTTGTACCAAAAAAAAAAAAAATCGTACGAGAATAATAATGCTTTCATTTCTCCAACTACTGTCTGTTCATCATATTCATATTCTATCCTCTTCATTTGAACTTAGAAGTGTGATTCAGAAGTCAAATTTCTCAAACTCCAAAATTTGAATAAATAAAGTGTGCGAATGTGCATATAATCCACAATTTCGTCCCTTCAACTTTAAACTCTGTAACACATAATATCTCATTGTCATTAACGTTTTACAAATGCATTCCTATGGCTCATTCTTCTTTTTCTTGGACTATGATAAGATAAAGTTGCAACCAACGTACCACTTAATATTTCAATATTTCTCGTCGAGATCAGAAATCCGAAAATGATTAATCTTTACTTAGAAAAGAGGGAATACAAGCCTGGCATTTAGAGTTTATACATCTATATAGACATTGTATTATTTAATATGTTACGATATTCCTTCTGTTTGTCCCTTGTCAGTAATCTGAAAAATATAGTAAATGCAACTCTTACAGTGTAACATCAGTCCTTTAGTACTAGTTGCTTCTTCCATGCATGTGCCACTGCAATGCTCAACTCTACTCTGCTGAGCTCTGTTGCATTTAATGCCATTTTCTTTTCTCCTTCTGTCTAAACCTTCCATATGCTTCTTAATTATGATCTTCTTAGTCATTTCTTTTCTACAACCTTGTACTAAAATTTACGGTCTTTCGGAAACTTAAAAGAGACCGTATTGATATTGTTCAATAAGGAGTATTCGTAATAAGAATTCATTTGGTAATCTAGTTCCTCGAGGTCGACCAATTCCAGTTGATTTTGAAGGGGCGGTGTGGTTGTGTAGCTATTTGATGATAAGGTGTTACAATCACGATCTTAGTGATAAAGCAGAGTTTCCGAGTAAAAAACGTTTTTACTGCATTTTTAACTTTCACAAAATACGTTTCTAGAATATCGTAAAACAAGGTGATTAGATCAGACATACGCCGTATTTATAATATATTTTCAAATTTTCGTTTCACCCTAGCAGATTTGACTTCTTAGCGGTAGTAGTCACTAGTCAGTGTGAACATGTATGGATTTCTCGATAAAGAGAGACGGGCAAAGAAAATCATTCGGTTAAGACCTACACAGGTTAAGAGTTGCCTACATTATTAATTAGCTACTTAGTTTGACTAAACTAGAGTAAGTAAGAAGGAATTGAAAATGCAGAAGAGTGGTATGTCTTTCTTCCTAGTAGAAAGAACCCACGTGCGAATGAATCTAGCAGATTAGCATGAATTATATGTGACTTAATCATACAATAAAGTTTCTATGAAATAAATTATGCTTGGTTTCTGATTAATTAAGTAAGATCCACATGAACGTCTAATTAATCAAATCTTTTTTTGCTGAAATTCATGCACAACTGGACCTTACACAGTTACACAGCTAGTTGAATAGTACTACATATACAGTATTCAATTTGTTTCATCTACTATTCAATGGGGTTGCGTATTCATTACTCTACAATAGTCTACAACTCTACATGTACTAGTATGAGGTTTGAAAAAAAGGGGAAAAAAAGTGTTTTGCAGGTTATTATTAGAGAAAGTCTTAATGTATATCCATATACATTTCTAAATATATATTCCTAATTTTTTATCCATATGTCCCACCATATTCCAATTCTCTCTTCTCAATCCCACCACATAAAAATACAAAACATACCCATACTACCCCCCATATATATTTAGTAATGTATATCACATATACAAATAACCTTATTCTTATTATTATGTGTAGGCTTCCAAATCCACATGTCAAGAAGAGTCGACAAAATTACAGTTCAACTTTTATTAGAAGCTTAATTCAACTTGTTTTCTTTAATTAACAGTTTGCAAATCATTTTTACTGTTAATTAAGTCTTAAGGTAAGACTCTTATGGAGCTTTTAAAGTAAAAACATACAAATGCAATATGACCAATAATTAACCTAAAGATTCAGAAAGAGCAATACTCAATGTTGCACCAGCTCAGGAAAGAAAAAACTGTACTTATATGTATAGGGTAGAACAAATAGCCGTGACTGGCAACCTACATTTTATACTTCATCAGGAAGATATCTATATCCCTGAAATTGAAAAGTAAACAGAAAGACAAGGCCCTAAATTCCCATTATCTCCTTAGAAAACCTGATCAACTCCCTCAACCTAACCACCAAAAAATTAGAAGGGAAAAAGAAAAACCAGAAACTTACAAATATAGAATACATCAGCATTCATTATCAGATGTTCAATAATCTTTCTACAACATCTCTTCTCTTGTCTTTCTACCGTCTTCGTCGTCGTTGTCATTATCGTTGTCGTTGTGTCTTTTGTATGTGTATGTAAATGTATATATAGAGGCACTACTACTGCATGAACTGTGCTGCATTCATAAAATGATACAAAGAGCATGACAAGGAAAAAATAAGTACACACACAAAATGAGTAAAATACACCAACATGTTGAGTATAAAGTACGAATAGAATGAAAATCTTTGTAACAGTTCATTTGTAAGACAAAATAAAATCATGCAGGATATATAGAGTTGCGTTTGCTACTACAAATAGTGAAAAGCGACTTACTATTTCAACCACGAAAAATGGTGTATACCAATATACTCCGTAGTAGTACACACAAAAAAGAAATGAATATTAATCTATACTCGTATATGCAACATAACGAAATTTCAACTCGTAGATTTTACTACCCTAAGTATAAAATCCTAATTTCGACCTTAAATAACAGGTCATGTACGTGTACTCCGTATATACTAAGCGGTATCACTAGTGTATGTACTAGGGCAAAAACAACTAGGTGGAGTATCTCCAATCCATGTATTATGTGTAGTGTACTATAAGATTTGAGAAGTCTGGCAAGTTGCTCATGTAAAACTAGGTCAGTTGTCCTGAAAAGAAGAAGCTTCTGCAGAAGGCGAAAGGACAGTATACCAATCATCTAAGCAACTATACTTTACATTATTCTAATACGAGGACAACAAGATAAAATGAGGTTAGGTGTACGCAAGTTCGTTCACTTTTATATTTTCGATAATGACCTAAAATATAACTTTATGTATAAGCTAATACTCCACTTCATAGTGTAAGAAGCGCAACGAACTAGCAACTCGTAAGAGTAGTACTTATTTCCTTTTCATGAGTATCAATAGACGACCTAGCTACAACTGTTTTTCTTTTCCCCATCAGCTATTACTACACATGACATTTATCACCAAATATTTTAATCAATTCAAAGAGAGAGGTTTTTGAAATACTATTTGTTTCCCCAACTATGTTTTGACATTTGACTTGCACATGACTAAGGCATGTCATATAATGATATATACTGTATAGTCCTCATATATATATATATTGGGAAAAATGGGGAGACATTATATAATAAGAAAAAAGAAGAAAACAAAAATATTAGGTAGAAAAGAATGAAAACTTCTTTGAAGAATTCAATACTTTCGGCACGGATTTGAAATGTGATGCAAAGAAGTCACTTCCATGCATACCAAAAACTATACACGAACAGCAAATTTCTAGTCCAATAATGACACAATTACAGACACGAAAACATTGAAGTGATACGAATAATAGAGTTGATATAAATAATCGGGATGAACTCGAAATGTATGACATAACACTAATTGAAGCAACTTGCAAATGCTTAAATTTTCCTTGAAATTATGAATCAGAAATGCACCTAATCAATACTTGAAAAGGAAATGCATGTATAGTCTCACATAACCATTGATTCATTGTATAAAATGTTGGCATATATACAAGTCTAATTATTTAACAAATTCAATATCATTAAACAAAGAGGCTAATTAAGACACTCCTCAAAATGCATGTGCAAAGCCTTACAAGGCCCCAAAGTGCCACAAATTCATAAATTGCAGAACCAAAAGCCTTGTTATAGATCACTACACATAACAAAATTGATTAAAATCTCCGAAAAATATAAGATGATGCACACAATACACTCACAAGTCACAACAAATGCCAACGAACTATTTTCATACGTCGTGCACTAGCCAATGCACTATATATGCACCATGTAACATTCTCCCAAAATCTCCTATTACTACTCCTATAGTCTTATGTATCTTAAACCCAAAATAGTATAAACTTGACTACAACAGTTAGAAACAATAGCCCTTGACCTTAGTTGCTAATAATGGTGACACACTAGCCTGGATGTAACTCCAAAAATGGCAAGCTGATAAGTGATAAGTGGGGGATAATAATCCAATAAAGACAAACTGAAAAGGAAAATTCATATAGAGATCCATACAAACTGTTGACAAATCTATTTCACCTCATTCTATTAATTGTTTGGATGTGACATTTCTATGATATAAAGGACAAACAAAATCTTATAATTACATTAGTAATTAAATAACCAATTCAATCTCCCCCCCCCCCCTGAGCTTTCCCCATCACCAAACAACCCCCTATTTTCATCAAAGCAGCACTATCACCTTTCCATCTGCACCCTTCTTGTAATCACCAATTACATGTATACTATATGAAATGTAATGTATTGTATTATGTTTTCAAACATTTAATGCCTACAAATCTTTACATTAAAAAAAGATAAAGCAAAAAAAAAAGAGATGGGTTTTTAGTTTTTATTTACCTCAGGATGGACTGTAATTTGTTGAGGAGTTGAGGCATACAAATGAAACCCAAGAGAAGATTTTTCAACTGCAAAAAATGGGGGCAATGTTTTCTTTTCATGATGATTTGTCAACATGGACCAACTGTTGTAGTAGTACTAGTTATACCCTCCTCATGAGTTCCTGACCCTTGATGTTGTTGTTGATGATGATGATCATGATCATGATGGTGTTGTTGTTGTTGATGATGATGATGATCTTGTTCATGATGAACATGATGAATCAAATGTTGTTGTTGTTGTTGTTGTTGTTGCAGTTGTTCATGATGTTGTTGTAAAGGAATAGCTTGAGCAACAACCTCTCCATGTTCTCCGATTTGTTGCTGTTGTTGTGGAGTTTCTGGTTGCTGAAGAAGCAACAGTTGTCCAAGTTGCTCATCTTTCTCCTGATGTTGCTGTTGTTGTTGAATCTGAGCATATGCAGCAGCATTATGTTGTTGATGCTGATGATGATCAAATGAAGTACCAGCTCCAAGTGCCAATGAAGGAGACCCCATCTGATGATTAAACCCACCACCAGGACTACCACTTGTCGCTGCGGCCGTAACCACTGCTGCACCACCCATTTCATACGTCCCACAAAACCCTCCTCCTCCACCTCCACCACCACCACCACCACCACTAAACCTCATAATCTGCTGCTGCTGCTCCCAGTTCCTCATCAACTCCTGCTCTTCCTTCATAGCAGCAGCCAACTGCTGCGCCTCAATCAGCTGCTGAGCATTCTGATGCTGTTGCTGATGCTGAGCATTCTCCCTGATCACCAGCTGTGCACCACCACTACTGCTGCTACCACCAACAACATGAGACGGACCCACAGCGGCCGCAACCCCCATCATAGGCGCCATATTATACCCACCCATCACATTAGCATTCGCAACAGCAGCCGCATTATACCCAGGAGGCGTAAACATAGGCCCACCAGCCATTAATGCAGACGGTCCAATATACGTAGCCAGCTCCTTTTTCGCCGTGATGAGATCACTCTGCACCTGCTTCAACCTCTGCTGCAGCAACGATATCAGCCCTACACATCCGTAAACCGGGTCACGTAACCTCGCCTCCGCCTCATACGCCAACGAGTTCACAGCATCCTCCCTCTGCGCAGCCGGCAGCTCATTCAACAGTTTAGCCACGTTACTCGCACCAAACACCTTATGCACGTTTGCGAATCGCTGCGGCTGGTCCGGTGGAAAGTACGGTGCAAACACACACTCCTGCGTACACTTCCTCCTTAAAAACTTACACGCCGCACACGGCGAATTCGACGACGACATCTCGAAAATTTGTGTGTTTCTTGTGTAGGCGGATTTTTCAGTACCTGCCAAGAAAACTAGATATGGGATTCAAGTTTTGGCATTTAGGTACTAAAAATCATATGATATGATATGATATGAAATGATGATAAGTACATGATGATGAATCAAATCTAGAAACACTCACATTCAATTCAATTGGAGAATAAAGAAATGTGAAGAGGAAGTTTCATGTACATGGGGAATCGAACAGCATATTCATTTCATTAAAAAAAATTTCCCCCAAGTCAAGATATATTAATGAATTCCACTAAACTCGTACTACTAATAATAATAATTCTACTCGTCTAAACAAATAGTGTAGAGTACATTTTTATATCATTAAATGTAAAAATTATGAATCAACAGCTGTTAGACAAATTGAAAAAAAAAAAAAAAAATTAAATTAGTGTGAAAGCGAACGACATCAAATCAAGAAGATGAAGTGTACTCATCTCACCGGAAAATCACTCGTTTTCATGTATCATACCAAGAAAATGACAATAACAACAATCGTAATCGCATCGTCCTTTATATAATCACATAATCCCCCATACTATTTTACCTACGCAAATCGATTATACACACGTCATAATGGACCTTCAACAGTAGTAAAAACAACATCAACCGGAAAAACAAAATAACCTAATTAAAAACCGCGTTAAATATGTTTTCAAAGATGTCACGGTCCAAAAAAAATCATCCAACCGTAATTCTTAACTATCCTTTGAAGAAAAGGCATGATATCATATGTTATACGATTGCGATTTCATCAAAATCATTCTCATTACGAATCGTAATCGAAATCATATAAAAATCACATCACATATAACGTACAAATAAACATATACGATAGAAATCTTCACTAAGAAATAATGATTATGAATATGAATATCTCACCTAGGTTTATCTTCGACCCTACTCATTTATTTACTCGGAATAATAAAAAATTTCACTCTCTTACTTTTTTTCTCTCCCAATTTTTACTGTTACGATTTTTTTTTTACCACGTCTTCTACATTTCTACTTCGCGCCTGAGAACAAAAATTTGAAAACAAATCAGTCGCCGGAAAAAAATAAAAAAACGACGTCGTTTATTTCGTCGGAAAATCGGTCGCCGGAAACAGAATAACGACGTCTTTTTTTTCCGCAAGCGGAAAATCAGTCGCCGGAAAAATAGAAAACGGCGTCTTTTCTTGTGTAAGAAGAAAAAGACGTACGACGAACCTGCAACGGTGTCGTTTTGCCAGAGAGAGAGAGAGAGAAAATGCACTTGATCCGATCTTTCTCACGTTCACGATCCCAACGCCACCTCTCCAGTGATAATAATAAAAATCTTCTCAATTACGCTAAACAAGAATTCCATTAGCAAATGATTAAAAACTTTATTAATTAATTAATCAAATGAATACTCCACTAGCATTGGATCTTGCGGTGTTTAAATTAACACAAAAAAAAATAAAGCAAATCGCGGCAACTTACCGGCGGCGATTGGGCGGCGGAAGTGTCGTCGACGGCGGAGAAGACGGTGGTGGAACTAAAGCAAGGCGGCGTAAAGTTGTGACACAGAGAAAAAGAGAGTTTGTTAATTTGTTGCGGTTGTTTTATATAAATAGTAAATGAAGTATAAAGTTTTATTTATAGTAATGATTAAGAACTTAAATTTGGAAATAAAACCTTCTTTTTGTTTGTTTTATTATTTTTGGGGGATATCAAATGCATCTAATTTTCTTATTTTTTAAAAAAAAAAAAATGGGTAGTAAAATCCTTCGGATTATCTCTTTTTGATTTTCTTGCCATTTGAAAATGTCAATTGTAACCAAAACGGTTTTAGTTGAGATTTGTTACTTTAATCATTAAGTTTGTTTCCTCTTTTGTATATTTGAATGTTTGGATTGGGCTTCCTTAGCTTGGCCCTTACTCTATTATCGAACCGTTTATGTTCTTTTCGATCTATCGTAAACTTCGTGTTATTAATATGTAGTTACATAACGACAAAATAACTAATTTTTTTACATTCAATTTTCACTAACTATTTTTTAAGTTGAAAAGAATGTCGAGAGTTTGGTCTATGATAGAACTTGGTGCATGACAGATTAGTTGGTTAGATCGTTTGATACGGCTTGTAACGACCCTCAAGAATTTTAAATTATCCAGGATTGGAAATGTATGAGAAATTCCCAAACTTACTTTAGACGATAATAAATAATGGATTGGATTGGATTGAGTTGACGATTAGGCGGGAAACACACGGAAATCTTGAATTTTTGGTGTAAAAAAAAAACTCCAACTTATGAAGTCATTATTTACATATCAATTCCGCTAATATATTAACAAGTTGATCATTAGAGGTCTTGAAGAAAATTTGAACTCCAAAATCAAACCAACACATTTTTTTGTCAGCCACTTGGTTAACCAAACTTGTTTATAAATTATAAATCCGGTTCCAATACTCGAACTATTTGCAATATTTAATTACAAACATGTCCGACTAAATGGTGCACAGTACAAATTAGAAATATTGTTAAAGAAAGAAAACCCGAAATTTCCATGGCTAAAAAAACTGAAGCCTATTCTCAAATACATCAATACATTTTAAAATCAGTTCAAAGTAGTATGTAACTATGAACTATGTACTCAGTCAAGTGATCGATCATTATTCTTAATTGTACGTGCTGAGGCATGAACCGGTGGGTTTTCAACGGAGAATATTAAGACACATGGAGAGGATATCCTTAGACCTTAATTAGTCATATCAATGGCAACATTCTTTCTCTACAACTCCGGTCCAAAAGCATAGTTTATACAGTACGTTCTTCGTTATCTAACACGGTCATACGAGTCACACGTACTTGTATAGTTGTATAGATCAGATCAGACAAAAACTAGAATATCCTTTGCGGCACATGTTGAATTGGTCCATGGTGCACATTTTTTTTTTACATGAGAGCAATTAATGTTGCGGGAGTTGAGATGTGGGGATTTGAACGTGGGGATAGCCCACATCCAAGTTGATCTCTTAACCATTGCACCAACCTTCATCCCCCATGATGCACATATTTGATTCACGGGAAGAAAACGCCTTTGTCTATGGACGTGGTGATCGATTCTGACTTCATAATCACAAGTACATGCTCGGTATGACCAATCTTTCTCAGATCACCTCCCAATTAGGAGAACTTTAGTAGTGAAATGATCAATGTGGAAAAAAAAAAGTTCAGTATGGGATTTCAATTACGATGTGAAGCGTCATCATTGTTAAAATTACGTCAAAAAAGTGACCATAAGAAGAAAGCTTGGACGCAAGGATAACGTGTACGAACTCCTAAAATTCAGGGATACCACGTAAATTTTACACGATAATATTCATAACCTAACAAACAAATGCCCCAAAAGTCACTTGGCATGCCCATAGCGATTTCTCTTAGGTTAGTTTCACATTATCGGCCCATGCTCCCAGATTGATTTAAGTAATACAATCTTTTGAACTGTCTTCTCGAACTTTGAAAATATTTCAACTTCGTCTAAATCCCATAAATTTCATTATTTATATCATAACTATTCATCCTAATAATGATATTAAATTTTATATCTCTTGGTTATTCGGCTGCCGATGTATCAGTTATATGTTAGGTTAAGATATTATATATAACTTGGTTGTTTGTTTGATTGTAGTGAGAAAATAATGCATGAAACACATATACGACATGTTGAAACGGAAACGAATTTGGGCTAGAAATTAAAATTAGATATTAGAATAGTGGTGTATAGATTTTCTTCTTGACAGGATGCATGAAGTCATGTGCATAACAGAAGTAATTTACCAAATTGGTACACGGCCGAGGCCGGAGCCGGTGGAGGTGGTTTTTTTTTTGTTCATCTAAACCTTTTATTGTAACTTATTTTCTGTTTGTCTGAGTTTGTGTTGGGTCAGAGAAGTAGAAGTAGGGTAGGAGCAGGAGAGAAAAAGTAGAGGGAAAATGGTGAGGGCAAGGCAGGAAAAGAATATGGCACAAATGAAACGGCATCAAGTATTTTTGAGGCGACATATAGCGTTCCGCTTTGATACCGAGGGGCGACTGGCGAGGGCCACCAGATAGTGACAAAATTACAACTGCTACAAGTGTTATTGCTTGAATATGCGGATTTCGTTCCCACTAATAATAATCCTACTTGATATTTCTGCCAAGAACCTTGTAAAGGTTATCCCTTGACTTTTGCACTACTATATGAAGGAAGGTACGTTGTCGACAAAGGTCGACTGTCAGCAAATATTTTCGACTGTATTTTTTCGCTTGTCATCTGTTTCCATATATCATTGTTCTCGATTTTTTCGCTTATCATTTGTTGTTCACATTCCTATGTATATGAATTAGTAACCAATTCAATCTCTATAAACTTGATGAATCACGTCAAGTTATTATTTCTATTCAATTTATTTGGTTGTAATAATCTACAAGGTGGTCGTTTACTTTGACATTATGTGGAGAAATTAAAATCATAATCGGAATATTACGTGAAACGTAACCTCTTCTAATTTTCTTATTTATATTCAGTAGTATTTGACATTATTGATTACGTGAAACTTTTCGATTACACTAGCAAGTGGATCGGACTTTCTAATCCAAAAATGCGGATAAAATTTTCATGGATTTGGTCTCCTCGACCCAACTATAAATTAGTATAATCATTATTCAAATTAAGAGTAATAGTCATTTATAACTAACTAACCACCTAATCTTGTATCAAATAATTAATGATATTGGTGTTAGCTAGCTTAGGGTTCCTTCATGGGTCAAAATCATGCAACATATGCAGGAGATTATTATGTACCCATGCATTTACGATTTATACGGTGTACTCGTATGTCACTACTCACGAGCAGTTCAAAATAATTTGGTTCCCGATGCGATTGCGATAATGAAGCGGGTAGCTATGTTATTTTGGCTATCGTATTTGGTATCGTTTTGAAGTCACAACTTACACCACCGAAACTCAAATATCTCTGTCATTTTTAATGAAATGAATAACTCCATAAAATTTATCGGTAAAAAAATCGTTGAGATGACAGAATTTTCTAATTATATTGGAATCTATATGTTTTATATTATAAGAGATGTCTCCATCAAAATGAGAAAAAGAATTGCTTCTAGGTTTGCCTACATCCTATTGTTCCATACTTTCATATAAATTAGTCCATATGAGGTGGGTTCGTGTCCCTAATAAGTTGGACACATGAAATTAATTAAGAACATGGCAAGACTAAATTTAGGCAAAATCTTACCAAATAACTATATGCATGCGTATCCTAAGCAAAAAGGTGCAAGAAAATTGCAGGCGATCATACGAATCAATTATGTGTGTAGTTGACATTTTCCTGATTGGTCGTGCCGTGCGTGCGTGTGTCGCTTATCAATCAAATTAAGGAGGATACATTGTGTGTCACATAATTTCATTAATTTTTTGCGTCGTTATGTATTGATTTGACTACTTTGCGGTATGATTAGCTCAAGAGTATCTCTGATCTATTGCTCCATGGGAAGGTTTTCCCGAGATCGAAAACCTGATCACTGTTGTGATATATCAATAGGTACGACTTATGAATAGAAGCGAAAATTTTTGATGATTTGTTTGATATGTAAAAGTACGTAGTTAATGTTGACGGGTCTATGTTTGATGTATTACAAATTTTACAATGATATACACAACCACACAGAAATGAGTGACATTTTCGAAGTTATGCCTAAGTGTTCCACAACTATAAACACGAAGCGAATTTGTCTTCTCCATTTAAGCCAAATAATCAAATTGTAACTCATCGTATGTGCTTATTAAGGTATACTCGTAATATATTTACATGTATATGCCATTTCCAAATATATAGCTTTACTCATTGCAGAGTGAGAAACAAATAAATTGCACATTTTTATATGAGAAAGGCATAAACTAGCTAGGTCTAAAATCCAAATTAAAGCAAAACATGGACACAATACTAACACCACCGAGTTTTGCTTTCATCATAACTATGTCGTTACCTTACCTTGCATAGGCAAAATTAGCTATTTACGGATTATTTCCTTCTTGACAAAATCATCATTTTTTCATTATACTCTTTTGTTTACGTAATATTTCCAATTTCTTTACCAAAAGACATTCGTAATAAACCCAACTAGTCCAACTTTCCAACCAATTGACTAAAAAGACTAAAAGAAAAATAGACCAAAAAGTTTGATAGCAACATCATATCATCTCAATTCAATAACCTCAGATCAACTAAATCACAAAATATTTGCAATTCAATGCACATATACATTATTTGTCTTGTTGGTCAAATGAAGTTTAGCTTTATACTTACCACAATGTTACCAAATCAAGTAAATGATTTCCTCTTAAAACAATGGCTGGTAAAGAAATTTTTTAGACTTAAACTATGACCACTTTTTTTTTGTTAGACATCCTTGTCTTTGAATTCAGTGACCAATAAGAAATTTGGTAAAATTAATGTTAATTAGTAGCTGCTTTAAATGTCATGCATACATGCAGTGATGCACACATATATCAAATCAAACCAACGTCGTCGGCAATGTTGTAAGTATGGGGCGGATACGTAGACGATGGACCAAAAAGTTCTAATATTAGATCAGGCAAAATAACTTTTTTTGGTTGGGGTAAAAAGTCATGATGCTTTTAAGATTTGATGCATGGGGAGGGATTAATCTAAATTAAAAGATCCATAATGAAAATTCTAACTACTATCCTTGTTGCGTCATATGAAAGTCGAGCTATGCTTGAGCGCGAATTGTAATTTCCACTTTATCTCGGGTTCTTAAGTATCTCCGTATCCTCATTTCCGCATTAAGAAAGACAAAGCTTCACTTACATATATCCCCATATCTAGACCTGGCGACCTAGATCCGAACATCCGATCCGAATTACTTGACCCGAAATTTTAATCTGAATTCAACCCCAAACCCGAAATGACCCGAACTGAACCCGAAATGACCCGAATTGTGTTTGATCCGAACATGACCCGACACGAACTTGACCGAACTGAAATGATCAAGACCCGAATGACCAGATGTTTTAATGATCTCGTTGAGCAAAAATGACTTAGATTACATATATTACACCTTCAATCGCGCAAATTACCAGTAAAACTTCAAATTAAGATAATATTAGACAAAATTTTAAGAAATCTATCATCAATATGATCATATTTGAACCATTTGAAATGACCCTACCCGAATTTGACACACCGAACTAAACCTAACCCAAACCGAATCGAAATAGACCCAAAATACATGACCCGACCCGAATAGATGCGTCCACCACCATCGGCATCAATCGTATTGTGGATTGAATTTGACGCAATGCAAAGCCCAATGTATTAAATCAAAGTTCAGCCCAATATTTATTGGACCATTAAATTTGGATCCAAATGAAAAAAATTAAAAAAACTCTCATCACATTTTCAAACCCTGGTTAAACCCTAAAACACACCATTTCCCCAAATCAAAACAAACAAAAATGAACCAAATGTGGCGGACCACCGTGAACAGACTGAGACACACGGCGGCGTTATCGAGAAGCTACCACACGATCCAGGCCGTACCACGAGAAGTATCGGGCTCCCGAACTTCGGCCCGTGATCGGGCCCAGGGACGCATCCCGGCCGTCGTTTTCACTCATCCGTCGTCATCCTCAACAACCGACGTGTCGAGGAAGCAGCTGCTGACGACGGAGAGAAAGCAGATTCAGTCGTTGATCAAATCTGTGGGGCACGACTTGTTCTGTTCCACCACCTTCAAGCTTCAAGTTCGGGCCGGGTCCGGGTCTTCCGTCCTCCTTAATTCCGGAAATATCCTTCCGATTAAGGTATTCTTCTCATTTTCTTACTACTTATAGTAAGTTTACCTGAAATTGTGTTTTTTTAATGTTATTTGAGATGGATGTTGTATAGTTAATGTGTATATTAATTAATGTGGAAATGACTCGGATTTTGTGAGTTGTGTTGGTAAGATTGTTATATTATTACGAGTAGATTAGATTAGAGCTTGTAGGAGAAGTTATTAGTATGATTGAAATGAGGGATAATGATGTTGAGAAAAGATGGATTTAATTGGAGAGTGTTTTTGTTTTGACACCTTTGTGATTTAGTTGCATAGAGATGCGGAAACCGGAAAGGTGCTGAATTTGGTGTTTGCGTGGGCGGACGAGGGGTCGAAGTTAGAGCTTGATGTGCCTGTTGTTATCAAGGGTCAAGATTCTTGCCCTGGCCTTCAGAAAGGTTAGTGTTTTTCGGCCTTGTTTCGAGAACGTTAAATGGATTCCGTTGCACATTTTGGTAAGATGTTGTGATTATTTTGTTTCTTTGGGTGTTGGCTCGTGAATTGTGATTGGCATTTGTGAATTGTTATGTGGTTGTCGTGTTTCGGACTAGCATTGGGTGTATGAGTGGCATCTATAGCTTTGGTTACGATCATAACCTAACCTCGGTTTTGTGATTGGTTATTCAAGAGCTAGTCAAGTTGAATTTAGAAAAAAGAAGGATTGGTCTTAGGACCCATGGAGAAAAACATCAACAACATCTTTGCCCCAATGCCGTAAAGGCTATCGCCATAAGGAGGGTTAAGGGGGGTTGGATGCACGCAAGTCTTACCCCAATTGAAACATAGAGAGGCTGCGCACGGATGACCAAAAATGAAAATTGCTTCGAGAATCGCACTCACTATTGCTAGTTTACAAAATAAGAAACACATACAGTTTTATGAGCCATTTTGCTTTATTCCATTATATCCCAAAAACCAAAGGATAATCAGTCTTTGGCTCCATTGGAAATGGAATATGATGTACCCATGGAGAGTTAAAGTTAAATTACGTTTGTGTTGCTATATATTTCAGAAGATGAAACAAAGTGCATTCTTCTAGATGAGTTTGGTGTATTTCAATGGTTCGGAAAATGTGTATGAAATGGAGATTGCACCGAATTTCTAATGTTCACTTAGAGCCTGTTTGAGGTAATAGACTCCAAAAGTAATCACGGTTAATGTGTTCAACTCTTTTGTTTCTATCAGAAATATGCTTTCTATATAAAGTTGGGTGTAGTTTACTAGAAAGAGTTTCCACCTCGACTACCTCTCTCCTATATTAACATCATAGTCCGCTTACTCTTGCTGACCTGCTGAGAGTAGTTTAAAGAGTCTCTATTTTTCATTGTCTTTTTCTTCCTCAACAAGCACATTTGTCAATCATCACACAACACAATAGCCATGACTAGAATTCAGCACCTTTTTTTGCAAGTTTATGCAACTTTTTAAGAGAATACTCTAAAAAAATTGGCGCCTTAGTTGACGACTGAAATAGGAACAGGAGTTGCATGGAGTCTATTTACACGGGAAGCTAATAATTGCAAATTTTCCGTTTGAAGGATGTTGTTTGGGTCTGGGACAACAATGAAGCCTTAGTTCCAAAATAACTTGGTGTCGCATGTTGTTTGGGTCTATGGGAGTGAAATAGAATGGAAATAGGGAGATTTTGTTGCTGAATCGTATATTCATTTTGATAATGAGTGGGATTTGAACTATCTTTTAAAGTTGAACATTTCAATTACCAGCTTGTTTAAGAGACAGACCTATTTTTTGGGGGAAGGTAAAACAGATCTACCGACTGGTTATATGTGTTTTTTTGTTGACGGCAAACGAGTTGTTATATGGTGACCACTATAGATCTATCACAATTGTCCTCCTTTAGCTGGTGTTTGAGACGAGCAGACACAAGGGCTGTTTTGTATCATAAAGATGATGTTTCTTATAGCAAGCATCAACTTGTTGGAATACTGATAGGATGAACTAGAGTCTATGTCTTAATTGTTCTGCTTCTTTTTTCGTAGTCTCTTTTGGATTTAAATTAGGTTTCTCTTGTGCAAAAACAGGGGGGCAGTTGTATACAGTAAGAACAAGCTTGAAATATCTTTGCCCGGCAGAGTCAATCCCACAAAAGATTGAGGTGGACATAAGCAATCTAGACATTGGGGATCGAATCTTATTGAAGGATATTCAAGTTGATCCGTCATTGACGCTATTGAGTAGGAATGACACAAAACCCATCTGCAAAATTGTAGCTTTAGAAGCGGACAAGGTGAAACCTCTTGAAGCTTGAGATCTGTCTGTCAACTGCCAAGGGCATTTTCCAAAAGTCTCTGTGTGTATGGTTCATGATGATTGATGAAAGCAGCTTAGAATTTACAAGGATAAGCTATCTTCCATACTCCCAACAAGAGTAGAAAAGATTTATGGAGATGGCTCCACATAAGTCGCTGTAGTCTGAATCTGTGGACTGGACACTTTGGAGCTAATGGTACTAGACTATGGGTGAGCTTTATACAGTATTCTATAGAGACGTTGAAAGCTGTAATATGGCCGATCTTTTGTAGTTGTCCAACCGAGGTACCACTCCCAACTCTTTGTCAAGCTCTTTCGTCATTTTGTCTATGATGTTTCTCTGTCAAGATTTTTACGAAGGCAGAGGGTAACTGTCGATGACTTTGCTTTATTCCTCTGCCCCATCTTAGCTAAAAGTTACAAAATAATGCCTGTCTTTGATTTCTCAAGCCTTTCTGTTAATCATTGCCCATTATTTCTTAGTAATCACTCATTCGTTTTACCAATTATAGATCACAAGTTACTTTCTTTCATGGTTTTTTTTACTTTGGATACTCCTGTTATGGTCTAAACTTTAATGATACAATGAGTCTCTTTTGAGTAAAGTTTGGGATATTGTCGATATGGTCTTACGGTCTTTCTGTTGGTTTTAATCTAAAGCAGTCTTCCGTAAAACTTCTGGAAGTGACCCTGAAATCATGAATACCCCCTGGCCCTTTTGAGATGGTTGATCAAACATGTGTCTTTTACTTTTATGTGATTCGACGTCGTCATTCTTACTGCATTATCTCAGACCCTCTTCTCAGGTTGTACTACTTCCTCTGTTTTACCAAACTAAACCAATCCACAGGCTAAGACCCTTAAACCTTTACTTTCATCGTTTCTTCCTATTTGTTACGTTTGATATGGATTCCTTTCGTATATTCAAACCAATGGTGACGCGTTTGATGAACCGTGGATCACAAGTACAAGTGCTTCTAACCTCCACAAATTGGCATTAGGAAGACTAAAAATGAGTGGACGTGCAAGTTCAGATCCAAGGTTTACATGGAAGTCTTGTGGGATATATCTGTGGAAATTTCCATCTTGCGTTTACTAAAAATAGATTTGACTTTATGAAACATAATAATACATTCTGGATTAAAGACCGAGTCTACCTCTTTATACAAAATATGAGGTTTATACTTTTTCATTTGGTCTTACGTTAGAATGAAACCTCCATCTATTTGTTAATTGTAATTAGAGAAAAAAAATATCAAATAAAGCATACCGAGATTAGCCCATTATTGTGGGTTGTACCTAGAGGATTCGTCATTAACATTTAACGTTCTCGAAATAGTCGTATGTGGTGTGTAATTATATTCTAGTGTTTCATAGCTACCTGAGACCATCTTTATTGGGGGTCTTAAAATGAGTCTCAAAGAGAATGTTTAGGAAATTTCCAATAAAAGAAAATACGACTGAAACTAGTTTATTGACGACGAGAAATATGTATATATATCTATAATATTGAAGTGTTGTTTTGCTATCGTTGTCGCACCCTTTGTGGTTGCGATAGACTTCCATTTTCTATTATATTTTGTGGAGGAAACATTTCCCATTTTTGTTTGCTTGTCCCTTAACAAAGGGAGTGAAATTAGATGGACTTGACTTTGTATTTTGTCCATTTGGCAATGAATATTAGTCAAACTCAATGGCCCATTAAATGCTTGACAAAGTCTAATCTAGCGTGAAAGGGAAGACAACACCCCCTGTGTTCATTATCGTTTGATTCGTCGTTTCTCTTGGCTTGAAATTGACATACCACAAGTCAAAACTATTTCACTTCACTTCTTGTCAACTGCCTTCATAACTAACAACGTTATTTCGACAGTCGTAGAATACTAGAATTTGTAGAATGTTTATAATGTATGTATACCCAATTTGAGCTCCAAACGAAAATGGCAGTCGTTGAATTTTCTCATAGATCACCGCCCATGAGACGGGGAAGTTGTATCCATGGTTTGCATATACTCGAGTTGGATCCTATACTATGTTCTATTTCGTGTCCCATTCCCTGTACGGCTGTACTCCTTCAATTAGAGGCTTGCAATTTCACAATTAAATCTAAATGAAAACATTTTACTTTATAATATCAATGGTTTTCTAAAATCCGATTGGATCTTTAATGCTCTCAATAACTATTACGTTCACGGGTATAAGCTATTCATTGCAAGGCGTTGTCGTCGCAACTAAATTGTTTTCAATTCTATTTTTTTTTCTTCTGACCCTTAAAAATCTCCAAATGTCGTCAATTTAAAATAAAATAATACGTAATTTACCAAAATTTCTACCTTTCTTGACTGAATATACTCATATTATCGTACGTACGGCGTAGATAGCTACTCGAAAAATCTCGTATTTATACACATTGTATATCTCCAAGTATCTTCAGGTGGAGGAAAAAAAATCAGTTGGCGTACCAACTGGACTAGATCAAGTTGTCCGTTGTCGGTTCCCCTGGAATTTTTTTTGCTGTTTACCCGCGTAGTTCGTCCTGGAAATAAAATCCAGCGAAACTTCTCCTACAATCTTTTAACATTCTCCAACTTTATTTTCTCTCTCTCTCTCTCCTCAAAAACTATTGTGGAATTGTCATGATTTCTTCTTTTAATCATCATTCATCATCATAATAAAGATGCAATGTAGACATAATCACAGTAATTAGTTAATTAATTACTATTACTATATAATTATTTATGTGACAAATGATTCCAAAATCAAAGTTACTATGGCAATGTTTTTACCTCGATTGTCGCCACCGTCGTCGTCGTCATCACCACCGCCGCCGTCGTCATCTCAACGACGACTAACTAGGGCTAAGCAACTCCGTCACCTGCGTGACTGTGACGTTAAAGACTTGGAATTCTTTCTCAACTCGCCCGTTGGTCAGCGTGAAGGGGAAGGTAACGTGAACGTTACGGCTGCGGATGTTTGTTCTCCTTCTCCGCCTCCGCCGCCGCCGCCGCCTCCTCCTCCACCGTCTCAGCCTCTTCCGTTGCCTGATTTGTCGGCGCTTTTCTCGAGTGCTGATAAAGTTGTTAGGGAGAAACGGAAGTCGAAGTTGAAGCCGGCGAAAGCCAAGGCTGATGCCTTTCGCCTCCCTTCGCCTACCGGAGTTTCTAAGGAGAGAGATAGAGAAAGAGTGTTTGATAAGCTACCTGGCACCGCGTGGTAATTTCTCTCCTCTCTATTGCTTGCCATTTTCGCTTCTTTTTTTTTTTTTTTTTTTTTTTTCCAATTCATTGTTGCTTTGATTTTTTTTTTTTAAATTAAGTTCATTTTGGTTTGATAAATTTTTCATGAATTTGGTTTGATATGATCATGTTTAATTAAATGTACTCCTTTCTTTAGGTTTGTTTGAATACGCGAGATGAATTCATAAAAAACATAAGGAATCTAATCTAAAAATGACGGAATTAGTAAACGATACGGAGTATCAAGTTTTGTTTTTTATCACAAAATAACGGGATTCAGATTCAATGGAGTTATTTTTTATAGAGTTGATAGAGTTTTATTATAAACGGAAAATATAATTGAAAATGTATTTTTGAAAATGAGAGGGAAATGCACATGATAGAGTTAATCTTCCATTTTAAGTAAACTTTACCGTGTAGAGTTATTTTTTAATTCTAGGGGATCTCAATCCAAAAATAATGTATCAATATGTTAATTAGAGCATACTAGTTCGTAATGAAACGTATCCTAAAAGCGATTGACAATAAGAACGGTCCATTAACTTAAAACTAGCTCAAGAGTGGGATGTGGATCTTACTAATTTCGATTACGTACAATGAATAAAAGAAATTTCAGTATACATTTGGAGCGATGAGGTGAATCTAGCTCAAGGGTGATTAAAGGATCTTCCTAGTTGCGGATTACTGACTTGAGTGGTACTCGGGTGTGTAAAATCGACGTTAGTACGTTCAAATTGACGTGAGACTGGCCGAAGAGTGGTTAATGGATCTTACTAGTAGTTTAATACGAGATATGATAAACACTGCATTATACATCTATATGCTCACATCCTCAACCTGGACACGTAATAATTTTCGAAAATTTCTGACTGTCGAGAAACTACTCCGTAGTTTGATCATTTGAATTGTCATGTTTTTTCGTTAGTGTGACAAATCTGAATTTTGTGATGAATTTATTTCACCAAATGTAATAATGTCCGATCCTTATAGCAGAAGAAGTAGCTCACTGTATGACAGTTGTATGTCTAACCTGTTGAATGGCGCTACCAGGAACAGTAAGGAGGAAGTTCAAGAGGGTAGGCGCAGTATTGATGCTCTGCATAGAATTGATTTGCGAAGGTCGGTTGATACCCACCGGAGAGTTCAACGTGCAGACACATGGTCGTCAAGAAATGTACAGCAGAAGATTGCAGGGGCAGACCAAGTAAAAAACAACTTGCACGTAGACATTACCTTTAGAAGCGCGCCACCAAGTGCTAACACTAGTCCCATGGTTAGTCCACAAAGAATGCTAAATGGGGATATATTTTCCTCATATCACGAGGATCCTACCCGTTGGCCTGAAACAACCACGCGTTTAGGTTTTCCACACACCATTAAGGGAGAGGGCAATATGGTTAGTCTTAGTCGTGACAATTCTGCTCTTCAAATTACGCCAGGGAAGGGGTTTAAACCATCCCGAAAAAGCACTAGTGGACCTGCATCTCCTAGGGGTCCTAAGTTGTATATCGAGCTCTCTTCCTCTTATAAGGACAATGCTTTAGTGAATGTCCATCCATTACCTCTTCCACCCACGCCTGCTTTGTTGTCTCAGGCATCTTCTCTTCCTCAAGTCACCAAAAGGCCTAAAAATTCGCCAGTGAAAAATCAGTGGACTAAGGGGAAGCCTATTGGGCGTGGCACATTTGGAACAGTTTATGTTGCAACTAATCGGTGAGTACACTTTGTCGAATTTGTGCTCCTAATTTCATACTTTCATATGCTTCTAAATCGTTAGGAAACTCATACTGGTACTGTCTAACAGAGAAACAGGAGCATTGTGTGCCTTGAAAGAAGTGGAGTTGTGTTTTGATGATGCGAAGTCTACAGAGTGCATGCGACAACTTGAACAGGTAAACTATGAATCTATCTCGATCAAATTCTTATTTGGAAAACGACTTCACTAATTTTGAAGCCAGAATAATACAGAGCTGATTGGGTCTCCCATAATTCCAATCAGTTCCATCCAAACAAGGATGCCACTGGTTCCTGTATTGAGTTATTCATGCTGTATAGAGAGTTTTGGCATGTTATGTTATGCACTTATGCTGATGGATATTTATCATTGAAACACACGGGTTGCAGTGTCTTATCCTTCTAATTGCTTACACTGAAAAGCTAGCATTATGCACATAAGATTGTCACCCCCATTCCAACCTTTATCAACCTACCTTGTCAGGTCATTCAAAGCATATAAACTCATTTAGATTATGCTGTGATATATCAGTTTCCTCCTGTTTACGTTTTGGTAGGTGCTTTACAGCTTTGAGTAGATCTTTTCGAATGATAACACTTTGTGCAGCTTCAAGTTGTGGTGTTCTTTCAGCCAGTCTGCATGAAAAGCTTTAATTTGTCTCTTTCAGTTATAGTCTTTTTTGCCTGTTTTCTTCCTCCCGATATTTTTTCAATTAGAATCATCGGTTGACCCGATTTTTAGTATAAGGGAAGAACTGAATGTTACTTTTAATTCTTTAGCTATACATAGTCTAGTGATGTTAGTGATTGGAACATTGGTTTTCTATAATTGTTTTCCACATTACTGATGTGTTCTAGCCCTTCCGTCTTTTTAGATTTACTCTTTTGTTTTACCAACATGCTGATAATAAGAGTACTTTGTGTTCTAATGACCACTTGGATTCAGAAAAGTATCCAGTAATTAGTATGACTATTCGTCTATTCTGCGTTGAAGGATTTGGTGACTGATATTTTGACCTTTGTTACAGGAGATCAAAGTCCTTAGTCATCTAAAGCATCCAAACATAGTGCAGTACTATGGTAGCGAGATAGTAAGTCATCCTAGAATGCATGATTCTCTGTTATAATTATGCAGTTGAAAAGTGTATTGACTTGTCGTAAATGTGATCAATGCACGCAGGAAGATGACAGGTTTTACATATATCTGGAATATGTTTACCCAGGTTCCATCAATAAATATGTCCATGATCATTGTGGGGCTATCACAGAAGCAGTTGTTCGCAACTTCACGCGTCATATTTGTTCAGGATTAGCTTATTTGCATGGTCGGAAGACTATACACAGGTACCACTTTAATTGATCCTCAGGTTTTTCAAGAGTAGATAATCCAAAGCTGCTTTGTTTTAGTTATGCTTCCTGGATTCCATCAATCTCAGTGCATTGTACATACAAAAAGTACCTTAGGTTTTGATTAAATCTTGAATACATTGTTTTTTTTTGGGACTAATTTAGGGACATTAAAGGCGCAAACTTACTTGTTGATTCATCTGGAGTTGTCAAGCTTGCAGACTTTGGAATGGCAAAACATGTAAGTTGTTGGTGTTTTCCTCAGAATTCTTCGCAAAGTAGCTTAGGTTTGCATTACAATGTGTGACGGGCCTTTTGCTACTTTGCATAATTGATGAGAGTTCTAATTAGTATGAAGCTCCATTTTTATATATAATTGCTTTCTATGCACCTCTTATGCTTGTTGTGAGGGATCAGAGATAGACTGTTTGCTATGCACTCTTACAATGCTGTTCTTATTCATGATTTTTTTTTTTTTGGGTCAGCTTTCTGGGCAAGCAACTGAACTTTCTCTGAAAGGGAGTCCATACTGGATGGCACCAGAAGTATGTAATGTTTATTCCTTCATTCTCGTGGTTTCGCACATATCTTTCTTGCTGAAACATGACTTTTTTCCCCCAGCTTATGCAATCAGTGCTGCAGAAAGATAACAACTCTGATTTGGCTTTGGCTGTTGATATCTGGAGTTTGGGTTGTACCATTATCGAAATGCTGACTGGGAAGCCTCCGTGGAGTGAATATGAAGGGGTACGCAATCCAAAGTCATTTACATTTTTTCCCTGCTATAGTTGACTCAAATCGAATTAACTGTCTCAAGAGGCTGCCTTCACACTTAAGTTTAATGGTAGCTTGTCCTACTGTTGATAATCTGAATTTTGGACACCTTTTAGACTTAACTGCTCAGAGATCGGTCAGATATCTCAAATTACCTAACTATGGTTAACTGGGAGTGGATTTAGCTTAAACGTAATCCTATAATGTGTCCTATGGATTTATTTTTGCTTCTATTTTGTATTGTATGTCTTATACACTCATCTTGTATGTAGCAGGGGCGTGTAGTACTTTCTCAGTTGCTTATAACTAAAGGTTTCTTCATCTAATTAATACAGGCTGCCGCAATGTTCAAGGTCTTGAAAGAATCCCCTCCTATCCCGGAAACTTTGTCACCTGAAGGAAAGGATTTCTTGAATTGTTGCTTTCGTCGAAACCCTGCAGACAGGCCTCCAGCTAGCAAGCTTCTGGAGCATCCATTTTTGAAGAACTCTCAGCAACTGGATGTCCTGACTTCCAGCCCAGCTCTAAATTTCACGGTAAATGCGAAAGGCAACTTCTTACGACTTTAGTCTTGTTACGTATTTGCTGTTTTGTGGGAGTCTACTCCATGTACAGATGTGCAATTAGCTTAACAATTGCTGTACACCTAGATTATGAAGTTGATCCCTTGACCTCTGATCATCAGGATAAAGGACATAGTCCTCGAGAGTTACAGAATCACAAGGTTGATAAAGTGCAAATGTCACCCAGCAGATGGGCAGCAAATGGAAAAAGCAGCATCAAGTAAGAGTTTCCTTCTGTAGTAAGTTAGTGACCCTATGAACTCTGTTTCCTTCTCCCTGGTTATTCATCTGCTATCTTTTTGTTGATCTGCAAACTTACGTGTTATTCGTGTTCCCCAGTGAGACAGGTCTACTACCGAATCCTGAAACTTCTGAAGTAAAATTGGGCCCTCGTCATTCACCAAGATCTATCCTCGAGCCTGTGTCAAGTCTATTCCCAAAGATTCTGGCTTCTCCAAACTTCTCAAACAATATGATATCAGGTGCTGAGAGGACTGTGTTTTCTCCTAAGCTGTGGACACATTAGCGGGTTTACTGTATAAAATGGTACACAGTGACAGCATGCTGAACGTATATGATCAGGTGCAACTGCTGTATGTCCTCGACTTCATCTCCGTTTATATAGCAATCAAGCATGCTGATAATGCGGAGGTTCATTTCCACTTCTCAAATGACATTTTCTGCTGATAGACTCCTTGCACTAACTTACATTGTACATATACCGACTGACATCTTGTTAAGGTTCGCGTCAACCTTTTTCAAGTTTAGGTTAGTTTTTCGTCTACTGTACTTAGCTTAGTTTACCGGAAGTCGTACTAACTAATGCTCTGAACTTCTCATGTTCACCTGGAGAACAGCTTCAGTATTATCTTCATTTGTTACAGTTTCAAATGCTTTAGTAGCCATTTTTGTCTAACATAAACAGCATTCCTTTGTCTGCAAACTCAGATTATGTTAATTATTCTTTTATGAATCAATTGTGTACAATGGCGTATTATTTAGGCCACAGTCCACACTATCCACTGGACTATGCTAGAATAATACGTAGTTATTCCCCTTCGTTCCCTTAAAAAGAAATGAATTGTCGATGACTCAAAAAACTTGTTTAAAACGAAACTTTGCTTATTCTAAAGAGCGTAGGAGTACTTCGACAATTCATTTTTCGGAAATGATCATATTTTACATTACATGCATCATGCTATCTACTTTTAAAAAGGTTTCTTTGTTCATAATAACTTAAGCTATTTTTCCAAAAGGTTTCTATCCTCTTCCCCCAAATAGAGGGGGTTTCCCTTACTTGTAAAACTTGTGTGCTCTTTTTACTACTTGGAGAATGATTAGATTGGTTGGGAAAGCCATCCAAAACTGTAGTGCTCCCTTCATTTTTTTTTGGTTCTTACGTTTGGTTTGAATCTGCGAGAGGATTTCAAACCAAACCAAAAGAACGTAACACTTGGTACCTTTTAGTCTTTTAGTGTCCTACTTCTAACTTTTGCCCAAACAATGAATTGGTTCAACATTTTTGTACTTGGGAAAATGCATATAGTGAGATGGACATATAGGCATAGCCAACCTCAATAGGCCTCAAACTTCCATCCAAATATCCAATAAGATAATGTCTCAAGCATGCATTCAGTTGACTATAAGAACATGCTTGATGGTGTTAGCCTAGATATAAGACCATGTTTATTGATAGTATTTACGGTTTAGATTGTAGATATGATAAACAACACTCGCATGTGATGTTCTAGTTTATAACTTATAAGGTGAGATGCGTAACCATCACACTGTCATTCTAACTTGTAACTTAATTATAAATTCACTAATCAGTTAATCATTACACATAAAACATAAGACGCCTTTTGCTACTATATAATTCATTTTCTCACAAATAGCCTCGATCTAAATTTACTATACAAACAGATGACCGCAAACAATATCGGCTAAAAATCTTTTCTATTACTCAAACTACACTAATATATGAGTGATTCTAGAATAACCGCTACTGTCGGTTATTCTAGAATTTTTTTATCACCGAACACATCTTCATTAGACAAGTCGTTCAAATTTATCGGACCACAAGAATTAAGTACAAAAAAAATAAACTATAGCCCACGTGACAGAGTCCACTCTAGAAAAAACATATCCACAACTCACAAGTCACACACCAAAAGTTGGGTTGGCCAAAAATTGCACCCACTATTAAACCACAAAGCCGATTCACCATTCCCCCAATCCACACCCACAAACACGCAGAGAAAGAACCACAATGGAGCCGCCTAGCAGTCAAACAACAGACCGCTCAACAATGCGTTACGAAGACACTACCACTGAAGACAAAGTTGTCGATCAATGGTAATTTAATTTTCTTTCGATTTCTTCGTCTTTCTTTTTACCGTTTCATATGACGACGATAATTATTCATGTTAGCCGAACCAAATTCGTGTTTTCTTCGTTCGAACTAATGATTTTGATGAAATGGTATATTTTTTTTTATAATACAGTTGTTCATGCTGCTACGATTGCTTTCAAGGATTCTTCGACTTCCTCTGCTGCAATTCTGACTCTTGTTATTAGTAATTCCCCCACCATCACGTTTACCGTAATATTATTGTAACGTAAGATCATTTTTCTACAGTAATTTTTTTTTTACTGTTATTATCGTAGTCAAAGCAAGGGGTAAATGCTAGAACGTGAACTCCGGAGACCATTTATTACTGTTCGGTTGACCTGTCGTTGAAAAACACTAGTCCTATGTTTTCCTTTTAAACTATTATCTTTATATGAATATTAACCACGGTAAATTATACAATACTTTCGGGAGCACAATAAAATTCTCACACTATAGGAATACGGACTCATACTTAAATTAGTTTTAAAGAGTTTTAAGTGTAGTCCCTACTCCTTTATCGTGAGAAAGATTATGCCCCTTGTGCTCGCGAAAGCATGGTATAACCATTAGGTGACTACTGTATGATTCATATGGATTATATGAAGATTCTGATACTAGCAATGTGATTGAAAAGTTCTTACATTTAATGTAAATGCTAATTGTATGTGCATTTGGCTTGTTCAAAATTTATGAGAATGATCTTCAAATCCTGATGATATTCTTCTAATCTTTCCCGATTTGGTTATTTAGTAAATAAAATCGGGATATATATATCATACGGGGTATATGTCCATATGATGTGCGTAGTTGAGTGTTGAGTATCGTGTCATGTTTGAATCCGATAATAATTCTTAAAAAAAATAGCGCACTCAATTGCTGATCATACAAACAAACAACCACATGTGATGAATTAAATGTTGGAGAACAACCGGTTTCATGTTAGCCTAGAACAATTTGTTTGTAAGAATTCCCAAAACAACAACATTAAAATTTACAAGTACCTGGCTTCAAATTTCATGTAGTATGATCACTTTATCCTGAGTCTAAAAAAACATCCCAAACAGAATAATTACACCGGTATAATTTCTTCTTACTAAAAAGGTACATTGGTGTCTCTAAGATCAATCCTGCAACAAGTAACAAAATGAAGGGTGATAAGTGATAAATTATTTCCGCAAACTATTTTCAAATCAAAGTCTTTACTCTTTAGTAAAACTGTCACCAATATGTCATCCAGGGAATAACTTTAGGGGTATACGTGACGTGACAAACGTGTAACATGTCACTAATAGACCTAATATGTTGCGATAAAATGTACCTGATCATCGTCATCGTCGTCATCGGCTTTCTTAAGCTTAGTACGTCCACCTTCCTTACTAAAGGGCAATAACATAGGGCCAAAGACACTATGAACCTCTATACTGCCCTTAACAGAGTACCCTGTACCTTTCCCACTAATCATATCCCACAATGCAGACCCAAAGTCTTTGGGCCTAAAACTTATGGGAATCTCAACAATCCCATCTCCATTTTTCTCAATCTTTGCAGATTTAGATAATTTAGCACCACCAATGTTCACCTCCCCTAACCAAACTTGATACTCTAATGCATTCAACCCCATTTCGAAACCGTTCTTGTTCATCAACTTCAAATGTAACGTAGCACTCGTCTCCTCGAACGAGAAATCCTCGAATTTTACCTTAACTAAATCAACCTCAGGCTTGTAAGGTACAGGAATTTCACCCTTTTTCTCAAGTGGTAAAGTTAATTTACCAAGAACAGGCACATCCATAATAAGTTGTACAAGAATTTTGTAAGGTATAATGCTGCCTTCTTTGATATCTTTGTATGTTTCTTTGATATCGTCGTAGACTATTTTTAAGGGCACCTTGATTGTCTCGGACCCGTGCGCTTGGAGGGTGCCAGCGTCCGGTATTAAGCCTTCAATAAGTTTCCTGCCCTCGCTTTCGATGAGATAGTTGATGTCACATAAAGGGATGGGAATTGGGTTTGGATTTCGTACTAAAACGTCTACAACAAGCTCTATGGTCTTGAGATCAATGGAAGGGACATGGATGGCTGTTACATCAGCCGTTGGCTTCCCGAACCCTACCGCCTCCTCGATTTTGTCCCCGACTTCTTGGATGAAACCCTTCACCTTGTCCATGAATCCTCCTCCTCCACTACCTTCTTCTTCACTTTTCTTTGATTCTTCGTGCTGTTTATGATTATCAGATGATGATGACATGATTATCAGATAATAATATTTGGCGTTTGAGAAATGTGTGATGTTGTTAATAGAAGTGTAATGAAGAAGATTAAGTCATATGTGAATTAAATTATATACGATTATAAATGATGAAGAAATTTGATTTGTATGAAGAGAAAGGGTGAACAAGAGTAATTGAAGGGAAATGAACGGATATCATCGGTTAAGTTTGTAACTGAAAAAACTGCTACGGGACCCTCCTCTAACTAACATTTTTAGCATATAAACTTCTTTTATTTTTCGGTTTTTGTTATTCATTTTGTAAGGAAACAAACAGAGGATTTTATATATACGTGGCCAGTGGCATCGGAATGTATTTAAAGGTTGAAGGTTTATATTGGTACGATATGCTAACGGTTAAGAGTTAAGACTAAGATATAGGCTAAAACCGAGATTGAAATAGTGGCTACTACGATCTTTGTCTAATAGCTTGAAACTGCGATCATTTCACATGGTAGTGTTACATGGCTCGACCAATGTTTAGGATTATACGATTCTAAAGTCCTTGTGACTTTGTGAGTTCATTATTAGAAAAGTTAGGAAACCAATATTGTTGTACAATTGTACATCATATACTCATATGTAACTGATGGGTTCATTTCCCATCATGGCTTCTGCTTATGCACCATTTGTTCAAATGATTCCGTATTTCCGTTAACGTTTGTGTTGAATTCATCAAAGGTCTCGGGTTTACATATAAAATCTTTCGTACATGGAAATAAATATTCTCACTTGCTCAACTCACAGTTGTGATTGCTCGGTGTTTAGTTCTTTCACTAATGTTGGAGACATAGATTCCACTACCTATGCAATGTTATGCTACCTAACTGCGGTGTTGTATTTTTAAGACAACTTTTTTACCTATGCAATGTTATGCTAAATTATTTATTATTTCAGTGTATTGGTCTCACAATAACTTATGGTGAGACCGTCTCACACAAGACTTGATGTTATCAAAAAAAAAAAAAAAAAAAATTCCACTACCTAGCATGTTGGTTTTAAGTTTTAACTAATAACTCCAACTCTCACATTGTTGACTTAATTGGCTTGAATTTTGGATGACAAATTAATCATGGATCATGGCATTACTGGATAATGTGTTGTTTTATCAGCCGGATAATCCTTGAAGTTGCAGAAATATATCTAGTAGCATAAACTTTTGTTTTTAACTAATTTCATTCTAAAGTGTAAAGGGAGTCACAATAACAATATTGATGTAGACGCGTTATTTCAAAAACGTAATAATGAGTAAACCATTTACAAGCTTGCGGACATGTACAAATATGCCGAAACTAAAAGAAACAATCATTATTTTCGTTACTAGTGAGTTTAGACGCTTATTAGTTATAAGGTAACGTGTACAGGGTTGCGATGGCTCCGTAGTGCTTGATGATACTGCTACAATGACGGGGGAGAAGACAGCAAAACCCAACAAAAAATTCAGCTAGCTTAGAGGTTTCGAGGTCATTTATGCCATAAAATCATCTGTAGAGAAAAGCTCGAGTTGTAGATATACTCTAGCTGCTAGGGAGACCGGTTTTCTGGTACATTTATTTGTTATCTTTCATTCTTTATTTATAATTACTACTAGAATTGTAGGGTTACTAACTGAGCCACTAAGGTAATGTTCTCGTCAACTTTAAAAGTTAGTAGTTTATCTGCATGTAAAGTATTGATCCTTGTATCGATATTAATATGCCTATAACTAAGATCAGATCAGAACCTGTCACTTGAAATGAAAAATGAGCAAATGAAAAACCCTGACGAAAACTAAGTCGACTCAACATGTGATATTATCCAACCAACCACGCTAGACCACTAGCTCTGATATAAAACCGACCCAACTCATCCGTTACCGAGTCACCTCATGAACAAGCCACTACTAGTCATTCACTAGTCACCCACACTTCCTCAACGTTCGTGTGTGACTTGTGAGGCGACAGACGAGTGGGTGATCCTCTGGTAGTGGTATACCCCCCCTTTCCCTAGAAATCAGAGGCAGTTACACTCGTACAGGCCCCACCAGGGGTGAAATCGGACGGCCGATGGGCCTTCTTCGAGCCACGTGTACATCGTAGGGACCACAAGATCTCAAATTACTCCCAAAAATTAAATTGAAAGAAATCCGTGGTCCTTTATTTTTTTTAGAATTCTAATTTACTCCTATTTATTAGTCCTACAATAATAATAAAATAATAATAAAGACAAATTGAAAAAACAACCCCCCTCCAAATTCATTTATACTCAACCAGAGTAGCACAGCGCAAAGCGTCCTTTGCACAGCTTTATTGTTCAACAGGTAAAAAAAAAAGGGGGTAAAAAACTCCTGAAAGTTAATTTTTCTTATGTTTTTTTTTACTAAAGTGAAGAAAAAATAATCTATATCTATAAAATAATAAAGTTTTAGGGTTTATTATCCGAGGGGAATTTGCGTAAGAAAAAAACTTTTGGTTTAAAAAAAAAAATGGGGGAAAAAAAGAATCCAAAATGTTATATGGACATAAGTATTGGAGGAGAGATAGAAGGGAGGATAGTGGTGGAGTTATACAGCAATGTTGTCCCAAAAACTGCTGAAAATTTCAGGGCTCTTTGTACTGGTGAAAAGGGTATTTCTGACATTTCAGGTCTTCCTCTTCATTACAAGGTTTGTCTATGATTTTTTTGTTGTTGCTTGTTTAATCTTTGTTTCATGCACTAAATAAATGTGGGTTTTGTTTGTTTTTGTTGGATTTTGATTTAAAGTTTGCAACTTTATGTTTTATCTTTGATTTTTGTTGTTGTTGTAGCATTGATGTGTATCAGTGTATGTGATGTGTTTTTTTAGTGGGAATGGTGTGAGGTGTGTTGGAGAAGATTGAAATGGTTTGGTGAGATTCATTGGGGAGTGGGGTAATCATGGTTTTTAGGTAATTTTTAGTGGAAATGGTGTGAAGTGTGATGGAGAAGATTGAAATGGTTTGGTGAGATTTATTGGGGAGTGGGGTAATCATGGTTTTGAGGTGATATTTAGGGTTTAATCATGGTTTTGGAAAAGAGGGTTGAAATTTTTCTTCTTGGGTATGTATTATTAGTGGGGTGAGAAGTCTTACTTGGGCTACATTGTTGTTTAGTGATGATGAAAATATCGAGGGATACTATTGGCACTCCACTGGAATGCTCTTTTGATTTTCTTCTTGAAGAAGATTGAGTTAGTGGGAGTGCCGGAGAACTCGAGTGGAGTGATAATAGTCGTTGCCTAAATATAACCCGGCTGTTTGAGAATTTCTCTGATGTATAAAGGGGTTAGCTTTGTTCAGGAATTATGTATGAATGATGCTATGTTCTGTATTGCATTGAAGCTGGACAATGAGGCGCTGAAATTGGATTATTATTGTGCATTGTGTCTGTTTGATTTTGAATGGTGCGTTGGCTTGGTTTTAGGTTGATTATAGGATTTTCGTGTATTGGTGTCTTAGATTGTGTTTCACTGTGAACACTTTGTTGTCAGGGTGTGCGTTTCCATCGTATCGTCAAAGGGGGTCTTATTCAAGGTGGTAATATATCTGGTGGGGAAGAGAATGCTGGAGAGTCCATCTATGGCTTGAAATTTGATGATGAAAATTTCGAACTGAAGCATGAGAGGAAGGGGATGCTGTCCATGGTCAATTTTGGCCCCAATACCAATGGTTCTCAATTCTTCATTACGACCACTCAGACTCATCACCTCAATGGTAAACATGTTGTGTTTGGGAGAGTAATAAAAGGGTTGGGGGTGATTCGTTCCATTGAGCATGTTGATATCGACAATGATGGTTACCCGGTTGTTGATATTGTCATTGCGAATTGTGGAGAAATTGCTGAAGGGGAAGATTATGGGATTATCAACTTCTTCAAAGATGGGGATACTTACCCTGATTGGCCTTCTGACCTTGATGAGAAATCAGATGACTTCTCTTGGTGGGTTACTGCAGCAGATTCCATCAAGGTGTTCGGAAATGAGTTATTCAAGGTACTTTTTATGTTTGCATCATTGATTATCTTTCTCGTAAAGTTAGCTCGTTGTTTTAGTTGTAGCATTATTGTTCTTGAGATATGACGATGTGAATTACCAGCATTTTTTTTTCTAAAGAACACAATGATATCCAATCATTTTGCTTGTCTGAGGACACTACTAATTTTTCAAATGCAGAAACAAGATTTTAAGATGGCTATGCGGAAATATCTCAAAGCTATGCGGTATTTAGATATTTGCTGGGATATGGACTCGTTGGATGGAGGTGACCTTTTCTATTTGTCATTCTCATTGTATTGTATTTTTTACTTTCGTAGTCCTGTTGCCTGATTCACGTTACTGTTGCCATATACAGAGAAGAGCATATCTTTGAGGAAAATGAGGTGTCAGTTATATACAAACATTGCGGTAAGATTATAATTAGCTACATTACCTATTGTACGTGAGTGTAATTGAATCAACTGCAATCATGACTTGCGAGTATGAGATGATGTTGATAGTCCTAGAGCTGACTGGTTTGTGTTATCCATACTTAGGCCTGTAAGTTGAAGCTAGGAGACGTAGAAGGGGCCTTATGGGATACCGACTTTGCTCTTCGTGATGATGAAGATAATGTGAAGGCTCATTTCCGCAGGGGTCAGGTCAGTAATTCTATTTCCGCTAGAGTTCAGTTCGTACTCGATTTTAGGTAACCACCCTACACCTCTGTTTTTCCCAATGTGTTAAGGATATATTCTTATTAGAGATCAATCTAGTATTTATGTGTTCTTTCCCCTGTTGTGAAACATCATCCCCATTCCGCAGTTCTCACATCAGATCGTACTCCATATTTCCTCTGAACATAGATTATTTTTATCGTCTGCATATTATCCTACTCTGCTTCATCATGTTGGAGACTCTTATCAGCATTTCCAACATGTCACTTTATATTAGACCATTATGCTGATGAAACGTTATGTATCACTATGGAATGCTATGCAGGCATATAATGCTATCTGTGACATAGATGCTGCTGCTGAATGCTTTGAGAAGGCTTTGGAATTAGAACCTAAAGACGGTTAGTTATATATGCTTTTCTCAAAATCTTGCTCCTCCTGTTATGACTTGGGCGATTAGGTTAATTGGTGCACACTTTTCTGCTTCCAGCTACCTTAAAGAGAGAGCTTGCTGCAACAAAGAAAAAGGTAAGCCAAATATTCTTAGTAGTGCAAATATAGTTCAGACGAGGTTTTGTTAACCTAAGCTTTTCTTAATACTCCGTGTGAATTATCCCAGATTGCTGATCGTCGCACTCGGGAGAAGAAGTCATACACAAGGATGTTCCAGTAAAACACGGTACATTGATTCTTCTGTCACCCCCTTTGCATTTAGATTGAAAAAATATTCTACTGCTGAGATATCCCTTACTTAATTCTGAATGCAGGCATCTGATGACTGATGCAAGCCCTTACAAAAGAAAGGTATGACTCGAAGCTGTGAATCTAACAGTTAGATTCTTCGTATTCAAACCTGTTTGCTCAAAAGACAAGCAATATGCTATGCACTTCACAATTGAATATGATTCATCTGGTATGAACCGGGTATTTCAGGATTTTGGCGGGAGCATGTTTCTCAGGATTGGATGGCACAGATGGGTTTGAAAATCTTGAATTTTGTATAGATGAGAAGGAAAACAAAAGCCGCAGAGCTCTAGATAGATGCAATGGCCTGCATACTCCTTTTGTACATTTCAACTACAGAAACCATCTGATATGAAGTTGTTCCTTTACTTTCCCGGCTCAAATGATGCTGCGGCTTTATATGACATTACTTTCTTTACGCAGCATCTTATGGTGCTTTTGAATTGCGACTGGTAACTGTGTTATAGAATATCAATATTCCTGAATGCTGATGAAGTCTGTTAATCTTTGATGTCAACTGTGAATGCGAGTTTCAACGTAAAGAACTGTCCACGAATGAGGCGACTGTCTTAATCCTCCATTTCTTTTAGAAAATCAGATTTTCTTGCCTTGAACACCTGAAGTTCGATGAGCTTGTTAGCTTTGATCTCGATTCGAACTAACTCTTAGCAAAAGGGATGAGAGGATCCTCTTTCTCAAATCTGATGCTTCGATAACTTCTGTTGGGGCTAGTTTTCGACGTTCTGGTAACACATTTTATTTGGTTAGTCACATCTTAGCCGGATTTTCCCTGTAGAGCCATCTAAAGCCTACTAGTATATACAAAGTGTTTCAAGAGCTCGGAAATTGTTTAGTCTAACTTTAAACTCGATCCATCCAATAGTATTACTTCGAAAAATAGAAATCGAAAAATGTTTTTATTAGTATATAACATGTCAACAGACGAATTGCATTAAGATTGAGAATGCGATGGTATTACGCATATGCAGTAGCGTAATAATCACACTGAAAGTATATTCTTGTTCTTCCGCTTCCTTAAACTCAATATCATCTCACAATAACCTTCATTATTATTATTCAAAGTCAACCTTAATTAAGCAGAAAACCCATCAAATAAAAATCATAAACCTCAAAAATTACAGCCAAATCATAAACCCCATTCCTTTCACTTGCTTCACATCAATGGCAGACTTAAATCCCAGGTATTTCTTCTCTGTTACGCTTTTGTAATTTAATTTGTATCGATTAATTTGTTATAAAGATAGTTTCTTTTATGTTGTATTTCTTGTTGAATGTTGAATTTAATTAGAATTTTGATAGAAAGTTTGGAACTTTATATAGAATTGTTAAGATAATAACAAGGGTTTCACTGCAAAAGTGATGTGAATCTTACCCAGGAAGGAAGTAGCTCGGTTGATCCTAGTTGTACTGAGATCATTGTTGTTCGTCATGGTGAGACTGACTGGAATGCTGTTGGCAAAATGCAGGTTCACTTTCTCTCTCCATCTTTTTTCTTTTCGTCGCAAAAACTTGGATAAGACGGTCTTACGATAAGATGAGATGAGTAGTTTTGTTTTTGGGAATAAGGTTTTTTTGAAGTTTCCAATTCCGGGTTAGTGTGAGAACGTCTCGCAAAGACCATCAATTGGCTACTGATGTCATTGACTCATTGTACAATATGGTCACTGATATGTTTCCCTATTCTGATGATGATGCACTGGTGGTATTAGCTAAGAATTGTTCAGAACTTCAGACATCAATTGGTTAGGGATGGGAAATGAGATTGTATCCTCCTGAGTTAATGGTGAGAATTCGGCCATTAGAAACGGCTGCAGAAGGGTTTTACAGAAGGAACTCTGTGGAGTACAATGTTAGTATGATCTTAAGGTAGCTACATACATATGATTTAGGGATGAGGTTGAAAGAACTTTTGATGTTTCGGGAAATTCTGGGTCTCTGGTAAATGGCCTAGTGTAGTGTCAGCTTATTGGAACCAAGTGGAGAGGATGAAGGCGGGTTTTATGGATTTTCAGTTAAATGTATCTGTTGTGAATTATGTCGTCTGCTTTTCGTCTCTTTGATTGCGTGGACCATCTGCAGCTTTTTGGTTATTCAATCAAGCTGTAACTTTGTTGTCCCGAACATGGGTACATGACTCCTTATGTCTTATTTTCCTTTCACTTTTGGTGTTTCGCTAGGGTCAATTGGATGTTGAATTAAATGAGATTGGAAGACAGCAAGCAATTGCAGTAAGTTGAGGATGATAATGCAATATCTTTGGTGCACTTTACCACTTTACCTTGTCAATGTCTCACTTAGACCTGGCTGTGTTAGGTTGCTGAGCGGCTCTCAAAGGAGGCTAATATATGTGCTATATATTCGTCGGATCTGAAGAGGGCTCTTGAGACAGCAGAGACAATAGCATCTAAATATGGTGGGCTTGAGGTAAGTTTATCCGCATATTTTCCAGCAAGATGGTGATGATGTATTCTTGGCATCAGTCATATGGAGCAGGGCCGGCTATTAGCCCAGGCGAGCTAGGCGGCCGCCTAGGGGCCCTGATTTTTGGGGCCCAATAACTGTTGGATCAATACATATAAATTAGGAAGTAAATATACACATAAACATGTGTGTAGCCTAGTGGTATGTGTTCCTCCCTTCTACATTTAAGTGCAGGGTTCAAATCCTACCTAGCTTCATTATATTGATTTTTTTCTTCATTTCTTTTTTATTTTTCATTGAAATTATTGACAATTTAAGGCCCCCTATCGAAATTTCCCCCTATCGAAATTTCTCCTAGGGCCCCCGAAATCTCAGAACCGGCCCTGATATGGAGCCAGGAATTGATATCTAACTTACTTCACACAAGCTTCAGTTATTGAAATAAATCGAATTACAATTAACTTGGAGTGTGCAGTAGAAATGATATCTAACTTACTTCACACAAGCTTCTGTTGCTTAGGTCTTAGGAATGTCAAGCAAGCAGGTGATTGTTATAAAAGTTGAAACTGAGTTGATACTAAATTTAGATCTTTTGTTAGAAACAGTTCGTGCTATACATTATTTTGGACTCATGTAGAAACTTGTGTTTAAATGTTTTACTTCTACAGGAACAATAGAAATGGTATTACTGCTTACTAGACCATGCTTGACTCTAAAATAATACTCCGTATTTTATTTCTCATCTCAAATGTTCTATTTTATATTTCTTCTGAGATCATTATATTTCTATCCAAGGGTAACACTGCACGTTTGGATCCCATCGACTCAAACGATCTTTTAACCTACACTGTGGTCTGCTGTTGTCATTCTTATTACTCTATGTAGGTTACCCGACCATGGGGATTGACTTTTCATACGAAGAGGGGATGCATCAACATAATACCTGCTACTCTTTGCTATGTTTCATTCAGGTCATAAGAGATGAAGACCTACGGGAAAGGCATTTGGGAGATCTTCAAGGATGTCATTATCATGAATTATCTAGGCTCGCTCCCAAAGCTTATGGAGCTTTTAAGTCATCCCGAACAGATGAACAGATTCCTGTGCGTATGCCCTGCTCTTTTCAAAGTGTGGTGGACTAAATGATTTCTAAGGCGGTTATGTTTATCAAATGCATCATACAATTACTAGTATATTACCTCAGTTGCCTCTGGCACTTGATGCAAAGAACCTGCTTATTTTTCGAGCAGAAAACATGAGTTTAAACTTTGAACAACATAAGTGACTCAAAGAATTGTTTGCATTCCAATGTCTAATCATCATACTGATACATTATTTTTCACACGACTGTTTAAAGCATGGGGAAATTATTTGGAGATACTGGGGTTAAAACATCATTACTTCACTATTCTTGTATTGGTTATACATTTTTTTGGTGTTTATGTGTGTTGCTTTGTGTAATCCTGACTAGTGTGATCTTCAACTCTTCCTTTTGCAGGGTGGTGGTGAAAGCCGTGATCAGCTGTATAAACGCTGCACATCTGCGCTGAAAAGAATTGGTGAAAAACATAGAGGTAATTTATCCGTATTTTCAGTCCTGATATCTAACATTCACAAATTTTATTGCCACAGATCTCTTAAGAAAACTACTCCGTATTTAATGCGTCACTGACAAGGGAATGAATGTTATTTTAGTTATCACTCATCTCCTGATGCCATTGCAGGTCAGCGAGTTGTGGTTGTCTCTCATGGAGGTGCAATAAGATCTCTACATAGCCGGGCTGCAGCCAAAGGACAACATGCAGGAAAGATAATGAATACATCAGTCAGTGTACTACAGTTGTCTGAAGGAGATATGTGGTCTATCAAGTCATGGAATGATATCAGCCATCTTACACAAACAGATGTTTTGGAGTCAGCTTTTGGTGGGGATGCGTCCTCAGGCTAGCGCATATAGATAGACCTTGTGCATTGTCAATCAATTCGTATAGGGAAAGCATAAGACTATCTCTAGTGAGATTATCAGCTTAAACTTCCTCAAACTTTCTTTACACCATTGATATTGTAATTGGAGATTGATAGATCAATTAAACAGTGTGTAATCTCTGTGGTGAACATATACTGCCTCTTTGATTTTCACTTATTTATGAGGAGATCGACTACACAGCATAATCTTTTATTTGACTTCTATCTCTAATCATGGCCTGGTTGGTCCTGACTTTTGAGTTCTATATTCTGATGCATGTTTGAACACGTGCAACCTGTCATCAGCTGGTTTCATTTCAGTACATGTGGATCATGAAATCGTTGGATGGCCAATGATGTTAGATTGTTGGTAGAATTTGTATGTCTAGCTTTTTTAGCTTCGATAATGACGGAGCTTGAGGTATGTATCACTGATGAAAATGCTCTTATTGTCTGGTTTTTTTTCTTTTCGAATTGCATCATATGTGTATGATTGACACTTTTGTTTGATCCAATTTGCAGCCGGTCAGAGTCATGCCTCTCTCATCATTTTTTCTGAACTGGTATGCTTGATGATTATCAGTCTATGAGTAAGTCAAGCCTGGAAAGAGAGCTGAACAGTTGACTTTTATATTATATATGCTTCTTATATCATGATTGACAAGTGACAATAAATATAAAATGACCTTATTTCTCAGTCCACCACCTAATGTTAAACTAATTAGACTCCTCAGAGTAGACCAGGAACTGTAATACAACAAAGCTCTCATTCATCTCTACGTTTCTCTCCAATTTTTTGGCTTTTCAGGTACACTCTCCGAACTGCTATCAACCTATCACGGTCGTTGTTTACTTTTTGTGCAAGTATTTATAGTTCTAGTCATACTTGTACATTGCCACTTTGTAAATACATTCACGTTTATTCTGAAACTAATAGAGATCTTCTTCTGCAGCAGCAATGAAATCTCATTATTGCAGTGCTCTACAAGGAAAGGAGCCGGTTGATCAATCTTGTACTGAGATTATCATTGTTCGTCATGGCCAGACTGAGTGGAATGTTCTTGGAAAAATGCAGGTTGGCTCTGTGCCTTATTTTATATCATTTCAAGTTTCCCTCAATCTTAACTAGTAAGTAGTAACTGTGTAATATTCCTCTTGTCAAATCTATCTCTTCATGATGCCTCTGATGTTATGTAAAGCCCCTTCGCAGAGCTGAGACAAAAAAGACCTAAAATTATCCATGACTTAGATTTTTACTTTTCAATTTTAATAGTGTATTATGTATATATCAACTGGATCATTTGTGTGTAAATGTGCAACCTTAGAAGTTGAAACCTATGGTCAAACTTGAAAACCTTGAAAGTTCTAGTCACTCAGGGCTTTCAGTGTTCAAGCCATGTATTGATTTTGAGGTTAACTGCCCATTTCTTAATCCTAGAGTGTATCCTTATTCAACAGTCGTGTAATTTGACTAAACTCATCCTTGACGTTAGTGTACATTTCTGCAAGACCATCTCATTCTTTTTCTGAGAATATACTTTTGTGGCTCATGTGCTCCAGGGGCAAATTGACATTGATTTGGATGAGGTTGGGAGGCAACAAGCACAAGCAGTAAGTCCCACTGTTGTTTCTTAGATTTCCTTGACAACGTTGTATAATACCATGATTCGTGATAGGTGGCTGAGCGTCTATCAAGGGAGTGTGATATAACTGCTGTATATTCATCTGATTTGAAGAGGGCTCTTGAGACAGCAGAGATTATTGCAGCCAAGTGCTGTGGGCTTGAGGTGAGTTTTCTACTCGAATCAAACATAAAAGTTGCAATCTTTTATAAAACAACACTTAATTCATATTCAACTGCGAGTATTTGAAGTAATCTGTAGCATAGAATTAGAGGGCATAAGTGCTACCCAGTAGGTTCTTATTGTTTTTATTGAGCTCAGGTCATCAAAGAACAAGGCCTGCGAGAAAGACACCTAGGAGATCTTCAACAAGTCCAAGGACTTCTGGATGATGAAGCATCCAAGCTTAACCCTGAAGCTTATGCCGCTTTAAGGTCTACTGATCCAGATCAAGACATTCCGGTGTGTACTGACTACTGAGTATTGCCCCTAATCCTTTTCTGGAATCCTTGAATGTTGTTACTTCCCCAAACAATATTTTCTTACACTTTCATAAATTAAATCATAAGTCCAATATTGCGATGTACTCACGCTCCTGCTGCTTACCATTCTCCTAAATCGCGTCGGAAGTGATCATTCTCTGAAACTTAAGTTTTGTATTTATGTGCAGGGTGGTGGTGAAAGTCGCAATCAGCTGCAGAGAAGATGCACGTCTTCATTAAAGAGGATTGGTGAAAGGCATAGAGGTGAGGCACTCCTACATACTGTTGACATTGTGAAACCTTCATAGTTTGCATTCGGCAATAAACAATGCTCATAAGACCACTGCTTGTCTTGTAGCTAATGTTCATGTTTCGAAGAATATGCAACTGACTTGGTTTTTTCTGTTCTGATTGTCGTTACAGGACAGCGAGTTGTTGTAGTCTCTCACGGAGCTGCAATAGATTCACTGTATAAACGAGCTGTACCTGATACAAAACGTGTATACATAGAGAATGCATCCATCGGTGTTATTCAGTTGTCCGAAGGAGACTTTTGGCTCATCAAGTTATGGAATGACACAAGTCATCTTGAAGGAACGCCTGGTCTAAACTTATGGTGCAGATATTTCTTCTGTTCACCTGTAAACTTTCTACTTTCTTTTTTTGGGTGTTCATCTTAGAACTTTCTACTTTAAATCTTTCCTTATTTGTAAAATATTAAACGAAATAGCCCTTACTTTAATGCCTTGCTGATTGAATATGCAAGCGAACAATACCCCCTCTATTGTTATTTCATACCAGTGACATTGAAACTCATTATTCATTTGATCCGATTTGATGCCAGTCGGAGTCACGCCTGCATCGTCATTCCTTGTTTGGTACACTTTAGGGTCTTCACCCAGTGAACCTTCCTGGAAAAAGAGCTCAACAGTTGAATTTCATTTTATATATCTGATGATTAAAGCACTATACATACATGGAGTATATGATATTCTTGGCAACTACTGTGGTAGGTAGGCCTTATTTTTCAGTCCATCTTATAATGTTAAACTAAGTAGACTCCCAGAGCAGACCAGTCATCAAGGAACTTCACTACTACAAAGCCCTTTTTTTTGTTCATCTTCCCTTGCAATTCTCTCAAATTTCGTCGTTTTTCAGGTAAACTTTCCGAATCCCTGGTCGTTTAATATGTTTGTGCAACTAATTTGTAATTATAGTTGTGCAGCTCTTCTTCTGCAGCATCAATGGAATCTCATTACAAGGGTGTTCTACAAGGAAAGGAGCCGGTTGATCAATCTTGTACTGAGATTATAATCGTTTGTCATGGTCAGACTGAGTGGAATGCTCTTGGAAAAATGCAGGTTAGCTCAAATTTCAGAACCTCATTTTCTCTGTAGGACATCTTTCTTAAACTGTACTCCGTAGTAGTTTGTTTTCTGTATCATTTTCAAGCTTTGGTCAGTCTTATTAAGTGTAGAATGTTCATTTTGGAAAATTTCTTGCTGATGCCTCAGATACTCAGATGTTACATGTAAAGCTCATGGACAGACCTGAGTTGAAAAAAATATCTAAGTTCTTTGTCCGATTACAGAAAATCTGTGACTGTAAACTAAGAATAATCTATAATAGTAATCTTTACTCAGAGGATTAAGGTTGACCTAGTGGTTAGTAAAATTGTCTACTTGGGGGTTGTCCCGGGTTTGAATCTTCATATCCCCACCTCCGCAACATTAGCTGCTTCTATGTACCCGAAAAAAAAATGTCTCTCTGGTCAGCCATGAAAAATGGAAATGCTAGTCACCCAGAGTTTGTATTGGTTTTGACGCTATCTACACATTCCTATATCCAACAGTGGGTGCTTATGCAGTCGCGTAATTGGATTAAACTCATGCTTTATACTGTATCAATGTACAGTTTCGTCCTGCAAGGCTGTCTCATTCTGTTTTCTCAAAATATATTTTGTGCCTCATGATCCAGGGGCAAGCGGACATTGATTTGAATGAGCTCGGGAGGCAACAAGCTCAAGCTGTAAGTTCGGTTCTGTTGTTGTCTTCTAATGTCCTTGACAATGCCTTATGATATCATGATTTGTGATAGGTTGCTGAGCGTCTATCAAAGGAGTGCGATATAGCTGCTGTATATACATCTGATTTGAAGAGGGCTCTTGAGACAGCGGAAATGATTGCAGCCAAGTGTTGTGGGCTTGAGGTAAGTCCTACTTGAATCAAATATAGAAGATGCAAACTTTTAAAAGATTCACCTAAAATAGATTTAGAGCAAATATGTGAATTGATGCAGTAGCTTCTTATGGTTCCTGTCGTGCTCAGGTTTTTAAAGACCAAGACCTGCGAGAAAGACACATAGGGGATCTTCAAGGACTTGCATTTCATGAAGCGCCCAAGCTTAACCCTGAAGCTTTTGAGGCATTCAAGTCTCGTGATTCATATCAAGAAATTCCGGTGTGTACTGAGTACTGACACTAATGTCTTTCTGAAGTCTACTAATGTGCTTAGTTCCCCAATATATAAGCACTTATATGAAATAAAATCATATAATCAATGTTTGTCATGCTAAGAGAAGGTTGACATTGCCCTTCTGCTTCTTACCATACTCCTAAATCGCTTTGGAGCTGATCATTTCCGCGAAATTTATTTGTTTCAATGTGCAGGGTGGAGGTGAAAGTCGCAATCAGCTGCAAAGAAGATGCACTTCTTCCTTAAAGAAGATTAGTGAAAATCATAGAGGTGAGCCACGTCTCTACTTACTGATGGCACAAAGCTTCCTAGTTTGCGATAGACAATCATAAATCTGATGCTTGACTAATAGTTAGTGTTCATGTTTCGAAGAATAAGCAGCTGACTTGGGTGTTTGCTGTTCTGATTGTCGTTACAGGACAGCGAATAGTTGTAGTCACTCACGGGGCTGTAATAGAATCACTGTATAAACGAGCTGTACCTGATGCAAAACACGTATTCATAGAGAATGCATCCATCGGTGTAATTCAATTGTCCGAAGGAGGCATTTGGCTCATCAAATTGTGGAATGACAGTACTCACAGTAAACATCTTGGACTTGGAGAAAACCCGTATCTGAAGAAGTCGGCTTCTGGTGCTGACAGTTCTTAGTAACGCTTTATAATATCATGACTTCTTACATGTTCATTTGATGATCTAAGAGAACGATTCATGTCAACTGATCCTAAACCCTTGGAATTAAGACTTATTTCTTACGCTTGTTGTTGTTGTTGTTTCACTTGTTTCTGCCCTAGATTACTTAGAATAGTTTTCGTGAAGTTTAATTTTGGAATAATATACATTTTCAAACTTACTAGCTGACCAACTCTCATGAGAACATGACATTATGCATTTATGCCCCCGGAATCAATGGAATTATATTAAATATTAAATTCAATAATATATGAACAATCGGTCACGTTAATTAATTGTGATATCGTGTTCTTCACGTTTCACTTTGCTTCGCCCTAATATCCAAGTAACTAAATAACAAATGGGAGTGTGAAAATCTATTGGTGTGGATGTAATTGGCGGCAAAGAAAAGGCTGTGGCGGATTATTTGGCTGGATTCGTTGAGCTGCTGACGTCTTCTTTTGACATGAATGACGTCAAAAACTCGACACTTTTATTTGTTTTAATTTTTTTAAGTTCATGCAATTAACTTTATAATTTTTGTTCAATTTCAAAAAAAAAAAAAAAAAAAAAAAATTATTTTATTAAAACTATTCAGTTGCGGGGACAACAGAGGAAATGAGGAATTAGTTAGACAAAATGACAAACCGGCACTAAGTTTTGGCGGGACCCAAACAAGAGGTCTATAAGACAGTTGGTCTAAAGACGCGGGAAAGTTACCATTCTTTGTCTTTGGGTAGTTGAGTTTTCAATTCCTTTCTTAATACTCTACCCCCAAACCAAGGATATGAGACGAAGAACCAACCATGGTTTGATTTAGCGGAATATGGGTTCGATTTAGTGGTTAGAGTGGTTATTTTTATCAATGGTAATTTTCTACCGTTAAAAGAATGACCAGTATGAAAACCTAGATTTTAGGTGAATTTAACCAATAATTAGACTAAATTCATTGAAATTTTCGGCATCTTTACTTATTTGACCTAAATTGAAGTGAACGGTGTGATGTGAACTAAACTAATCTAATTCGCTTCTTCTTAATCACAATACATGTTTCATCTGATAAACAAAAACGGTATACACGTACGTCTTATGTTACTATAGTGATACAGTCTCACGATTATTATTTACACCAGTCCCAAAAACATCCCAAAATAACAGTTGTGGCAATACAATTATTATGTATCAATAATTGTAATTGTTCGTTGTGCTAGAGCATACCTCAATCTTCTGATTTTGTGATTATGAACAATCATAGTACTCTGTATGCGTATCTGCTAAAGAACATAATTAGTATTTAGTTGTTTCATCATTATATTTATTTGGGTGCGCATGTGGGTGGTAGGATCAGACGATCAGTTGGGTAATTGGGTTCGTCAATGGTATTCGGATCAGCGTTTGCAAGAAATTTGATCGCAGTATAAAGCCTTGTCATCTTTAACATAAAAAAAAAAACCCAAAAGGCTTTTGTTTATATCACACCGGTCTAACTAATAATTGTACATTTTGTTTTCTCTTATAAATATATAATATGTAGATCTCGATATGAATCGTAGAGTTCATTGCACGTATAAATGACTAAGAGATTAGAGTGAAATTAAATTAGGCGGCATATGTTATACACGATCGACCTAGTTGATACATATACTGACATACGTAATAACTTGGAAATACAATGTCGATGTAACACTCTAACTGCACGCAATTACGATCTCAATGAATCGATCATCATTATTGCTATTTTTCTTCAATCTTCAATTTAGTTAATAACTTATCAACCTTTGTAGACAAGAAAAGAAACTACTCTAAAAGGAAAGAGGGAAGTGGAAAATGAAGATGAAAGGAGCCAACTACCATAACTAATTAACAGTCGTTTTGGCATGTCACGCTGTTTGCACGGACAATGAAATAACTTGCGTTACTTGGCACGCTTTGGCAGTTGGAGACTTTGAGATAACAACTCCCAACTTCTCGATTTGAAGTTACTGTTAATTGCCTAACAATCACATTACAACATGTCGTAGAATAATGTTGGAGGGCAAGAATATGTCATACACTTAGTATTACTCTATTAGTGACGAGACGACTATAGTAACAATCGGTACAACAGTAGTAAAATTAATTGGTGAATTGATGAATACATTCATATGTCTTCCCTTTTACTCTAATTGGAAATTTCATTTGGTTTAGAAGTGATTTTCAATATATTCGGTCATAAATAGTTTAAACCAGTTATCTATTTGGACAAATACAGATTGTTATTATATGTCGAATTATTAAACCTTATCTGTTTTATCAGTAAAAGAGGATAGACCAATAAAAAATCAACTTACATGCGTTGCTTATCGAGTAGCAAATGGTATAGCTTAAGGGCGAAGCAGCTATAGTAATTGAGATGCGCAAGTAGCAAGTTTTGGGAGACCTTTATTTAATGCAGTCCTTAGCATTCATGTGATGTTGTAAAGGGGCCGGGGGCTCCTATCTAACCCTCTTAACAGATTGGGAAGATCATTGAGAAAATCGTCGTAGTTGTAATTGTAGTTGTAGTTGTGTAATCTCTTAAGGAATTGATAGTGAAGTTTAGCAGCAATAATGTTCCGAGATCTTCTCTCTTATTTATTGTCTTATGTTCTCTTTGTTCAAACCCGCGTTGCAAAACAACCCTCTCGATCATTCAATCTTGAGCATCCAACATGGTGACCAGGACTGGCACTCGGAAAGTAAATTACGGGACCATTTAGATGACTCGATTAGTATAAATATAAATCTACATTCCTGTGCTAGTTGTTAAAGTGTTGTGGATTTTGAGTTGATATTGTTTGCGTAGACGCATTCAACAAAGGACGATAACGAGTTTAGCTTTTTAGGAGACGAGATGATGATGTATATTAACCTTGTCCGCACAATCCAATCAAAAGGGCTTATAAACAATGTTAAGTAATTTGCAATAATTAGGTTGACACCCAAGAAACATTTATTAATTATGCAATATTAGTTGACAATGGGAAATAATAAGCATGTATTATGCTTTGTTGTGCAAATGCATAATCATTTACAAGTGACACAATATGACCATAAACTAAAACGCAACTCATCACTCGTCCAATCAATAATTTTCAATAGATAGATCTAGAAAATAATCCGATTGTTGCAACAGCGAGAAACATGAGCAAAGATGGGCAATTTAGGGACTCTCTCATCTCCATATCTCATGCTTGAAATCACTCATGTTGCGCACATTTCTCTAATTTGATTGATAATGCATTGACTTTGAAAAATCATTAATCATTGCATCGTCTCCACTTTGTCAAAAGACTCATAATCCAATCCAAAGCAATGCCAAACCCCTTTTCCAGCCACCGCCCACTAAAAACCGTTCTATATTTTTAAAATACGACCACATCGATAAACATCACTTAATCGGTATTCAAACACTAGTTCAGACGGACTAATATGGCAATTTAACTTAGAGTACGTAATCAACTCAACCAAAAATCTGAACTCATAATGGACTAATGGTTATATATACGAGTATTTTACACATGTCCCTTATGCAAAGACCCACTAGATTTGAAGCGTGGATAATATACACATTACATAGTACTTAAATACAACTCATACCAACATAATAAAGGATGGGGCTACCAGAATTCGAACTCGATACCTCAATGTCAACTCAACCAAAATTCTATATTGGTAGTTAGGGTATGGACATTAAAGAATCAATTACGATTAAACAATACACCATTCGTCCCAACTTAAACGCCTCATCCCAAACATACTCTCCGTGTTGAGAAGGGTGTATCGTGTACGCACTAATCGGTTTATCAAGGTTTTCTCTAACTTGCCATTCAAGTAATGTGTATACCCTTTCTAATATGAAATCGTTTTCTACATGAGACGTTTGAACATGGACGGATGGAGTACACCAAATTGGCTTTGGCATGATACCCGTTATACATTACTGTATATAACTTATATATTAACTATTAGTTTCATATTAGTTAGATGACAAAAAAATTAGAGCAAAATCAATAGAAATTGGCTAATCTACTGGAAGTAGTGAGTAGTAGTAGTTGTAGTTAAACCTCGAAGAAGCAACAAAGATGTAATACAAATATACAATGCCAGGTGGACGCAAGTAGGTAAAAGCCCAGGACCATCCACCGGTCCATATTAAAAACTCACATCACTTCTTTTCATATCTTTCTCTCTTTATTATTTTTTTTCCTTTTAATTTTGTTAGTATTATTAATTACTCCCCATTAATTCTCTTACCTCCTCTCTCTCCCTCTCTTTTTCCTTTCTCTCTTTTTTCTTCTCTCTCCATATTTCCGCAGCGCAAAATTCGGCAATGTTACTCTCCTCACTTTGAATTGAATTGAATTGAATTGAAGAGAGAGGAGAGAGAGAGACAGAGAGGGGTAAAAATGGGAATGTGCACGTCGAAACCACCGCGTGAACCTTACTCAACATCGTCGGATCCTCAACCACCGCCTGAACAACCGCAAGAAACACCAGCAAGACCAACTACTCCTGGAAAGAAATCACCTTTCTTCTCGATCTACAGTCCTAGTCCTGCTCACTATTTATTCTCCAAGAAGTCACCTCTCTGGTCACCGGCCACTAATAATTCCAATTCCAATTCAAACTCAAATTCCGCCGCCTCCGCCACCGCAACTCCGAAACGTTTCTTCAAACGGCCGTTTCCGCCCCCGTCGCCGGCGAAACACATACGGTCAGTACTCGCGCGGCGGCAAGGGACGGTTAAGCCTGGGAGTAGTAACGCAGCTGGGCCCGCAACGGACGGGTCGGAACCGGGTTCGGGTTTGGATAAAAGGTTCGGGTTTTCGAAGCATTTCGGGGATAAGTATGAAGTCGGAGAAGAAGTAGGGCGGGGGCATTTTGGGTATACCAGGGTTGCTACTGCTAAGAAAGGTGACCTCAAAGGCCAACAAGTCGCTGTCAAAATCATCCCCAAATCCAAGGTAAATAAAAATAATACTCCTCCTAACTTTATTTATTTTATTATTTAATTAATTAATTAATCATTATTTAAATTGTGAGTTTAATTTTTGAAATTTGAATTACTGTGGTTAAAATTTTTTGTGTAGGGTAGTAATTTTTTTTTTACTGGGGATTAGCTGGAATGTTGTAGGGATTGGAAAGATCAGATCTGTCTGTCACACTCACCCAATTAAAATCACCACATTATTATTAATTAGTTTATTTTATTTTAATTAAGTTGGGTCATGTGATTATGGGGAGTTATAATTTTTATAGTATCAAGATTTTTTTTTTGGGTTTGTTAATTATTGGTATTTGGTTATTATGTAATTATATATATATGTGTTGAACTTTGTGTTGGGGGTGGGTTTTAGTATTTGGAGCTTGAATTTCTGTACCCTCCTTTGTCTCATTTGACTTACAAAGCTTGACGTTCACGTTGGTGTTAGTGTTAGTGTTGGTGTTGGTTTTGTATTCGGATTATTATCGGTTTTGGGAACGCGTTCTGGCGTGGATGGAACAATGTATTTGGCTTATTGGCAGTTTGGATGAGTGTGATTTGGCTTGGGATGGATGGGGAATGTTAATGTGTGCTCGAAAAACAAGTTTAGAATGTGTAATGCTAATGCCCGTGTGATTTGTATTGGAGAAAGGGGGGGGGGGTTTCTAATTGGGGGGATATGCGGTCTAGTGATGTAACGTGCAGGGTATATGATACAAGAATGATTGAATTTTAGATAAAGACGAGCGTTGGCATACGCGAGGTGGATTCTTATAGGATGGAATTACATGGAGATCTGGTGAAGGAGGGTGCACTGTAACAATCAAGAATGACAAATTGTGTCAGTAATTAGCAAACTTGATCACATGATGACTAATGGTAATAATATTGTATAGTTGACGTTCTTTTGGTGGTATTACCCTGAACATTAGTTGCAGCATTTGAACATCTTATCCAGTTATACGCAGCTTCTTTTCTTTTCGGGCCTATTTTATTATAGTAGATGAAGACATTTAAGTGTGTCGAATTGTTTGTAAGGAACACGGGGTCAAGCTGCCACTAACGGACTAACCTGGAATCCTTGTTAATGTTTGCTAATGTTCGGATGTATTAAGTATTATTACCAGCACACTCATACAAATCGGCGCTTTAATATATCACACATTCTAGTTTTCATTTGGTCGTCATCAGGTTGTTTGTGAAAGTATTGAAGAGAAATAAAGAGCTAAACTAAGTTATGATGAGTCCTTTTTCTTATATCATTCAAAAAGTTAGGCTTGTTCTTCTTTCGACTATAAAATTGTCACCTAATGTTAATTTGGTATCGTGTTGCAGACATGAAAATTTAACCTGGTAATTCATATACATTTTAAATAACTATTAAGATTTAGCATGTGTTAAAAAGTACTGCTAAGTTAAGAGCTGCTTCACTTCACCACAAAGTGGTATGTTTGAGTTGTCGCAGTCATCTACAACTCAGCTAAGCAGCCACTAAGTCCTGATTTGTTTTTGTTCTCTATTAGCCTTTTGTTGTAACCTTGTTTCATTGTATGTGAATGTTAGATGACCACGGCTATTGCCATTGAGGATGTCAGGAGAGAGGTGAAAATATTGAAAGGCCTGGCTGGGCATAGCAATCTCATCAAGATTTACGATGCATTTGAAGACAGCGAGAATGTGTACATAGTGATGGAGTAAGTGAACTAATTGTCCATGTGTATCCTGACTTGTATTACCAAGTTTATGTTAGTTTGGATGTATGATTTACTATTTTAATATTTGCAAAAGAAAAAAAAAATTAGCATTTAAATCACTGAGCTCATTGTCCACCTCTGATGGCTTAACGATGACATATTTTTGGTTGACGAGAAACAGATCAGAAATGCTCGTCTTACTCTGTTTTTTCAGCCAATCACATACAATTGGTTGGACCTCAACAATTGTCCACTGTGTTCTTTTGTCTATAAGTGTGTTCCCGGGCGATGTTTTCCAAGTCCTTCCTCTTGCTAGTTGCTCTGTTTGCTGATCATTGGTCTCATGTTCTTTTTTGTTTCAGGTTATGTCGAGGTGGGGAATTGTTGGATAGGATATTATCAAGGTGACCACGCATAATTTTATTTATTCAAACCCTGGTGCTTGTGAGGGTATATTTTGGAAACTAACTTCTGGTGTTATACTGATTTGTAGGGGTGGGAAGTACACGGAAGATGACGCCAAAGCTGTATTATTACAAATTCTAAATGTTGTTTCATTTTGCCACCTGCAAGGCGTGGTGCATCGGGATCTCAAACCTGAGGTAAAGAGACCAAAGAAGAATGGAATTGTTTGAATTTCTGATTGGACACTGTCAATTCTCTTTGTTCTGGCTTTTGCGGCAATCACCAAATTTATTTCAAAGTGCTTTCTCCCATGATAGTGCAGTCATCTATTATGGCATGGGATCCTTTGCTTTTCCGTAAATGTTTTTATGTTGTAGTCATTTCAGAAATGTCACTGTACTTCCTAGACCAGTCTGTTGCAACTCAACTTGCAATGCTTTTACATCCTTGTCTTGAACTAACGTGACAGTTGTTGTGTTCTTCATTTGTTTCTGCTGTCTGATGGACTGATACCTCCTGAGTTTAACTATTAAATCATGATGACTGACTTCTTGTTGGTGACCCAGAATTTCCTTTTTGTGTCGAAAGATGAGGATTCCCCATTGAAAGCCATTGACTTTGGCTTGTCAGATTTTGTAAAACCAGGTATGTTATTTTTTTTGTAATGTTTTGGCAAGTAGGCCTATTTGCTATATGTAATGGTAGACTGATTACAGATGCTCTTTGACTTGTTTCACAGATGAAAAGCTAAATGATATCGTAGGGAGTGCATATTATGTAGCTCCAGAAGTTCTTCATAGATCTTATACCACAGAGGCTGATGTTTGGAGTGTTGGTGTTATTGCATATATTTTATTGTGTGGAAGCCGACCATTTTGGGCTCGTACAGAATCCGGAATTTTTAGAGCTGTCCTGAAAGCTGATCCAAGTTTCACCGAGCCACCATGGCCTTCTCTATCATCAGAGGCCAAAGACTTTGTCAAACGCATGTTAAACAAAGATCCAAGAAAAAGAATGACTGCTGCCCAAGCACTTTGTGAGTACATCTGCTACATTTCCATGCATTTTTTTTTATCAATTAGTTTGCGTCAGCTGCTTATATTCCTACTTCACAGGCCATCCCTGGCTCAAGACTCACAGTGAAGTAAAAGTTCCGCTTGATGTACTTGTCTTCAAACTCTTAAAGATATACATGCGTTCATCTTCACTTCGGAAAGCTGCTTTAAGGGTAGGTACATCATTTTGTTGAGTATTCTTTGGAAATTATTAATGTTGGGCCAAATTTATTTGCAAGTTGTAACTGTTGCTGGAAATTTCCATTCAAAGCACTTGAGCATGCTTGTAGCGTTCCCTGTCACTTCTTCCGAACTCATACAGTAGCTATAGTTATCCTGAGTCTGCCATTGGCCATTGTACTAAGAGAGTGATGTCAATGCTTTTATTTGACAGGCTTTGTCGAAAACATTGACTGTCGATGAGCTTTTCTATTTAAAGGAGCAGTTCACACTTCTACAACCAAGCAAAAATGGAACTATTAGTTTGGATAATATTAAAGAGGTAGGTTTTTTCTGAATTTAGAGGGGCTTCCCTTTTTTTTTTTGGGGTTATTTGCAGAATGACGACTTACATTACATGATTTCTTTTCTGGTCAGTCCTTGATGAAAAACGCAACGGATGCCATGAAAGACTCTCGTGCACATGAAATTTTGACTTCGGTGAGTGATATTTCTAATTTGTATTTACTGGCCTCTACAAGCGGGCATGAAGTTTGGTGACTTATTGCATTTGCTTTATTCCTCTTGATAGTTAACCGCACTGCAATATCGAAGAATGGACTTCGAGGAATTTTGTGCGGCTGCATTAAGTGTTTATCAATTGGAGGCTCTTGAAAGATGGGATCAGCATGCTCGCTGTGCCTATGAACTTTTTGAGAAAGATGGTAATAGGCCTATTATGATCGAAGAGCTGGCTTCGGTAAGTTTCTCTTCTGTGGTACTCATACCTGTATCCTTCTGTAGTTCTGTGGTATTGCAGTTGGTTAATAGTTGTGAGACTGTTGCTAGTCTATGAGACTATGACAAAACTTCCTCTCAGCCTTGAAAAAACGACATTCAACCTTAATCTGCAAATTATAGTCTCTCTCCATTGTATCCTCATTTAAATGCGATATTGGTACAGGAACTTGGCCTGGGTCCTAACATTCCAGTTCATGCTGTTCTTCACGATTGGATACGTCATACAGATGGGAAGCTAAGCTTTCTTGGATTTGTCAAACTCCTTCATGGGGTGTCCTCCAGGACGCTCATTAAAGCCCACTAAATGTCTGGCAAAGGCCATGTTTGAATCCTATGAACTATAGATGCCATTTGTTTCTACAACCATGTGCTACTATTGGCCCAGGAAGTGATGCTAGATTCACCAGAAGGTAAAAGGAAGAAGCTTCTTCTGTGTTCAAATGGGAAGAGCGGGGGGCTCGGAGGATGAGTATAAGCAATTGGCTCCCTAACCTTGTGGGGCTTTAGCTTATTTTGTCGACTACGAAAATGGGTGTATATGTCAGCTTCTAGCTCAAAGCTGGGCAGAAAATGAAATGTGATTGTATTACCGTCCAATGCTGTGTAGGTTTTTTGGGGGGTTTGACTTGATCACTGGCACGTTGACATTCTGGAATCTGCATTGTTTCATACATTGCCCTAACTGTGAAATGTGAATCTATATATATCAAGGAGCTTGGCACACCATCTAGGGCATCAAACGTTTCTTTTTAATCCCCCTCTCCTATTTCCGAAGATCTAAACAGGTCGAGTTGAAAATGAGGAGCAGTGTGGACTCAACTATCATGAGTTTAACCTTCACGGGGACCGTCTCTAATTTGAATTCTCATATTTCTTTTTTTTTTTTTTGAAAGAGTAAGTAAGCAAATTGAAGAGCAAGTATAACAGGAGTTTTAGACAAAAGTGCAAAGATGGTGCTCGTGCTCTCAATCTACTTGAATCATGACTCTTGCGAATAAAACAACTAGTTAGGGTCTTAGGGAGCCTTGAAATGTCAAACTGAGTTTATCCATTTGCAAAATGTCGTCCCAAAAAGTGGGCAAAGAGCCAGAGACGGAGCTATGGGGTTACCCCATTTATGATCCGCCCCAGGTTTTGCGAAATGCCAAATTTTTTTGTACATTTTTAGTATAAAATTAGTTATAAATTAAAAAATTGTAGTATTTAGTCCAATTCAACTCCTAAAAATAAGTTTTAACGAGTGCGATACGGTACACCTGGTCAATCCACAGAGCGATCTTCAGCAGCTTTTGTCTGAAATCAAGACCGTTTGATTCCAAATTCCCCCCTTTTCTCATCACATTTCCAGAACATATATAAAAAAATATGATCCCGCCATTTGAAAATGCAACTTTATTCTTGCAATTAGGGAAGAACGAGAACGCAATCTCCGCCGGAATTCTTCACGTATAAGATATTGCATTTCCCGATGACCGGCGACAAAGGAAAGCGCATTTTAATCCACCTCTCCTCCTCCGACGACAGCGATGTTTCCGACGATGAAATCGACGTCGCTTCTTCATCAAGGTACATTCTTCTCCCTCTTCTTTTGCGGAATACGCATGTTAATTTTTTATTGATGATTGTATCATGTCGTATGAAGCGGAGATGATTGCGAGTTAATCGACGGTTACGACGGCGTCAACGGCGGTGATTTTGGTAGTAGTGAAGACGATAGCGGCGGCGACGACGATGATGATTACGAGAATCGTGACGAAGACGATAAAGATGACGAACAAACTCTCTCTAATCAAGTTCTTCATTTTCTTCAAGGTATACTTAATTGCGATTTCTTCCGCATTTACTAATTTTGTTAATAATCTTAGTTGCTGTGATACAAAAATGTTAGAATTTAATCTCGTTAATGCTAGAATGAATGATTAGACTGTCCGCTTTGCGAATCGAGTAATTTCACTGGAATGATTAGGTTCTCTACCTTTGTAATTTGGCATTCATGTCTGTGCTTTCGTAGTTGTATTGTTAAAGAAGTTTCCATTTGGTTGTTGATCGAGTATGGAGTTGTCAGCTGTGATCGAGTTTCTGAGCTTTAGTTTATCTTCTGTTGGTGGTGGAACAGTCGCATTTGAATCAACTTTAGCTTATATGTCGCTCCTAAGTCCTAACTTGATTTTGTTAGATGTATAATGTTACTAAATATTTGATGAGAATTGTGTTTGAAGTTACTTGACCTTTGAACTTTATGTATTGCCTAGTAAGATTTAGGATAGAGATATGATTAGGTTTAGTTGTATAAATAATTGGTAGTATCATCACCGTTTTATTACAGACGCCAATGTAGTTAATGAAGCTTGATAGGTGTTATATTTGTAATGCATTGATGTTATGGTATCATGATCTCATTCAGAAAAGCGTGATTTGCAAGAGCTAAGCTTAAAAACATGCAAATCGTATTTACGAAGAAATGGGCTTAGAGTGTCAGGAAACAAGGATATGTGTGTGCAGAGAGTGCTGGAGCATTGGAGGTCGGTCTTCTGTGTTGGTCACTTTTTTTTCGTAATGTAATGATGTTATGATTTTTGACAATTATGTTACATGTACCTACGATGTTGAATGGGGAAGTATATATCTTTTGCTGTAGGATAAAAGATGGTGAAGCTGAACTTCTTTACCCAAGGACATCCTTTAACATTAACTGCAAAGGTGGAGCGATTTTATCTATGGCTTCTGTTTCTTTTTGTTGGTTGTGCTCATTTGTTGTTTTGAGGTGTTCACCTTGTTTGTTTTTTCCCTTGGGACGTTGAGGAACAGGTGATGTCTGCAGGGGAGATATCGTCCTCTTCACTCAAAAGGTCTATGGAAGGTACTAGTCACTTTTTGTTACTTTCAGTTTCCAGTGATTCTGGGATTCAGTTTGGGGTGGAGGTGGGGGGATGGAATGAGTTGATAGTTTGTTCAAGAATTCTTTTGCGGGAAATCTTTTTACCAGTGAAGTGAATTTAAACAAAAAACAACCCTGATTTTGTCATTGCACATTGGATCTCTGACCCAAAATAGTTTTGACAAAGTGAGAAGAAACGGGAAACATCAAGGGAAGAGAACAATTGCTGGCCGAGTTGTGAAAGAGAGCTATGGTGCAGAAAAGCAGCAGCATACGTTCACTGTGAGATACTTTTTCCGTTTGCTGTTGATTGTATATTCTCATTTTTGGTTCAATCTATGTTGGGATCTGGGGTATGAAAACATGTTTTGAGCTTATATAGAGTTGTGTAAATATATTCAAACTCTACAAGGAACCATGGAGCTACCCAGTCATCCAATTCTCTACTAATTACCGTTTACATGCATATATTTCTGCTGATATAAATTTCCATTTTGTCTGCAGGTTGAAGTACTCTGGAGCAAGGGGATGAAGAAGCTACCTGCGTTGTTTCCTTTGCTTGTCAAAGGCCGAAATCTTTATAGATTGCATACCTGCAGACAGGTGAGTAATATAGTAGCTGGAGTCTCCATGCATATTATTTAGCCCTTCTATTTTATCCCAGCTGTTAAAATGTTTAAAACTTCAAGCCTTGGAAGAATGAGGGGGAAAGAAGAAAAGTTCTAGCTGAAAAGCATACACGAGGGACAGCTGCTAGGTTAAAAAGGGAAAAGAGGAAGAGAGCTTGGTCTGGTGTTAAAGGTACAAAACACAGAACCTCATACCTTCTCTTTTTTCTTTTATGACTCAGAATGGGAACCCTCATACTTGGTTCCGATATATGGAGACCAAATATATAAATCTCTGATGGGCTACGCTTATTGGATATATGTTAGGTTCAAAGTCCCAGAAGGCCTGTCATGCTGTAACACCATCTAAGATGAGCTGTTCTAGAGAGCAAGGGGTCTCAACTTCAAAACATTCTATAACCAACTGCAAAAAATATAAGAACACTCGACAACAGGGAGCTACTATACGTACCGCAAGAACTATATCCTCCAAGCCCTGTGTTAAACATCAAAGTAACCCTTTTGGGAAATCCCACACTGCTTCTAGAATACATTCAAAGCCACCTGGTGGATTTCATTCTAGCAGCATTCCTCTTGGTTCAGCATCAGAAAATTCTCGGCTTAATTTCCTTTATCTTGGTCAAATGCGGAGACCTGCAGATAGTTCCTACCATAATCCTTGCTATGTTCCACTCCCAAGGATGGGTCATGAGAACTACCACTTCTTCCCTCCAGAACTTGCTAGTGCGGGCCAGCAATTTGGTTCATTGAGGTGTTCAATTCAAGGGTGTATAGGTCCTGGATCTAATAGGTGTGTGATTGGCACGTGTTGGAGATGCTGTAGAAGGGAAGGGATGAGATGCAACATTCATAGATGACAATCACCATTTGGGATGGCATACTTCAGTCTCAGCAAGTTTCTATTCATTGGTTGATACCATTTTGTTAATATCACACTAGAAGATTCAACCTTTGAAGTTGATGCTGATGGGTTTACTAATTGCATTTTTCAATTTGTACCAGATAAAGTTCACTTTAGACTTTAGAGAGTGTACACATGACCAGTTTATGAAATGCCGCAGCAGCAGCTTAAATTCTTGAAATCAGCCATCTTGAATTCATGATCTACATTAATACCCTCTCTTTCTCTCTATCTATCCCGAGATGTTATCTCCCTGAAAAGTGCGCAATCTGTTATATGCAGGCTGAACCTACTTGCTCACCCTGCCATAGCCAGGCATGTGATTTATCTACACAAGAATACCTGGTGGTTACTCAAGCTAAATTATGTTCCTGTGGAAGTCTGAACATTCTTTCCAGTGTTGCTTCAGAGCTGGGCCTAAATGCTTCATCATGGTGGGTTCGGTGAGTCTTGGTACATCTGCATTTCATGTTATACTTGTATTGTCAATCTATGATCTTACATAGACACTTAGATAGTGTCTCTTGATATTATAGTTTCGATATACCAAATATTTGTCATGTTCTATTTCCGGATAGTCACAGACAATTTATATTTTACGCTCAGTTAGTTTTCCCTCATGATTTAGTTTTATAAGGTGTTATCTGATCTCTTATATCATTTTAACAACAAAATTGAAGTTTATTGCCTTTGGCCACCTAAAATGCAGGTAAAGCTGCTGATGAGCCAAGTTGTTCAACCGAATATATGATAGACTTGTCTGATGTTACGTCAGGGAGATTGTGGTGTTCCTCTGTGCTCTGGCCCATACGGTCAAGTCTGATACAGTTCCATTCTGTGACATGCTTTTGACCATCAAAACCGGTAAGTTTCGTTTTCTTCATCGAGTATTTTTGACATGTTTCGCTGCTAGCTGTGCTGTGTAGGTTGTGTGATTAACATGCTAGAAAGAAAATAGTATTTATTACTTTAGCTGTCTAGGGGCTGTCCGTTGTAAGCTCGTAGTCTTGTCTAAGCCCCAGAAAACAGTAGAACTAAAGCTTTGTGAAAGAATGGATACAGGTGTCTAATCATATATGTTGTTTGTATGTGTTGTTTGTGCACATGTTTGCTGTGGTCACATTATGTTCGTACTTTTAATTACTCATTTTTACCACCCTAGAGTAGTTAAATTAAAGAGAACCATATAACTACGGTGTCGTTAAAATCAGAGTTCCTGCTCTTGCCATTTGAAATATAGGGTAAAATGAACTCAGAAAAAATAACAACACACCTTAAGATGACCCAGCGTAATGTATACCTCCTAGAATATGGGTGACCTGTTAAGTTATGTATTGGCCTCATTGCAAATTTGCAACATGCGTTGTACCAATACACTTTAATCCCACTTTTGTCAAGATCATCCACCTTAAAACTATGGATAACCTATATATACCGAGGAGGTTCTGGAAAGAAAATGTGTACAAGAACTTTTCAAATCTCCATCTTTAATTGGGGTACTACAACTATTTCCGCCTAAGATACGCTACAAGCCTACAATGGAATATCCTTGTTGCTTGACAATTGACGTATGCTGTACCCCCCCCCCCTTCCCCCTTACTCGAATCCTAGATTAATATCTCCGTCCAATCCAACCTTTCGTTGCAAATGGGCTCTCGAAAGGAATAGTGCTTGTCGTCAACTCGTCATTGGTGGTAAGATCAACCTTCTTTTTCTTTTGGGGAGTAGGATCAACCTTTAGGACATTCTTCAAATCTTCTTCACAAACCTGGGTGCATTACCAAAAACTTGACCTTTTCGAATCACCAAAAGAAGAGAGCCATTTAGCTTAGGTGCTAATAGTACTAATTGCTCATCTTGTAGCTTATTTGACAAGTGATTAATACAGGTTTAGCTGTTTCAATAATACATTAGAACATATTAATCAATCATTAGCAGCAAACAACCTAAAATGTTATGTCCTGTCTCAACACTTTTTGAGAGATTCCACTCAGAATTTGATCTGAAGTGTGAATCAGAAAAGATGAATTTCTCATAGCATGAAAACATGCTAAAGTAGGTCCCTTCTGAATGACGGCTGTGGCTCATCTGCCTACGTTTTAAGTGTGTCTTTTTGACCAAGACCTGTGACATCGTACCTAAACCTCTGTGGCTCTGCCACTTCTCTTTCCAGTTAAATGGCATCATATCAATTCAAACATCTGATAGATACTGGACTTAGTGGACTGTCATTTCTGCGCAAATACAGGAAAAAACGAGGGTCTTATATGGATTTTGTTACAATTGAGTTTGTGTCCTGCATTGGAACACGAAGTTTCAATTTCCTCCATGCAGCCCTTGTCCCCATCCTTTGTTCCATTTCCACACTTTTGGGCCACCCCCTCAGCTGGATCCGTCCTTCCTTGAGGGCTACATGCAATTGATCACCTCATCAATTGTTCTTTAGTGAGACGTAGGCGGGGCGGTCATTTTGTTGTTTAGTTACTTGCAACGAAAAACATGCCTGCTGAAGGTGTTGTAGAAATCCCACCCACCCCCCTCCCCCAACTCGGAGTTTGAGGTGTCAATTTTCCGGCTCCTTGTGAAGGCGTCTTTCTGGGTATTATGCCCAGTTGTCCTGTGAGTTGGACTCCCTCATCCTCCGGCCACTGAAGGGCTAGACCGTATGGGGTTGTAAGTTGTGACAAACCCGGAAAGAAAAAAATAAAAAAATAAAAAAATCTAGATTACAATGTAAACATAAGCTAAAAACATGATTACATGAATCAGATAGCCTTGCAGATGATTGAAAAATTCACTTTCTAAGCATCCATTAACGTTTATAGTATTCTAGAAGACATTACTTATCTTTGAAATATTGGCATGCCCACAAAGATGACAATGATGCAAAATCCACAAAAGTAAATGAAGTATATATACAAAATGTAAACATCACACACAATAAAATAACCTCTCTCAATCCCCTAAAATCCAACATTGAACAAGGTTGTCCAAACACCCATAGATGGCAAATGAAGTATCAACTGTGAAAAGTTCTTAGTTAGGAAACTTCTATATTCGGTCTAGAAGAACCTAAAAGGGGTTGACGGAAGAAGGTCAATCTCTTGCGTCCAAGCTGAGCGGTCTTGAAGATGCAAGTGCCAGTAGGTCTGAGCTAGAGCATCCGGATCCATCAAGCCATCTGTTCCTCCTCCAGATTGTTGCTCACCGACGGGTGATCTCAGCATCATACTTGGCACCCTGCATTATGTTGGAATGCTCTCATATCTACTTTAGCTAACTATTTGCAAATTTTAGCCCCTTTTTTTAGCTGGCCATTCAAATTCACCAAGTCTCATATCTAGTCATTTTTCCATAGAAGATGTAACGGGAAGTGGTTCTTGGAAGAAGCTTAAGGTATTAGTAGTTTGTTGCTTAAGCGCAAAATTTAGATACGGTCTTCACCGGAATTTTATTTCCGTAAACTGTTCTATTCACGCCTTTAGCCTATCTGTTTCCACTTCAAACGATACAATACCTGGTCGTGTTCTAACAAAACATCAGGTAAAACCGCCATTCTTTTTACCTTAATTTTAATTATTTTCTGCCTCCTATTAACAGCCTTTGCAAACGAAGTTAATTCACCAATCAATCAATAGAATATGTGTAGGAGAAGCTTTCTGATAGATGTGGAGAAGGGTTATTATTGAGGTGAGGGTGTACAAGTGAAAGAACTAACCTGGGTGCTCCAACCAGACCATCAATTATAACGTGAGCAACGTGAACTCCGAGTGGTTGAAACTCTCTTGCCAGACACTGTGACAGTCCCCTTAGTGCAAATTTCCCACAGCCTTTTACCAATCAAATGGAGAATTTACGGATTTATAAGTTAATTAGTGCATGTGTTTGGAGCAATGTTACTAATTAACATTAACATCAAGAGATTATATGTAGGTCACTTACATAGCTCAGAGAAGCCGGCCATGCCACTTAGAGAAGCTGAACACCCTGTGAAGAGTATAGTCCCTCTCCCTCTCTCCGTCATACCAGGAAGAACCTGATAACCCAAGTCACGGAGAAGCTAAGTCTATAACAATAATCGCGTTTTTATAGATAAACCAAAAGATTTAAAGGGGAAGAAGTTGTGAAATGACCTGCTGGGCGCAATGGAAGGCTCCAACAGATGAAACAGCGAGCGATTTTTCGAAGGAATTGACAGGAATTTCTGTGAAATTGGATGGATGCAATGGAAAGGGTTGATATGCAGCATTGTAGACCAAAACTTCGACAAACCCAAGTGAGAGAACCCCTTCAAAAGCTTCTTTAATACTCCTACTCTCTGAGCAATCTATTCTTATTGCAAACACTTGTGCTTTCTCGTCCCTTGCTATCTCCTCTGCCAACCTTGATAGCCTCTCTGTATATAGGAAAAACTGAAATTAATGAAAATTCCGAAATCTTTGCAAGTGGTGTAAAGTTTAAGCTGTGTGTTATAGGTGTCTGACCTAAGTCCCTGGCAAGGATGGCAACTGTGTAGCCTTCATGGGCAAACTTACGAGCGATAGATCTTCCGAGTTTCGGTCCTACCCCGACAATGGCAGCTATGCCTTTGGAGGAGGTAGTAGAGGAGGCGAAGCTGCTCATACTTCGCATACCTCTGCTGTCAACTCTCTCTCTCTCTCTCTCTCTCTCTCTCTCTGTTAAACTATGTCAGATAAGAAAGACAGTAGAGAAGGTGCAGGGAGAGGGGTGAGTGTGTATGTGTGTGCGCACGCGTAAGTGTGTGAAAGAAGCTAGGAGGACATGGTATTAATAATAGTAGGTGGGCGGAGGGGAAGATGAAGATGACTGATGTAATGCTGATATTGCTGTTGTGATGTCTCTGGTTTTATGTTGCCTCCTGCAAGACAGGCATTTCTCTCTATCTGTCTAAATTCGGTTCCATTGGCATGTGATGAGTTGAGTCGGCAAAAGGGAAAACTACTACCACTCCAAATACAAGTTCTTTTGTCAGTTTTGTGTACCTTGTTTTCAGTTCGTTTTCTTCACAATTTTATTCCAACTTTTTCACAGTACATTGTATAGTATCCTGTATCCACCTTTTATGTTTAAATTGGGTTTTGTTGGTGAGCTACATAGTCTTGAAAGTCTTACAAGCTTTAAATGCTTGTGATAAGTGGTCCAAAGTCGGAATTGTGTGGAGTTATATTACTTAGACTCAATTAGAAGTATCTGATATACCATATACGTACTCATTTAAGTATTGGACCTATCATAGCTTCGGCTTAAATTGAAATGTTCAAGTGTCACACTCATGTCTGGGTGTTAAGCATCCTTTATGACTTTGTGAGGTAATATCAAGCACACACTTACTCAAAGTAAAACAACCTCCAGGATCTCACTCATGTAGTACAAGTGTACAACCACGACACCTTTATTTTTGGGTAGACATATTGTCATTCTCTAACTTCTTTCACTCCCATAAAACATCTATCACCATATATATTCTATGATTAGAGGTATTTTAGGCTTAAAAATGAGAATTTTGTCGTGATAGAAGCTAAAAGAGAGTGAAAATATGCACACATTATTTTTTAGCCTTTTATATTCCGCCATCAAAACATTTTGCGAAAAATTAAAGAAATTAATACGACACTTTATTTCCCAAATTTTATCTATCCATAAATGGGAGGTATCCAAATGATTCGATGAAGATGATCGATGATTGGTCGGCCAGTTGTACACGTCAGAATCAAAGGAAAATCAAGTGAGAGAGACGAGAATCTACAAACTAAATTGTGTACAGTACTTTAGGCACGAAATCAAGCCATCCCACTTGTAGGAAATGGGAATTTCCATTTTAAGCTACACTGTGATATGTGTGGCAATTAACTTTGTGGACGATTTCTCTTATGTTGACTTGATATTTGTGGATTACATTTTCTCTGTTCATATCTTGGACTCTATGGACTTGTGGAGTGGTTGAGCATGGTTCATACTTCATACGGATATCGTTAAGCATAATTGATACTCGTACTTGCTCAATTTATTTCATTTCTCAAAGTTTGTTTGAAATTTTGAATTTCTCAAATACATTCAAACAATTCAAACCAAATGTTAAGAAATAATAGGAATAGACTTCTGAGAGAGTGTTCTCTTTAGGTGCCTCAATCTCTTATGCAGTGGCTGAGCATGGTTCATAGTGTTAGTACCGCTTTGAATAGTCCCTTTGGTTTTCCCTAATTCGAACATGATACTCGTACATGATGGATAATCTAATAATACCTATGTTTTTGGATGATTGTTCGCTTTTTATCTTATACGGATTATGAGTATATGAAATACTCGTATTATTTGTATATTGTAGAGAACTAACAACTTGAAGTCGATTCAAGACTTATCAACTAGGCTTGGAGCATGTAAGGTTAGGGAGAGCAAATGAGAAGAAAAAAAAAACCCTAGGTTTTCATGGAAAGCATTGTGTTATGAGTAGAGATGGAAATGCCGGCCCGCTCGACGCTCGTGTCCTGTCGTGCCCGTGCTTTCGGCACGTGGCAGGTGGCACGAAATGCCAACTTCAATTATGAGGGGTGTGGTCGCACTATCAGGGTACTCGGCATGCACTTTGTAAATGATGGGTAAATTTTCCTAAGTTTACAAAATTTACAGGGTTGGCGAGCAGATACATTTTTTTTTTAATTTCATGGTTTTTTGCTTATCGTGGGCATGATTAGCAATCGCATACTCTGATATGAAGGGTAAAATGAATGATTGTCTTCTTTGATACGAAGTGTAAAATGAACAATTTTCTTCTTTACCTTTATACGGCTATGACTGCATTCTTTTAACGGATTGTAGATAACGATTTTGTATCTTAGAGATCTGTGTCTTGTTAACCTACACTTTTATAGTAAGAAATTATGGGCATGTTTGACCAAACTCCAACTTTTGCAGAACTAATTCTCAGAGGAGGAGCTCCAACTTGGAGCTTCTACTTCTAATGAACAAATTTACAGTAGAAGTGCTTCTCAGAAACCAGAAACAATTTCTCACTTTTGGTGTTTGACCAAACACACTCTAAATCTATTCCTCCATTGTCACGATGAGGATCCTCTATCCTATATTATGTCTCACTCTCTGTACGACTGTACCCCATCTAATCATAACCTTAGAAGTCCATATTATTACGATCATGCACCTTTAGTTTGCTTGCCGTTATCTGTTTTTAAGTTTGAACTGATAACTACTCTAGAGGGCTTTTAATTCAAGGAAGAAAAACATTTAAGATTTACCTTCATGCTTCCTTTTCCATGGTGAGCCATGACCATGGTCCCGTACTATAATCATTGGTCACTTGAAGAAGAGAAACCGTGTCATGCGGTCACCTTAGGCAATCATATCAGTTCGCCCACATAATTATAGGTAAAATCATTGGGACCCTACCTGGAACTAGATAGTTATAGGAGAGTTTGGATCTCTATTTTGACATGGTTTTTCATCTTCTCCTTTTAGAGGGAGTGAATTTAGGTAACGATAAGAGGCACTTTCAAAAAAATAGTAGGCACTCTATAAATAAATAAAAAAAATGTCAGCCAACTAATATAGGCTTGGGTTAAAGTATAGAAAGAATGGAGTGGCTTATTGGCACTCCACGCGAGTTTTCTTACACTCCTATTAACTCATTTTCTGTGAGATATAAAATACTCCGAATTATGGTTGGAGTGTCAATGTCAATCCAAGTGTTTTGATTGATCAATTATTTTACGGCCGCTCTATTTTGTTTCAATTGCTATGCTTCTAGTATCTTTCGATTGGGTTGTTGTGCTATTAAGCTTTACATTAGATCGATTTCATAAGAACCTTACACTGGAAATCGGGGCTTAGGGTGGAGCCTATTCGTGATGCGGTGAGTTTTTTTTATAGTTTCACTCCATATGTCGACCACTTGTCCAATTAGTGTGATTTTGTTCGGGTTTGGGCTTATCACTCACGTTTTTTTTTTTTTTGCGGGCTCCTTCCCAAAATGTCTCATACTATGGGGTCTTACTTTTACTAATTAAATTGTCAATCTCTAGCTCATAAGGAAAACTTTCGCTCCTTAGGGCTTGGTTGAATTGAAAGGGATTATTAGGGGGTAATACGGGGTAAAACAAGGAGGAAATGAGAGATAATGTGATGGTGGAGGGAAGGAATGAGGGGATGTGAATGCATTACCCTAGAGTAGAGGGGAGTAATGCAATTCTCCCATATGGGGGATTGGGGGTAATATTTCCTCCTCTACCCCTTATATATTTCCGACCTCTACTACCACCATTTCAACCATTTTTGCTTTGTTTTAATCTTCATTACTCCCTAATGATTACTCCCAATCCAAGCAAACCTTTATTATGTGGGATTTGGATTTGCACTCCAACAGTCCAATAATTCTATGGTGAGTCCGTCTCATCGTATGAGACCAGTTTAAACATTGTTTTTAACATATTAATTTTGAAAATAAAATATTACTATTCAAAACTAACCTATTTCAAAAATAACAAAATCTAAGTCTCGCAAGAATTTGTACCAACCGTTTGGTTGAATCAATCTCGATTTACTCGCAGTGTAAAATTTGATAACCCAAAAAAAAAAATGAATGAAGTTTGCTGACGAGGGATGTGATCTAGATTCTAGATTAGTCCTAAAGCTGGTAAGGTCACTAACTCACTCGGTCTAATCAATAAGATATAGTAAGACAGTACATTGGCTACAAGAGTTGCAACTTTTGGAATCGCATTTATTCTTGAAGATAGATAATTTTGGACGTATAAACTACTCTAATGACTCTAAATAGAAGCCAGCTAGAACATCTCACCAAATTGAGCAACTCTACAATTTGGACAAACAACTTGGTTTATTGTCTCATCACCGAATTCGGTGCTGAGAATAATTAAGCCGTCTTTTAGGAACTTTGGCTAATGACAGCCAACATGTATACCATATGCTTTGGGTATCAACTTCAATTCGTCTAGGTGCTTGTCTCCTTCAAGTCACTTGCTACTTGCTATTCCCCTTTCTTGGTTCAGGGGAGAATCACAAAATGGACAACTGGATCTTGTTTTGTTAACGGTATGAGAACTCGAACTTACCTAAAACATGTAGTGTCAAAGTGGAATTACAATAACATGGTTTGCTCAATAAGACAAATTCATTGTTCACTCTGGATGGAAGTGGGTCAGGTCTGAGTCAGGTTTTGTAGGACCCAAACTTAGATCAATGACCTTTAATGTTGACCCCAACGGACAAATCCAATCAACAGGGTCCAAAATTTTCCGTCCCAAACCAGACCCATTAAGACCTGGTGGATATAAGTGGGGGTTGCGAATATATAGGGTGGTGATTTTTACACTACCAAAATTGATTTTTACACTACCAAAAAACAGTACCCTACTCTGTAGATCTTATGACAATATTGAAATGTACAGAACAATGTTGTCTTAAAATAATTACTCGTACAAATTTATGGTGATGTTGAATCTCACACAAAAGATAAACTTCAAATATGAGACTCTTTGGGGTGAGAAAAGAAAGCTATCCATCCCTTATGTGACATAATTGATTCAATTCGCTAGGCCAAAATCCAGAAACCAGTGTGTAAACTAGCTTCCTGCTTACATTTATGTACAGTACTCAAACACTTGAAGACAGAACATAAGAAAAAACATTACGAATACTAGATTAGGAATTTAGTCAGATGTTTGACACCAAATAAAGATTTCGAATCAAGGGTTTTCGGTCTACGAGTTTTCAGCTGTACGTTTCTATGCAAGTGTAACACAATTCTCACTTGATCAGCACGTTGTCCTTTACCACTTCCAGAAGAATTATCTGTTGTGCAGCTTGTATCCTTCAGGCCTGTTTTCGGGTTTATCAGACTGCTCGAATTTTGCCCTGTACTGTGAGAAACAACATCTATTTTGTTGCGGGTGGATTTGCAGTGTGTCTGATTTGATTTTGATTTCGAATGTGATGAGGAAGAATCACTAGAACCTTGCCCCATTTGATCAGAGGTAGTAGTAATGTCAGATGCAGTTGATGAAGTTCTGGCTACTGATACTGAACCTGTCTCTGAATGCCACTGTTCTACTGTATTTGCTCTGCGTAAAATACGCTCAGACTTCTTAATTGGAGACTCTAGTTTCGGCTTTGAACAGTGAGAAACACTGTCCTGGTGTAAATCCTGCCTGCAAGTCATAACTTGTTCCTCAAGCCGAACCACCTCCTCTTCTAGGACAGCAATCTCCGCCACAAGTTCCAGCATCTGAGATCGAAAATTCATTCAGCAATCCTTCTTACTCAATGAAGCCTTAAAGGCTTAAACTACACACTTTTATCCTAGTGACATTGACACATAAAATATCACATCGATCACACACACAAAAAAAGACACATACATTTGGAGGGAGATAGGGTGGTAGACGTGGAAGCGATCCCAAAGGCCTGGTCAATGCTCTTTGCAGAGCTCTATGAATGTTCTCTTCATCTTTAAGCTTCTTCTTCAGTCTGTTAACCTGCAATTCCAATTCCCATTCCGAATGTTAGGGGTTTACCTCAGGTCTAAATGTACGCAACCTTACCTCTAACCACCCGAGTTTCGGAAAAATTAGTAAGAGAAAATTGACCCGGAGAAATTAGCTATACTAAGATGAATACTTCTTGGAGTAATGCCAATCTCTTTTCCCTGGTTGCTTGTTTCGCTGTTCGTTCTTTATCTGAGCCTCGTAATCTAGCTTCCTGACAATCTACTTTGTGTACCTGTGTAAATGCCAGACATTGAGCATTAAAAATCTTCATAAAAAAATTGGTAGAGCGTAATTCATACTAGCATTACGATTTACAATCCCTTTAGAACCCGAGAGAGGTTTAGATGTGCGCAACCTTATCCAATATCCCCGTAGAATTAGAGAGGTAGTTTACGGAAAACTAAAACATTACATTGAAATAAAACATGGAAAAATCTATACAGAATAGAAAAGAAAAACCATACATTATCATGATTGAAATGATGCTTCCAATTGGTTTGTTGAGAAGTACAAGCTCTAGTGTTCATGTTCACTAGCAAAAACACTCAACAACAAAATAAAAATAAATGTAAGATTGAAGGGAGGAAAAAGTAGCGTATTTATCACAGAAACAAAAAATGAGGAGCAATAAACACAACAAGAAACAACGACACAGGAGTTGTGGTTAGTTGGTTCATAGCGCCAAAACTTTGAAACTGAAACATACGTAAGAAATTTAAATCAGTAACGTAAATAAATGCCTGGATTTTGCTGATTTTCTGAACACAGTTTCTCTGATCTTATCTATTAATAACAATTAATGAAAAATTCCAAGTTTGAAATATTTTAATTGTTTCAGATCAGAAGATTTTGATTTTTAAATTTTGATTTTTGAAAAAAGGTGTTTGAGCATAAACGGCTCTCATTGTATTGGAGTATAATGTAAGCATGCATTGATGGAACCACAGAAAAAAGTTTGTATTGCAAGGTTCTAATTTTGTATTGCGAGGTTAAGTCATATGATGTGATTCTGGACGTTTTTTTTTTTTACTAATTGGGTTATTCGGATAATTTTGCATTCAGATCCCCTACAGTTATTTTTTCATAGACTATTAGTAGAATTTACCAGAAACGGAAAATATAATTGAAAATGTATTTTTGAAATTAAGAGATAAATGCATATGATAGAGTTAATTTTTCATTTTAAGTACACACTACCTCGTAAAGTTATTTTTCAACTATAGGGGATCTCGTTATATGGGTAAAGACGTAAAGCTGCGTGCGTTTGATTGATGTTTCTCTCGTTATATGTGGAACACGAGAGCTTGTGAGATACGGTGTACAAGCTAAGTAGCTAGATAATGTCGTGGCCTAGTTAGAGAAATGAAGGGGAAGGAGACAGACGGGGGCAAAGCATTTGTCGTTGTCTTTGCTGGAAATTTTGCTAAAAAAGCTGAAACTCGCTCTCTGATCTTATACAAAGGAGCGGTGGTTGTGATAAGTGATCAGGAAGATAGTGACTTGGTGAGTAAAAAAGCTAATGAATGCATGTCATTTTGCCAACTTTCTCTCATCATGAATACATCTGCATGCTTCCAACTTTATTCCACGAATGCAAGTTTTGGAAGCTTAAGCGTTACTACATTTTAGTTTTCTAATCCCGTCATTTAGATTAGTCCCGGTATAAGTTGAGTAAGTTACGATATTATCACTACATTTTCGTGGTTTGAATTTGAACTTGAAAGTTTATAGGTAAGTACTCCGTTTCGTATCATGTAACCATAGAGTTTAATGATATTCGAATCTGTTTAGGTATAAAATCATTGTCAGAACTTCAACCATCAGACTTGTGGTTGAGTTGGTACTTTAACCTGGTATCAAAAGCCTCATTAATCGTGAAATCTCGAATTTAGATCTTGATAGTTATCTCCTCCTTCAAGTGGACTTTCAAGCACATAGTATTTGCAAGCCTCCACATTTTCTCCTAACTTCAAGCCCAAAGGGTATTCATGCAAGCGTACATATTAAAGTCCAAAACCAATGTCGGGGCCTCAACCATCATTTTAGGTTTTCTATTGTGCTGGTACTTTCACAAGATAGTGCTAACCTTTGCATACACAAAGATTAAGCATTTTAGCCCCGACACCCCCTTTTGGTCATACCCAAACTAAAATGGGAATGTAAGAATTTAGAGCCGCGACAACTCTTAGATAAGTTGATTTCCTAGTTATTGGCCTGACATGGTATAGCATCCTCTCTCTCAAGTCGAAGCTCAAGCTCTTTTCACTTATTTTTGGTGCACTCGACGAAAGCTCAATCTTTCAACTTTTTTCCATGGAAATTTATAACTTACAAGCTGATAGTTTTTGTGAAGAGAAACTTGAAGAGAGGCTTGAACTTGAATGAATAGACTACACAGAAATACTCCTATCAGCTGCAAATATTCTGCTAACTTTGCCACAAAAGAAAAAAAAAATGTATGGAGTATTCGACTTGAAAGGTTCAAATGGGCCAGTGAGCACTAATGTTGGCACACACAGTGGTCCAAATACGAAGAACTGGACCCTGTATTTCTTTTCAAAGTGTCAAAGTTTAAACATCTCGTTTTCAATTGCGGTAAGTTTTTGTAATTCCAATTCATTTATCGTCTCTCACCCTCTCCTACTTTATCCCTAATCCCCCTTTACTACCTCCAACAAAACCCACTCTCATTGCCGTAATCCTTGTGCAAATGGCAATGCGATGTTTATACTCGGACGGAGGGAGTATAACCATATACTAACCATTTTTCAAATTGGCTATGACATTCCAAAAATATTATCAAGTAACACAATGCTTTCCATGAACAATGATTGAAAGATCATAATGTTGTTGGGTGTGTTGGATCGCTATCTATGTCGACCTGAATTCCTGCTGAACCTCAGAGCAGACTAGAAGGAGCATCCGCATGCAAATTATGACAGAATTTCCTGCTGTGTACTAGTTCATAGTTACCACACACACTTGATCATCTCTTTCTCTATCAGCATTTCACTAATGTCACTGCATGATTGTCTTTAATCCCACATCCTAAGTTTCGCAATCAGAATAGGCAATGACCTCGGATCCAGCATCGCATGACAACTACCACTTCTGGTACCCAAATAAATGCGATCATAAGATCTCTAAGACCGTCGAGCAGGGTTTCCATTTCGACCACATACTGACTCAACTCAGACATTCTAACATCATCAAGGGAAAAATGCCAGATCACAGAAGTAACACCACTACAAAACTAGAAACTCAGAGCTCACAGAGTCACAAACTTGCCTCGTAACTTCTTTGTTAGAAGCTGATCTGCTGATCCCACTCTCAACGACCCCAACTCAACAAGGTGTACCCAAACTAGCTCCTAAATTCTTTTTAGGTCATGACGGAAATTATCTAGTAACCCACCCCAGTAGTCAGTACCCCTTACTTTCAACCCAACTCGTTCCCCTGACCCAGTGATTCAATGTGGACAATTACATAGACGCTAATGAGGCACGTCTACATTACTACATTAGGAGAGCTAATGGAAAGCTTCTATAACAGGAAAACTAATGGAAAAGGACTGAAAACTCCCAACTGTAATCTGGAAACTTCACCACCAAATTTACAGTTGATGGGATTCTATTCTTGCGAGAAAGCTTACAGCCTTCTTTAGCACTAAGTGCCTGAACTAACTCGTGGAAGTGCATCTAGAGCCCCTTCTTTTCCACCAGCAAAGATTAAAGAGTAGGGATGTTTCAGAGCTCCCCCCTGCACATAATCTGTGTTCGTTGCAAAAATATACTCATACTAATGAAACTTGAGGAATAATAGGAACAAGAGACCAAAATTTTTTTAATTTTTTTTTATTAAATTTTTTCAATGGAGCTACTTATAGGTACAGGTGCAGAGTTTGTCATCAGGGTTTGTTGTGGATCCCTTACAAAGAAGCTATCGGAGACACCATCTCTAGACTCAAACGTCATGGGAAATGAACCATCCAATCTACTCATGAGATGAAGTCCAGATAAATGATCACCCCAAATATCATATGTGTATCGGTCTTCAGGATTTGCTCTTTCCTTTGCTTGAACTGCTTTTGCGGGGTGAAACTTTGGTCCAGGAGCACGAGCAAGTGGAAAAATTCCCAATGTGGAAGCAGACGAATATGGCAGGCCCGAGGCAGACCTTCCTGTCCCAGGAAATGTTGCAGAAGACGAAAGCATTGGTTTACTTGCTGTATTCCTTGGACAAAATGGTTGTTGTTGGGTGTAAAACAGATAGTCACTACAATTTCGATAAACTTCTACAGGAGAAACTGTTTCTGGATTGAAGGTGTTTGCTTTGCCATCTAAACTTCTGTCACAAATGAATGAACTTGACTCATGAGAAGACTGCCCGAGAGTTGAGGGGGAACATGTATTTTTAGGTGATGGTGTTGTGCTGGGGGACATAGGAGATGACGGGGAGGAACTTGCACTTTGACTGCTGGAAACTTCTATGTGCGCCATGAGACCTGAAGTAGCGCCATTTCTTTTCTTTGGCCGCCTCCTCTTATCTTTGCGAGTTTTGACTGTCAAACAAACTGGTGGTGGTTCCAGAAGTTTGCCACTGCTCTTTATTTGTATAGACTCAGAGATCAGTGAGGGTGAAAAGCTGGTTTCATTAGTAGCATCAAAGGAATCAGCAGTCTCACTAAGGCAGTCCGCATGGTCCACCATAATCCCCTGCTTCAAGTCCCCATGACGAGCACTAATGCGTGTAAGGTCAGATGTTGCTTCCTTTCTTTGAAGTGATTTCAAGTTAGCCATTTTAGATGCTTTGGCAGACTTCCCATTTCCCTGGTTGCGCTGTAAAGTTGATAACCTCTCTTTTGGCCTTATAAGAGGAATAGATGTCTTATCACCTCTGATCAAGTAATCCACGGAATCAGAGGGCATGATTTGGGGCATTATGAACCAAAACAAGAGGAGCATTAGAACAGCAGCTACAACCATGGCAGTGCAACATCTCTTTACCCGTGTGTAGAATATGGACATCCTACAAAGCTTAAGCATGTTTGCAGGAATAGTTGCTTCCATCGGTACTACAAGTATTCCAGCAGCCAGCTTGAACTCAAGGTCCCTCTGTACCACAACCCCAGAAAAATCTGATTGGTACGAAATCCCGAGCTCCAGTGACTCTCCTGGCACAAGAGAAAACCCCTTGCAATTATGGACTAAAAATCCCCCCAGTCCACATGCTGCCCCTGAAACTTGAATCCTCTCAACTTTAACATCAAAATCACCAGCATTTAGAGCAAACAGCTTCTTCAATAATGGCTTGCGACACCCAGCACAAGCATCCTCAACAGAAGGTAGGCTAAGCGGATATGACAAATTCAGAGGAGAAGGCAAGTTCATATTGAAATGGATCTTGTGCTTAGGCTCTGAACCCTCAAGCAAGATTAGGGAGAGCAACCCCCCGATTCCATGCAGAGATAACTGTTCTACACCAGAAAGATTGTTCCTTATCAAAGCTGAGCTCTTCCATTCACAGCGATTTGAAGGGTGAAAGAAGATAGGACCCAGTGATGCCGTGCCATGAGGATGCAGAAAGGCTTCAGTCACTGCATTCTCCACCATGGAAAAGCCATACCTGCTTGGATCAGAAGAACCATGATGGATAGGATTACTCGACCAAGGTGGTTGTAGATGACTATAATGCGGTTTGCAATTATCCACAACTTCTACTGGATTTAGAATCAGTTGCACGGTGATGGGTAGATGGCTGGGGTTTTTGACAGTAACTGACTTCGCATAGTATCTGTCTACTGGCAGTGGTGCGAAAAAAAGCTCATGATCATCTAGCACATATAGCCCACTCTTGGTGCTCGGATCCCTCCATTTCTGAAGCATCAATCCATCCCCTTCTGCGTAACCCATTGCCTTTAGAGTATAATATGAAGATATAGTGTTATTTCTAAATCAAGGAAATCATCAAATAGCCAAAAACCAAAATAAGATTTTCATAATGAAGCCAACATGGCCAGCTTTATAGGGGAAAAAGAGTGAACACAGTGCGCAGTCGAGAAAGGATGTTAACACTTGACAATTTCTTATCTATAAATAAGGCAGTTAAGATGCAATCAGGACATTAAGAGAGGCGCACTATAAAGCAAAATTACCACAAAGAATCATCAAAACCATCAGAATCACCAACAAGAACGGAAAAGGATTCACACATGCAGGCAGAAAGCAGGATTGTTTTATACCTTAGTTAATACTGGTGATTTCTTGCAGCTCAAACATCTTGTTCTACTGCTAAAATCAGAATTGTCAGGAAGATAAGGCTGCAAATCCAGTTGTCTTGTGGAACAAATACTAAAAATTTCTTGGCAGAAAACCTCGAGGTGAGGACTGCTTGAGTCATTTACCAGTATTTGTAGCCCACAGCTCATGCTTGCATCAGGCACCTCGACAAATAAATCAGAGTTGACATCAGAGGTATTATAGGTTACCAACGCTACCTGTGTGACACTTCCAGGGAAAAGGAGGCCTTCCATGTATTTGATCTCCAAGAGCTTCTTGCTTTTAGTAACTTCACTAATCCTAACAACCTTCAGCAAATGAGACGCACTGTTCCTTACAGACAAAGCGATAGTAGTTTCACATTCATTACAGCTCCCAACAGCCTCAATAGACGCTGACACTGCAGCTTCTGTGTCTTTCCATGTTGCGGGTTTGTCTATGGCGGCCTCAAAAGGAATTACAATGGTATCTTTCCCTCCCTCCAAGGGTCTAAGCAACTGCATACATATTGCACCCAAAACCTTTCCGTCTAAAAAAGGTGAAAAGGCTACTTCGAAAATGTTTTCAGTTCTGTGAGGGCTAATAACCCAGTTGTTAAGAGGCTTGATTGCCATAACCACACGGTCCAATTGCTCATTATTGCCATTTGAGCCCTTGTTAGCACCAGAAAAGATATGTTCATCAAAACCTTGAGGATTCTGTTTTCTACACATTGCCTCGGTTAAAAGAGTGTCACTACCTCCAGTTACTGAGAGGGAAGCAATTATTTCCTCCAAGTGAATGGCTTCATTGAAAGGATTAGTTAGTGATAACTTCCTACTCAACCAACCACTAGAAGAAACATCCATGCCTACCAAGGGTACCAAGCTGTGGGGAGATTCAACAGCCCTGCCTTCAGCCTGAACCAAGAAACCACCCAAACTTGTCTGTAAAACAAGTTCAGCTGAAGATGAACCCAGCCACTTAGGCAAGAAAACAAAAGATATGGAGGCAACGTCACCAGGTCCTAGAACTACCTCACTATAGTTGAAAGGATAGAACTGTGAGTCAGTGCTCAATGGTTCATAAACTTCTATCACGTCTTTGTTGCAGATATTCTTCAACCTCAAGAAAGCTACAGAAGGATGGTATAAATAGTTCTGTCCCCAATCTAGCTTTTTGGGGCTTATACTAAGACAAGGAGACGACATTTCAGAAGACAAAGACTTTTCTATCTCTATGTTGTGTGAGCCAAAACTTGGCTCTCTCTTTCTCAGTAAATGACCTCCACAAGGAGAAAGAACAATTTGATCAGTAGTATTTACACTAGGAGGAGATGTCTCATGATCAAGCCATCTGAAGTTCAGAAAACATGCAAGAGTGACCCCATCCGGTAAGTCAAACACGAAACTTTCTGATGACCAACTATCATTACTATAATTTCTGAAACTGGAAGAAGTTTTGGGTAATCCAGCTTCTGAGCTCCTCCTGTTAACATTGGAATTTCCTCTACTCGGGAATTGTTCTTCTTCATGAGAATCATATGATGCCGAAGAAAAGGAACCCAATTCGGAGCCACTACAAACATCCCCTGTGACAGGAACCTTCTTCTGACATCCAGGCCCATAATTCAAACCATAATAACTCGAGTAAGAATCCTGCAAACCAACATCACTATTCTTGATCGGGCTAAGAAAGGGACTACTATCTAAAGGTCTGCACATTCCTTCCAAAGAACATCTTCCACATTCAGCCAGGTAAGCTAGGGTGCAAAAGATAACCAAACTCACCCAAATGAAAAACCCAGTGGCTGGCTGCAACATGTCCCTGAATAATGCATGAACTCACATGTAAGCTAAAGCAGACTGCGCATAATGAACCTATAAGTTAGCATAGCAATCCAAACCCTATGTTACATGGATTCAATTTCGTTTGCACTGTACAGGATACTGACTATTCAACAAGGATTCAAACACCAACATGAAGGTCAAAACGCATAATATTTTCAGAATACTCGCAAAATCTAACACCTAGACATCCACCCACCCATGTTTACTAACTTGTACCTCAATATATCTAAGACAAACTAACTGAAAATGCAAATCATTGTAGCCGCGAAATCAAAATTCGATTACTAATATGGGATGGAATGCCAACAAAACCAACAACAACCCAAAAAAAGGCAACAAATTGCAATAACATTAGGCCATAAAAGAACGGGGTATGTACAGCCATTACAAGAAAAATAAGATGGCAAAGGTGACTTCATAAACAAGATTCAATCTTTTTTCTTCAACATGACATGATTACATCATCCCAACTGAATCACACATTTAACCAAAAAAAAGGAATCTGGAATAATCTACATACATAAATGCACTGCGTTCATCATAAGCAATAACTTATGGAACCCACATGATTGGATTTTTTATTCTTTTTACCTGTTCAAGTAAAAAAAAGCTTCAAACTTTCATTCATCATAAACAATATATTACCATTTTCAACTTCTGTAAGTTCAGTTCATAAATAATCATCTCATTTTAACCCATTTTTTACCCACTTTCCAAAAATAAAAACCCCAGATAAATAGCTAAAATAAGCAAGTACTATAAACCCATCAAAATACAAATACAAAATATAATGAATAGAACAGTTGACACTTTTACCAACAAAAACATACAATAAAAACTTTAAAAAAAAAAAAAAAAAAGTAGGATATATTGAAGAAAATGAGCTGAATAATAATACTAAAAAAAAAAAAAAGAGAGAAATAAGAAAGATGAAGACTTTATTGGGTTTTGGGGGGTTTTACATACCAGTTAAGCTTGAAGTTGAAGCTAGAGTTGCAGAAAATGAGGTTTCTGATTAATTGTGTGATTAGGGTTTTTCAATGCCTGATTAATCAAAAATAATGCACACCATTCAAGCCTGCCTGCACGTTTCTTTGTTGGGTTTTTTCCATTTTTTTTTTTTTTTTTTTTTGAAAAAATTTATGGGAGTGTCTCAAATATAATTTGGGCGGAAAATGGCGTTTTATTTGGACACCAGATGATAAAAAGGAGTGGCCTGGGACTACGAGCAAGAAAGGCAACTACTAGAGGTGAGAGAATTAGCTAATGTCTATTTACCCTATTGCCCTTCCATTTCTCTTCTACGAGAAGCTATACTATCGAGTGGAGTACTTCTGGTCAGTTTGGCCAAACACACACTTCTATTTCACTCTATTGTCGGAAAAAAACAAATTTTACTTAATATGACCATCCTTGAATTAATTATGTTTATATCAAAAAAAAAGTTAATTCGATATTTTAATAATCAGTTCTTAAATTTTCGAGATTTCGAGATGATAATGCCAATGTAAAAATCTTTGTTTGTGACATGGAACTACGCCACGTGCGTAAATAGTTATTAAGGTGTGTGATAGTCGTTGTTCGTTTGATTATGATTACAAAATTGAATTTGGATGTGGGTTTTCACGGGATTTTGATCTCATCACTTAATTCCTGCATTTTACTATCACATAGCATTTCTAGTATGAACGCGCTAGGCTTTTAGTTTATTTATAACCATCATTAGGATGGGCTAGGAGACTAAAGTATTATGAGGATAACTCATAAGAATGTAGTAGTAATTAAGGTGTTGGGATCCTCTACAAAATGAACTCTACTTGGTAGAGTTTGCCTAAAAAGGAAAGAATAATTTTTTTAACAATTTATTTGTGACCCTTAAAATTCTTTATTTTTTGTCTTATTAATTGTTTTGGTAAACTCTACCAACTCTACCAAAAACAAACTCTAGAGGATCCTTACCCGTAATTAAGGTTATAATTCATGTCAACTTTTGTTGAGCGTTTAACTCAATAATTGCCAAGTATGTGGTCAAAATCGCCACATTTTCTAGGTGACGCAATTAAAATGAAGCTGGTCTCATAATGTCGTCTTTAGAAATCTTATCGTTAGTTAACCTTATTTGTGTAAACATTTCTACAATATATCGACAATGTTACTACAAGACATATAGTATATATTATTTTCACCATTAACATCTATGTCTACACATATATTGACCTCTTATCTCTAAAATTAAACCTACCTCAAAAATACCCTTAGGTTGGAGCACTTCTTTCTCCACCTACTATCTTTTACAAACTTCACAATAGTGGTTGTATATCTTCTGGTTAAGATTCATTGTTTTGTGTCCTTTTAAAGTTATCTTATCTTGTATACATACATTTCTTACGGTTGTTCTTTCTCTTCGACAGACATTTTTGTTTAATATGTTCACACAAGTAACATATAAAACACAAAAGTAAAACAAATTAAAGTTGATCACAAGGACCAATCCGTATCTCATTTAGTCAAATCCAATCTCACCCTCCTCTTAATCGATTAATTTGGTGGTTCCTTCTTCCATTTAATGTCCTAAATTCGATCACCTTTGTACAAGACTAGGTGATAACTAATACGACAAAGGGCTTATTGAAGTGTCAATCCTAATTCTTTTGTTACAATAATTTTAGACAACTCGATCACAGTTGAGCTTTTTTAACTTGTATATGTAATACGGATTACATGCAGCGATGCAGGTTTTAGTTACAAAATAATTTCTCGCAAAGATGACAATATAAGTAGAAGCGAGCGAGTCCAAGTCTAACCAATAAATTAAAGTTGACTAGTACGGAGTGCCATTTATATATTATTTTATTTTTCAGTCAAAATTTATACTGTTTTTAAGAAGTTAATAATTTAATGTTGAAAAGAATCGAAGGGTAAATGTGTAAATATGAAGAAAGAAAACCAATAACCCCAAAGTTAACTTGTGGGATGGGGAAGTGTTACAAGACCTTTATTAAATTGAAAGTTTCATGGGGATGACGAAGGTGATAATGACTGTGATTATGATAAGTGAGCTTATATTAAGAGTATCAAGGGGAGTGCTAATAAGGTGTTAGACGTGTTATTTATGGCCGTAAAACTCTTAATCTGCTTTTGATTTTGATCTTCGTATTAGGTGGGGTTTTACAAGTCAATGTTTGATGATGAACTTTTGTTTTCTTTCGTTTGCTATATTACTACTTGATTATCAAATTTTTTGACAAGTTGTTTGTTGAGGTAATTTATCTTTTTAGCATGTAAAAATCAAAATAGTTACATCTTTAATATATAATAATAATTATCGATCGGTTATTAGGCTTGGCAACATTCATATCTAAAATCCACACACGCTGGGCTCATATAAAGTTACAAATTGGGTCATTATTTTGCCAATTGGCAGTAATTAATACTGTCAAGTCAAGCTTGTTGAACCTGATCTATATTACAAGTACTGCATTGGCAAAATGCAAATTTTCCCCTCGCGATCAATTTCATTGATTGCATCATGAACTTAATCGTCTCAAAGATAAAAGAGCGGGGATGTAAGGTGATTTACTCATGCGCTTACTAGCATCTGAATTGAAATAGCATTTAGGCAGCTGACCATTTTATGAATTCGTGTTCTACATCGTATTAGACACGTACATGTAATTTGAAAAAAGAGTATTGTAACTTACTAGGCAATGTTTGACCAACACAATTATGGTGTATGCTTATATGATGACCTACATCACTAGGCTAAGTTTTATTACTACAAACAACCACACTGTCTTTTTGATTGCACTGTTAGGACTAATTTGCGGTAAGGAGATATACGCTAGATAGGAAAATCCCTTATCCACTCTTAAATTAAATAGACTAAATATTCATTTTACTATTATAATAAAAGTACTTGGAAAAAAGAAGCATATACTAGTATAGTACAGTGAGTGAAAATTCAATCAAAGAATTGACCTAAAAAAAAAAAGAAAGAAAGAAAACATTCAAGTACAAATTCTTATTGGTGAAATTGTACAAAAATTCAGGAACAAGACAAGACTCTCAAAATTTAAATAAAAAATTCCATTAATTATTGAACTACTGTTGTTAGAAGAAGTCGCATCCCCATGTCATTGGCTGAGATTCCAAAGAATCTTGGGAATTTAATTTCCAAGAAATAATAAACAAAGGGGTAGGAGAGTAGGTCCCACGGAATCAAATGCCATATTTCGTAGTCATGTTCGATGGGCCCACAATGTGAAAGTGGGCCATAAAGCCCACAACAGTGAATCTAACACTGGGGGCCCATTATGCCCGCCGTTTTAAGGCTCTTACTGACGATCTCCGCACCTTACTTACGGGAATATTGCGTTTATGATTATCCCTCTCTCTATGTTAGCTTCACTCGAGCTAATTTTGTAAGACAAGATTTATAATTTTTCTTAGTTACGACCACGGTTAAAATAGTAGCCGAAATATGTTATTCACTACATTGTTTTTATATGTTTAGGAGGTATGTCGGTATATGGTATACGTAGAGAAAAAGAATGGATAAATGGTGAATGGTAGGAATATTTGGTGGGTAACTTACCAATTTGTCTTCTTTTTAATGCTTACATATCCATTCCATAGTACTAATACTCGTATTTCATTACACGGATAACTGGAGGTTTGGAACTCATTTGTCAGATGTGTGCCAAAGAGAAAAGGATGTAATATTTGTCTAATGGTCTTCAAACTTTTATTATTTCAACTACACAATGAAACCGAACATTTCCTTTTCTTCTCTCCCTCAATTTGTCACAAGTCACACGACTCACAACTCATGATTACACCATAAGTTCGCATCATATTTCAATAATTTCGCCAACAATACCATACACTAATCATCAACCTGAAGCCCGAACCCAAATAAACCATGGCCCATGGGCAGGAACGCCTGTTCCATAAACAGTTGTTTCGAAAAGGCCCAGCTAGGAGATGGCCTATTTAGAAATAAGCCCAATATGGTATCGCAGAAGTAGTGTTGGACTTGGACTCACATTTGGGGTACCCTGATGTAGTAAAAATTTTAGGGACCCTTTATACTCGTATTCACAAACAAGTGTGATTTACCCCGAAATTTAATTGGTTAGTAATGTTAAGTTGATAAGGATCAAGGTTATCGTAATGGTTAGAAGCTCAATCTATGTGATCTCGTGTTCATATTTTCATATTATCAACCACGCAGCATCAGCCTGCTCGTTTGTACCAAAAAAAAAAAAAACTTATTATGTTGATGCACTTATAATGAAAATAAGATACGACAATACTAAATACAATTACACAAACATTGTCACTCTTATTTATTTATTTTTTTTGTGGGGAGTCACTCTTATTTAGTTATTTTTAAAGAGCATACTGAGGACAATTTTCTTTTTCCGTGTAAATTAATTTGAGATTTATAAAAGTAAAGACGCACGTAAAGAACATATCTATGCACATGAAATCATGAGCTCATATGACCGTCATTTTCCAATTTATTTTATTTGCTTGCTGATCAATGGCAAAAAGAGTGAACGAGGACATCCGTATCAAGTGGAGTATATAAGAAGTTACAAACATAGGGAGTATTCTTTCAAAAAGGTACTTAAATAATGTATAAGAGCCAAATTACTGTACACATTAAAGAAATTCTAATTTAAGTTGGTACACATACAAGTTTATTATGTTTAAGGTTTTATATGTAGTCCCTTGTTCTTTGGAAACCAAAAGCAGCAAAATTGACCCACATGCCCGTGTACATAACGCATGCTTCAAGATTCCCATTCTCTCAAGGGAATAATGCTAATAATTTTACGAGAAAAGGAAGTGTTTCTTTTTCACTCAAGTCGTCCTACAAGAGCTTACATATACTTAAAAGTAAAAAAGCAAGCTTAAGTTCGCGAATTCATGTCAAGCAAGGATGATTGAGTTACGAGTTACATGGTTGTCGTATTGTTTTCGAATACACTACTAAACATATTGTCATTAGTTATAAGTTAGTTGCAATCGAATTTCTAACCTTATTATGTTCGTGAACATTCCTTCTTTTTTCCACTAAAATTATTCTAAATTTCGCAACACACTTATTTTTGAACTTTTTGACGGGCCAACCAGCAGTGGCAAAGCCAGGTTTGAGAGAAGGGGGCACAAAATTATAAACCAAACATGAATTGCATATTTGAGAGTCTTTTAACCAAAAAAATAAAAATATAAAGAGCCAAAGTGACAAGGCTTGAACTTAGGTAGTCTACAATTTAAAATGGACCAAGTTCCACTAGTCTATAACAATTTATATGCACATGGGGGACATAAATATTATATGTACTGATATATTTCAGAGAGAATTAGGGAGCACGTGCCCCCCGTGCACCCCCTGGCTATGCCACTGGGGCCAATAAACCTAAGTAACTTTCTTATTTGGTCTTATTTTCGCAACCTCATATCATGAATTCTAACTATGGGATCTATCATATTAGGTTTCTAAAGTTATACAGTCCGATTCTCTATTAACTCCATAAAAAAATGACTATTTCGAGGATCTTGACCTATTTTTGACTTGGCATCATGTGCAACGCAACCAAAAATGTCTACTAAAAAGTTACAAAGGTCCAAAAAAATAAAAAGTGGGATTATTTTAAGGAATATAAAAATCGCCGTAACTTTTTATTAGTTGATTCAAATTGATTATTGAAGACAAATCTTTGTTCCTGGCCAAGCAATCTAGGCTTGGGCCCTAAATTGATTGGCATTTGATTTTCTAAGGCGGGCCCATGGGCTTTTTTCTAATTACCAAACTACCTTAACCTAACTACCAAACTAATACCACTCAGTGTTAAGTTTACTACTCTTTTTAGTACTGATTACTTTGTGGTCAAAATGACTTTATTAGTTCATCATAGTGGTGACTTTACAATAATAACAATAGAAAATTCTTAACTTATTAGGTAAAAGAACTTTATTAGCAACATTCAACTTTCCAGATTTGTAATTTTTTTTTTGTAAAATAATCAAAGGCATGGATATAAAATAATACCCTTAATACTCGGCATTTACCCCACAACTACTACGTACTCTGTTGAAACATGTAATATCATCGTTCATAATATAGATTCAGTAATCCCTCGATCAATTAAGCGGATATTGAGATTTAGTGTTCGGACGTTAAGTACGAGTATATTGGTTTTACTTTGTGCATTTGGAATCTTAATTAACATAAGATCGAGTGTGATGATATAGTATCATACAAATAGAGTAGTCCGACCCTTTAAATTCACCCATTTCTAGATTTTTCGTATATAAAAATGAAAGAAAAAAGCAGCGAATATGATCAATGTATGGATGGAAACTGACGATGTGTAAATAGTAGTCATTTGAGTAAATTCATAGTGGGGAAAATGTTAATAATACTCTTGTAAATTTGAAGTCACGTACCTATATAGTCATGGCAATTAGGATGATTCTAGAAGTCTATATGTACACAATAGCAAAATTATTTATAACATAATCAAGTGTGGTAAATTAAAGATGACATGCAGTAAAAAAATATGATTGTGTGCAGTAAATTTATGACATTAATGGTAAAATCAACATTGTTACACATGTATCAATAGAAAGAAAGTTGAATTGATTTAATTCCAAAATTAATGACCCTTAATTGGCATTTAATAAATCAATGACCCTTAATAATTGACTCTTTTTCCCTATAATCCATCATTTACCAAATTATACAACAAATTTTACTGCACTTCAAGTATTTCTACTACAAATTTGGCATAGACATTTTTTTCACTTGTCTACATTTAAACTCCTACCATTTAATTTCCATATAATAATTGATTAAAGTAAGACGTCATTAATAATGTGTTGGGATCCTCTAGAGTTGAAAATGAACTCTACTTGGTAGAGTTTGCCTAAAAAGGCAAGAATAATTTTTTAAACAATTTATTTGTGACCCTCAAAATTCTTTTATTTTTTGTCTTATTACTTGTTTTGGTAAACTCTACCAACTCTACCAAAAACAAACTCTAGAGGATCCTTACCCATTAATAATCGTAATAACTAATAACCAATAGATTAACCATGCCAGTTTTCCCTTAAAGTAAAGTTGTCATGCACGTGAAACTGAACAAAATAAAAAACATTCTCTTTTTGTGTATATATTAGACAGCCCCTTTTAATTTGTTCCGAACATACACATGTATACTCGCTCTGTATTACTGTATAACATCGTTAAACATTTAAACTTCAAATTTACCACGATTTCAAAGCTGTAATAACTAATAAGACGTAGGTAATTTCCGGAAAATCCTAACATCGAATAATATAATATGCATTCTTCATTTCATTTCATTATTCTCAAATCTCAATACTAATACAGAAATTTATATACACTTCGAATTTCGAAATTGAAAAATCTACAAATAAATCCGTTAAACTAGATCCAATCACAATATATATATATATCTTTATAAAATACCTAATCTAAACTAGGAAACTAGGAAACAATAAAAATGAACTAATAATCAGTTGTTGATCGAGTGACCGGCACCTGGGCTATGCCCCGGAGCCGTGGGTCGAAACTCATCCAACGTTTCGGCCGCCACGGAACTAGTGAACTTTCCGGCTACCACTGCCTCACCGCGTCCATGCGTTGCCATGACGGATTCTGCGGCATGCAGATATCTTGAGCTTGAAGCAATCGCTCTACTCTTACATTTTTTGTTGCACTTCAAGTGTCTTGCTGCTTCAGTGACTTGAAATTCAAGACTTAAAACCATCAATACAAGAAAAAGCAATGCACAAACACTCACAATCTTACTTCCCGCCATTAATTACTTAATTACAGTTTTTAATTAACAGAAATAATTAAGCTTTATTATTAAGTGTTATTAGTATGACTTACTAAAAATGGAAGTCAAGAGAGATTGGAGGAGTATTAATTAAGTAAGTGTTGTATGTATTTGATGATGATTAATGCGGCACTTAAGTGGGAGGTATTTAAAGGGTGTGCACTAGCTAGAAGGGAAGTGGGGGAGTAGCTAAACGACATCAGTGTATGTGAACAGTGACTTTTACAGTTGTATCATTAGAAAATAAATCCCCTCTAATAATACTTCATTACATACATACTCTAATACTCCTATATACGATCGAGTATATAATACTACTTCTTTTTTTTTAATATACGGTGGAAAATGGAAGTGGACATACAATACAACAGATGTTAACAAAATTAAATGAGAACGACTAATATAATAAGGAACAAATAATATCATGATAAAGTAAATTGACCAATCTAAAATGTAGAGGGTAAAGAAAAATATCATTCGGAACCGGAGGAAATAATTAATATCGACTTTAGTATGTACAAATACTTAATGATTGACCCTACAAAAAAAAGGTTATATATTGTGAAATAAAGAAAGGCCCTCACGGCTGGGAGATTCGATCCTTGGGCATGGCATACAGAAAGAGAAAAAGGGTATAAATAGAAAAAGCAATAGTAGTGGGGCGGCTTGTCCTTGTAGCTTGGAGCGAGGGTGGAAGGTGCTCGTGTGATGATTGGCAAACTAGTCTTTAATTTGTTGATGAGTTGTATACTTGTAATTTGTATATATGTCTTCGTTACTTGAAGGAGCTACTCATTAGCTTGAGAGATCCTACATATATACCATATAATAGTTAATTAGGACATTGGCTAGTATATACTCGTATTATATCATGCGAAATGTACAATATATATATATATATATATATATATATATATATATATATATATGCGCTGTTAAGTAAGTCAGTTTTATAGTTGGAAAAAAAGACAAGTTATTGATTGCTTATAGGCCAAATTAGTTTTGGTGGTTGTGATTTTTGGGGTTTAATAAGTAGAGGAACAAAGTGCATATGTATAATTAGATTCATCGTCTTATATAAATTAGTTTCAGACCGATAGCACTAGACTTAGACGTATGTTCTCAACATCCCCGATATTTTAATCTAATACAATACTCGAAATCGAAATAACCAACTATATATTAACCGATTTATTAAGTAATAATGGCGATCCAGGACTCATGAGTGAGAGAAAAGACAACTTTTAATTTGAAATACGTACTAGTGTACTACTATAGGCTTTAATTATAATTAATTGATAGGCACATCTGGAGCAACACCAAATAAAGTGGTCGTTAATTAGTGTGTAGTAGTATAGAGTGTATGTGCTTTTCACCAATTCAAAGGGTAGGTCGTACGACGTAGCTTTATATGCCCATGCACTATATGCACCGCCCACTAACAGTTAAGGGCTGCAATTGGAAGCATTTCAATTGAATAGTGCCCTCGTATGTCCTTAAGAATTTGGGGTACTACTTAAACTAATCACACTAGCTAGTTACCTACTTTACAGTCCCGCTTCACCGTTAAACTACTTCTTGACGAGTGACCCTTGGCGGTCTCAAGCTGTAGACAAAGCTCATGGTTACTATTCAAGGACAACATATATACACCATCTATATAGAACTATAATACCGTCCAACTGATTATAATAAGATTCTTCGTTCATAATATATTAGATTAATATTGCAATTTGCGAGAGGGATATCATTATACTAATGAATTACATGTGTCGATCGACACTATGTTGAATTGGAAAATAGCTCGCTCTATCAACTCTGAGTATTAGTTAGAGGTAAGTCAGTAAGTCACGTAATTGTTCCAACATAAAAAGTTTGTACTACTTGTGTAATAATTCAGCCGAGGACAACTTGATCGTCCTCGGTCGACAAGGTTGATTATGCATGCAGTTTATAATGGTTTTTTCAGCGCGTATGTTCCTTTGCACTTTACACTATAGCACTAAATACATTCGCGATATGTTTGTTTTAGTACTGGTTGGGATCGATCGCAGGATGCCAGGATGGGAAATGATATAGTTTAAGCAACTTGCTAGAGGTTTACAGTGTAGATACAATTAATTTGTCTACAATGTTAAATTGAGTAAGTGGTAGTAAAATTGATATCGGAGTAGTAAAATTAATTGTAATGAAAAATTCAAATAGTAAAATTAATTGTGTGAGTAGTAAAATGATTGCTGATTGTAGACACTTTTGGGTGTCTATACTGTAGACCTCTAGCATTGTCCATAGTTTAATTTCTATTTAGTGAACGCAGTTTAATTTGGCGGTTGTACAACGCTATGAGACACCTTCGATTGAACTCACTCGGTGTTCTAGAAATTTTGCTCAATAGGCCAGGGTCACAAAGAGTCATTTTTGTTTCAAAGGTTGCATAATAATTTTGACTAAATTATCCCCTATCCAACATGCATATATATATATATATATATATATATATATATATATATATATATATATATATATATATATATAAATACGATGATCCAAATAGTCTATATATAGACAATATATAGGAAAAATTGTCTGTAACTTGGTCAATATATGTACTTCCGGCGATACGGGGAACGTGCTCGATTTTAGAAATCACCAAACTTATTAGTTACCGATAGATCATAGTTTTCGAGTCCTTGAAAAGCTGAGGGTAATAATAAGAAGATTGGTCGATCAGGTGTCCTTATTCAATGTGGTACATACATACTCCGTAATATATATATGGAATCGATCAGTTGGCATACATGCCTAGTGATAGAGATCATAGTAGTGATTTACACTATTTCAATGCAAATTTGAATTCACACTCTTTCGTGTGAAGAGTCACATTTCTTAATGCTTGTTGTGAAAAATTAATCCTGAAAATGCAAAATTAATCATTGCAAAAAGAAGCTAATTATACTTGTAAAATGAAACAATGATTTAATATTTATACACATTCCAAATGGATAAATAATGTTACAAAATATAAATAATAACACTATTAATTAGTTCCATAATTTTTTTTTCTCTGCATGGTACTCACAGCATGCGTGCGTGTAGACGTCGGTACGTAACTACGTACACTACATACCCTGCCATACTACTAGCAGTAGTTAGTAGTTACTAGTTAGTGATCGATGAGACACTCCCACAAAGCAACGGAGCTAGCTAATTAGAGAAACGCTACACATACATTTTAATTGCACTAATTTAATTTAATGACTAATTAATGACCAGCTCCAGGACTATGACCCGGGGCAGTTGGTCGAAAGTTATCGACTTCAGCCATTTGATCACCATCGTCGTCGTTAACACTACGCACTTCTTCCCCAACAAGTACATGCCTCCTAGTACTTAATTTTCTGATTTCAGCTTTCATAATTACCGCATGCTTAGATTTAGCAATGGCGACGACGTGATTATGATTCTTCCTCAAGCGCCTCCCCTCGACGTTTAGAATGACCTGAGAAAGAATGACGAGTGCTAAAATTAGAATCAAACACTTATTATTAGCTGCCATTTTTTTTTTTGAAGAGATATAATAACGATACAATTATTGTACGTGAAATGATGATCGTTATTATTCGACCGAGGATAATTTTTGTTATTTGGAGATAGGTTATAGCTTTGCTAGCTAAGTAATAACAAGGGTTTGATCGAATATTCGAATTGTATACTTAAGAAGCTGCTCTTCGTATACGTATATATATGAGAAAAAAACCTGCTAGCTAGCAGGAGAGTGAAGCTAAGCATGCATGTGAAGAACAGGTTGTTAGGAGATCGATGGAAGATACGGCCGTCAATTAATATAATTTACTATAGTATATGTTAATGATCAATAAATTTATAATGTTAGGCTTTTCCTGGTGGCCTGGAGTTTGATGCATATGTAGCTTCATCTTCACTGGTTTCATCTAATACAATTGCCATAATATAGTGGCATATTATATAGGATATACTCCGTATCGAGCAAGCTAAGGTGAACACTATACTTTCGAGGACTGCATGTGCATGTGTGTACTACGAGCCTATGTGCAAGATAGAGTAGTACTCTGTAATGGATGTATTCGTTCTTTATTAGTTCTTAAGTAACCCAAAACTTCACAACCTAGATCAGACGACTAAGGCCGAGACGCTGAGTATGTATGTTTTAATAAGTTAATTAAAACTCGATCATGAGTTTATTTCGAACTCGACAAACATAAAAAGTGTAAAACTTGTTAGTGTATTATATATGCATGCATGCACTCACACTCGCAGATTTTTTTGAAAATTCATCATCCCCATGAGACTTTAACCGTTTGATTTGAATCATAATTATTTACGATTTTGAATAAGCTAAGTATTATCGAGTGTATGAGGATGATGAGTATGTGCACAAACAACAATTGATATCTACTCGTATAAAATATTTATACTTTTCTTCTTAGTCTTTTTTAATTTAAAGACTTAACTCCTACTAAAGAGTATCTACTTCCCTTTAATTTTAAAATAGTTTAGACTCTCTAGAGCCACAAAAAGTATTAGTACAAATTAAAAGTTTATTGTGTGTAAGAAAAAGAAAGGACTACATTTTGTAATGTTACAAAGAATATTCCGGAGCATGAGGAAAGATGTCGTTGGACAGCCTTGTATATGAGCTTGGAGAGTTGGACGCTCCACACATGGTGCAGATTTTAGGCTTGATTCAACTTTCAGGAGTCATGCACCGAGATCAACTTGTGTCTAAACCTAAATTTGAATTCAGTTTCAAACGTGCTTGAATTGGGAGAAAATCAAATACGGAGTAATATATATGTAGGCAAAAAAGGTATGACGATTGAACATGGATCGGAGGATACTGAATTTATGTTCCGAAATAAGTAGATATTGAAGGCATATATAACCGTTATGTGGATTCATAAACTTAGGAGTTTCTGAGGTACATATATACAAGTTTAATTACGATAATCTCCTCTTCTTAAGCAGTTGGCCGGGGTGAGTCTTTCCCTAATCATACATGCGCAAAAATTACACTTAAAAAGTTACCTGATGATTACAAATTTCCAATCTGTAAGAGACAAAGTTTGAACTAATGAAATTGAATTGTGTAGGCCGGCTTTAATTTGCGGCTGATGATTAATCGACAATGACAGGCAATAACCAACGTTGATCTACCTAATACTTGTGGCACACTGAGAACTTCCCAAGTATATGGAGAATATACGTCTGACCTACTTTTATGATATCTTTGTGCTCCCCCTATGCACTAGGGCCTAGGCACGCACGATACACCAGAATCATTAGAAGCCAACTTGTTCATAAAGCTCATAATATGCATGTTCTAGGGTTCTTGAGTAATCTTTGGAACCCAATTGACAATTTGACATCCATCTGAATAATTTATAATTTAATGTGTTTTACATCCGGTGAAATATACAATTATAACAGATTCGCATCTTTTAAAATATTATTCCCTATAGTTGGTAGAGTTTAGTATAAATGGAAAACATGAATAATAAAATTATAATCCCTTCATTTCAATATATATGACGTTTTCAAGTTACGAGACAAGTTTTGACTTTCAATTTCATAAAAATATCTTGTCAAAAATTATAAAAATTATACTATTGGATTCGTTATGAAATATACTTTCACATGATCATAATTTCATAATTTTTACCCTTATATTTTGAGAGATATCGAAGGTCAAAGAGGTGTCTCGTAACTCGAAAACGTCATATATATATTTTGAAATGGAGGGAGTATCTTTGAAAACCATGAATAAATCTACATGTTAGAGTTAAATTTCTATGTTGAGTAAACTCTACATTGTAGAGTTATTTTTCAACTTTAGGGGATATCAATCCAATTACAACAACTATTTGGTATGTAGGAAGGAATTTGATGGAATGGAAAGTAAGAGTAAGAAAAACGGGGAGAAACGAAAGGAAATGAAAGGAAATCCTTCTTCACAAAAATCGCGAGTTCAATTTCTTTTCTGCCCAAAACAGTAAGATCTACAAGCAAAGGAAGGCTACTATAAAGTTAAAAACACACATTTTCTTTTTGAATCTTTTGGATTTGTGACCTTTCAACCAAACAACGTAGACGTCTAGACGGTAGTTTCATTCATTTACCTTCTTCACCCTTAATTTCTTTCTGTCCATTTCTCCAATTCAGAGAAGTTGTTATACTTCTCACATTGAAAGAAATAAGGTTGAGTTTGAGAAGTTGAATTGGGAAGTCATTAAACTTTACCCATGTGGTTCAGTGTTTGTAATGATCATTTTCGCCTTGAAAAAATAAAATATAACAATGGACCATGACTACGTTTTTTTTTTAACACTCTGCACATAGTTATAATCGGGTTTAGTTCAAATTTGTGTTTACACCTTCAATGAGACGAGAGTTACACAATAGGCAAGTATTCTCTCCGTTCACCTTTAAACTTCATAGAGCCAACGAACACGCTTTTTAAGGTGGATGTACACGTTAATCACCTAATCAAAGTTCTAAAAAATTTTCATGACGAATTAGATCAATAATTTTATCTAACCCGTCATGCATTTTTTTTTGGAACCTAGATTAGCCAAAAAACGTGTACATCTACTTTAAAATGCGTATCTGTTTACCGTATAAAGTTTAAAGGCAAATGAAGGGAGTATGTGATTTCAGTGGAATGTATACGTATAGTGAAATTTCAATGAACTAAATGGACATAAAATGGACGGGCGCCCCTTGTCAGCAGGTTTAGCAAATCACGATCCCAAGACAATTGGGATGTCGAAATGGTGGAGCGCATCAACCCCCATCGGAAACTTACAAGGTACGATTCTCGCAATCTTCTAAATTTAAACTACTTCAATTTCTCTTTACGTTTCTGCAATTATTAATCTAGTATTATTCGAATAATTGTTGATTTGTATATAGTAGTAATATTCAAAATTAGTATATTCTAGGGTTCTTGGGCGTGCAATTAGGTCTAATTTTTCTGGGTCAAATTGGGGGTCTTTTTTTTTTTTCTTTTAATTTAAATAATTGAATCAAAGAATCACCAACCTATAAAATTATGATTTAATTAGAAGAATTAGCTGTCTCCACCATGTGCGGGCGCTTTACTTTTGTTAACCAATGGAGTTGGAGGTGTGTCGTTGAAGATTCTTGGTCGTCTATTTCCTCTTTTGTGATTTATCATGGTTTTGCCAAATTAGGAGCTTGAAAAGTGTTCTACTGGCTGTTCGTGTCGGGATTTGTTTAATCGAAAATCGGTCGCGAAATGGTTGCAATTTTTAATGTTTCTCAGTAGTTGTAGTGGTCCTCAAATGTTTGGGATTCTTTTTATGGCAATTCAAGAACTTTTTGCCTCATTTGGAAACCTTTATAATTCAACAACTTTTTTACACTAGGAATCATGGGAGTTGAATATTTTGATGGTGGTGGCCGGTTGTCGTGTTCTTTCCGGATTAAAATAGGTCTTCCAACCTGGGTGGTGAGTGGTGGGTCGTGAGTGGTGAGTAAATTTCTATGAGGCTGCGAGAGTTGATGTTGATTGTTGGTTATGAGAGGTTGTTGGGTACGCTTTAAGGACAATGTTCGAGTGCTTTTGCCAGTAGGACCATGGCAAATATACGGAACCTTTGTTAAAGGGAGTTCTAAGTCATAGTAATTGAATATATAAACTCCCGTTTTATGCTTGACTAGAGGTCTTTTGAGTGTGAGAGCCTTTTGCATTATTGCTCCTAGGATTTAGAATGAAAGAGATACAACAACTACAACTTTATCCCAATGCCTCCAAAGTTCCCGCCTATGGCGAGGTGAAGGGGTGGGGGTCATATTAGTGAACCATCTCAATAATGGATTAATAGCCTAAGATGATGCTTGTGGCCCAATATAATGTTATATTCTATAGGACGGATGTTTGCACGCCTTAACCATATGTTGGAACATAGAGTCATAGAGACGCTGCCTACCGATGACCATAATGAAAATTGCGTTAAAAGTCGCAATGATCGTTCACAACACTAGAAGTGTAAACAGTTTTGTTGGCCATTTTGTTTATTCCATTATATTTCAAAAACCAAAGAATAGCAAGTTTTTGGCTCCATTGGAAATGGAACTGTCAGAATAATAGAGATAGTAAAAGTAAAAACCTATAAATTGTGCCAATCGACAAATTTAAGTTTCATGCGATTTGGTTTGAGGCATAGTGTGCATAGTGAAAACCACTTTATGTCCTGTGAGGTAGTAAAAGAGTTGGTGTTTTTCTTCTGACTGCAGGTTTAGAAACCAGCTCTATATAGCTTTAAGTTGTAAGATTTTGCACACATGAGTACATGACCTCCTCACCTTGGCTTAGGTGGGAGTGCCGCTAACTGCATGACACTCTGATAGGCTGCATCTTTTGGGTCTCTGTGGCGAATGATCATAGAATCAGATCTTTTCTGTCCTTTTGATGCTGAAACTGTTGTGTGATAAATACTGAGTACTTTCTTGAAAAGTCCAATCATTTGGGGATTGAGACATTCTGAAATTTTACTATATTTCCCCTTTTACTTTGCAATTGTTTCTTTGGCTGCCTTCTTGACTTCTTTTGTTTGTGATTTGTCCATGTGAATGTAAACAGTTGGAAAGTGCAGCCCTCCTTAAAAGAACTGTTGTGATTTTTTTGGACCTATACTCCCTCGTCTCTTAATGAATGATCACTATTCCATTTTTGTTTGCGACTTTGTGTTAGAGAACTGATCACTTTCTGTAATAGGTCAGTGCACATAAGTTTTTTTTTTTTTTTTGTAGTTTTATATATTATTCTCTATTGAAAAAGCCAAATTAAAAGAGGTTAGATGAGAAGCCAATTTCGCTTTTGGTAAAGATGAGTTGTAAGGGTATTTCCACTCTTTTTTGTTTTGTAAATATGAATTTTAATTGATAAATTATTTTTTTTGGAAGAGGGAAATGTTACAGAGTTATTATTTTCTTTGAAGTAGTGAACTACACATGCAATATCTAATTCTTGCATTTTATTTTGGGCAAGATGGGGAGGGGAATCTAGATATGAAGTAAAAGAAGTATCTTAGATTTCAATTATATTCCTACAAATACTCCTTGTCCGAGCCTGACATGTAAGCAGAACTGCTAACCCTGTTACATTGTTCATGATAAATTGGAGTGGAGCTTGTTAGAAAGAATATCCCTTCTATATTTAGGCATGACTAGTTTGTGTTGGTTCACTGACATTCAGTGTTAAGTTTTTCTTACATGAAGATTAGAGGTGTTACTTTTCTGACAAAGTTTTGGTAATTGGCTCGGGCATTTTGATGCACCATTGCGAAGAATATGAGAATAATTAGGCTACAGGAATCTGATAATGACCAGTAATTAATTGAGTCCTTGTTGGTTTTAGTAATCGACATTAATAGACTTCTTTTATTTATTGATATCCTGTTCTGGTGTAGTATACTGCGATGATTGAGACTACAAAATAAAGGTAACATTGATTTCAGTTTGTAGGTTAGGATGTTGGAAGAAGTAGTGGGAAAATGGAGGAGATGGACATTAGGACAAGCATAGGTGATGATTTTCTATCCTTTTAATACTATTCAGCGGACATGTACATAGTGATAGTCCTCAGACATGGATTATAACAATAGCTAGTAATGAAAGATACACAACAAGATTTTGGTCTTACAACTTACATAATTTACGGTTATACTTCTAGTGATATATTTTGGACTTCGGAGCTATGGCTATTGACAGTTTACAGAAGTCTTTCAATGATTTGGTAATTGGCTTTCTCGTTTCCTCAAAAACTAGTTTGCATGCTGTATATCTATATTGTTATACTCATTTTATGAAATTTTCAGTTTATCTTTGTTATAATATTATTAACAACACTATTATTTTCCATACATTAGCTTACCACCATAATCACCATAAATTATATTATTTTCCATAAATTAGCTAATAATTTCCATATTATGTAATTACTTAGTGCTATCCAATTAATGAATGTCAAGTGTCCTTCTAGGAATGATTTGGTTTCAGGTTTTAATATGTAGTATTAGATTAGATAGGGTGGCTGGACTATGACCAGTTGGCCGGTAATCATCCGTCTCTCCTGCATTAGTGTGTGTCGTGCCGAGGTGTTTTGCTTGTTTTGATGTGTTGCTCTCACTATCGTTTACAGAAGAATGACCTGCTCCGGGGCTGTCTCCTGGTGCTGTAGGTCGGAAATCTTCTGTGCATTTTTCATTCGGACAGTGTCTTGATTCTTCTTTGTCGTTTTTGTTTACGTCTGAATGACCTGCTCCTGGACTCAGTCCAGGTGCCGTAGGTCGAAAATCATTCTCGGATGCCACAAGAGAAGCACCAAGGACTGAGCTGGAAGTTGGTGATTTTGATGGAAAATACTTTTTCTCTTCCGAAGCTCTTAGGCTTGGTTTGTTGCTGTCCTCTTTAGAATGGCCAGCACCTGGGCTGTGGCCTGGTGTTGTGTGTCGATAATCGTCAGCTGATAACGCAAGTCTTTTCCATAATTTAGGACTCTTAGGTGTCTGGTTGGGTGACATCTTCTCTGTTGTAGGCAAAAAAGATTGCCCACGGGAATGGATATCGCTATGTCCTGGTGCTACAGGACGGTGATCGTCAGCTTTTTCTGCTTTCTGCACAAATGGATAATCTACTATGTGAGTGATTTTAGTTGGTTCCAAAGGGACGTTATTATCATGTGTCATGGTTTGAGGAAAATCTGTGTTGGTCTTTTGTGGAGTATTTTTCCCTGTTGATGATTCACTGCTGTCTGATTGGGTGATTACGCTACCTAGATTTCTGATGCTTATTAGGGAGTGATTTTTGATGTGTTTGATCCCTACTCTATTGGGTGTCTTTATCTCCCTCCCTTCCGTGGAAAGCATTTGAGCAGTTAGGAGTGTGAACAAAAGTTTCAAAGAATATGTGGGATGTATTCTAGCCATCTTTGGAGAAGGAGATTCTTAGAAGGAGATTCTTTTAGTCTTGTAATTTCGGAAAGAAGGAACAGCCAAAAGACTTGGGGTGGCGAGGGATGTGAAGCAGGAAGAATGTGAGTGATGAATAAAATCAGGTCTTTAGCTTAGACATATATAGTGTTATATGGTTAACGTGGGTTTTTGATACTGCTGCTCTTTTTCTATTGAAGTATCTAGGTCAGCTGGAATTTGGTACTAAAGAATGGCTCCATTTCTTTTTACCATGAGATTTCACTCTGATGAATTGCACTTTTTTGTCAACTTGACAAAGAAAGTGTTTGAATCAATAGGTTGCTTTGAATAATACTAGGTGAAGAGATCTCTTAACCTTGTGGTTTGGCGATCTAAACTTTAGTATTTTTCTTTTAGCTATCTTTTGTAATAAATGTATGGACAATACAATTTTCAGCACGTATATTTATTTGAGCATTGGTGTGTCTAGATAGATTGGTTGGTGCGAGAGCAAGCTGCAAGGGTTCTTTGGGGGGTCACTGCATTAAAATGTTGATTTTCAAAACATTATTTATTATGCCTATGATGGTTATCCTGGGTGGTATATCATGCTATGGTAAATTCCATATTTTGGCCTCCTTAGCTCAGGTTGGCAGCTTGTTCATCACAGGTGTTGTCTATTTTTTTACAATAGTATGGTAATGATAAGCTGTATTCCAGGGTGTGCTGTAAATGCGTTTACCAATATGTGAATTTTGGTCCTTTCCACTTTGATGGTAGATTAAACGATGTTTTGGCTTTTTGAAGGAAGTTTGTCAAAAACTTGATAACATTTTCTCGCAAGAGGAGAGGAAAACAAGCTTTTGTTGACTACGAGCATTGAGACTCAGGCGTAAGGAACAATATTGAAGGAAACTTGGGATTCTCTTGTACGTGCCACTTAGAGAAGGATAATCATTTTATATGGATGGATGGCTGCAGAGGTCAGAAATCTTGGCCCATAATTAAGGTGGAGCACATCTGTCTTTGTTCTTTTATGTTTATTAGTTTATAATGCTCTTTAATGAGGCATATGATTACTTAACCGAGGCCAAGTGATTCCCCACACTTTTCCTTTTTTAAGTTCAAATGAAATCTTTGCTCAATCTGAAGCATTACGCAGTATCTTTGCCTCATTATTGCTCTACTTGTCCTTTTTAACATGTTATACCCGAATTTAGGAAGTAATGTTTTTTTTTATTAAGATCTCACACTAAATGTGTTTTTTTTTGTTTACTGGAATAATTTGCATTTCCTTAATTTCTATTGCATCCCTGGTCTTGAATTCTTCCATGAACCATAGTGCTTCGTGAGCATTTTTACTTTGTGCTTAGTGTATTGACTTTAATTTATAGAGTGCCCATTGCTGGAGTTAGCGTCTGAATGTTGTATGTATTCTTGCTGTGGACTAGAATTGAGCTTATCCTTTCAGCCATAAATTTTGGTCACAGCTAAACCTAGATTTTGACCCTTTTTTTCCCTCGCAAGTGTATATTGAGTCACTACGTTCTACTGTAATATATTTACAACTTTACAAGTTTATTATAGCCTATAGGAAGGAAAAAAAGTGGTCAAAGTTTTATCTCGAAGACTATAAGAAAGGAAATGGGAGAATGGGATTACATTTTGTGAATGGAGGGATTACTTAACATTTTATGTTTTATAGTTTTAGTACCACAGATGGCTTTCACCCTTATGTATGACGTGCATTGAAGTGGGTTGGGCAAATACGTGAATGTTGTTGTCCTCATTGTGGACTTAAAAGAGCTTAGAGTCTAGTAAGAAATTCTTCTGTGGTAACCCCGAGAAAGCGCACGCCCTTTCCGATTTTTTGGTTTGGAGCTGAATTTTACAACGGAGCTTTTGTTCTTGAGCCAATCCTCTTAGTCTCGGGTTAGGAGTTGACGACGTTGTTAATTACTAAATTGACCAAGAAATGACCCGAAATATCATATTGGTCTATTTGAGATTGTTTTTTTTTTTTTTAATCGTAATCAAAGATGTTTGACATCTCAGGATTTTGGACATGGCCATTGCATTTGTATAACACACCTTGAACATTCTCTTCATGCCTTTTAAAGAGGGCTTTTGTCTTTAAGCTAAGCAAGTAGAGGTCAGGTGCATGAGAGTGAAGTCTCACTCTTTTTAGGAACAAAGAAGCTGCTTCCAATCTTCTATTCCGTATATTTTGTTTTTAACGGAATCATAAAGCTCTTTCTTTCTCAGTGTGAGTTCCCTTTACACACAATAATACATGATTCTATTGATTTTTTATAAGCAAAACGGCTCATAAAAGTGTATGTGCTTCTTATTGTTTGAAGTAGCAGTCAGTCAGTGCGATTCTCGTAGCAATTTTCATTTCGGGTCATTCATGCGCAGCCTCTTTATGTTTCAATAGGGGTAAGGCTTGCGTGCATCCGACCCCCCTTACCCCGCCTTATGGCACTGGGGTAAAGATGTTGTTGTTTTATCCTTAATCCTTTACTTTTGGCGTCGTGTTGTGCTTGTATGGTTCTATCTTATATACTACCACATTCAAATCCAGTCTCCTTGTTGTTTTGTTGTGTTTGACTGAGTATATTGGTAACTAACTCTAGACCAAATATATTGTTCACTTGGTATAAAAAGTAGCACAAACCCTATTGTGCAGAGCATAATCATTGCCCCTGTATTTGAAAGGAAGTTTATCTATCATATGGTCTAGAGGTGACTCCCAATATGATCAGTCAAAAATAGCAAACCAAAGAATTTAAATGGAGGGATTAGTTAACTATAGGAATTTGGGCTACGCCCAATATGTTACGGTTAACTGTATACTGATATGGAACCTTCATGACATGCTTGGAAAGCTTTATCTGATGGTTTGTGTCATTTTCTTTTCAAACACCTCTGCAATTCCAATGAAGATTGCTTTGAAGTTCTCTTGTTGGGCCGACTTAACACTTTCACTGAATGCTTTGCACTGTGAACGTTTCTAGGTTATGCCAAATAAAAAATTATTTTAGAAGTGCTTTATCGAAGTTTTCAAAAACATGGTAATATCAAGTGCATTTTTATTGGAACCTTTGAAATGTGCTCTTGGCCACAGGCATTAGTCAAGGGCATGTTTTGTGTAAACCATCCTTTATAATGGAACTTGGCATGCTTAATCAGTTAATCCTTAGTTCTGCAAGTGATTATGATGCTTAATCCTTACACTGTTACACCTGTACTAGTTCTCCTACATTTATGAAAGCCGTGAAGGAACCAATGAATTTTAGTAAAAAAAAGTTTCAAATTGCAGATTAGTATAAAGAGGTGGAAACACAGCTACCGCCTGGATTTTCTGCAAGATTAAAAAAAAAATAGTTTGACAACTTTCCAGTTCCCATTATTGTTCAATGATCCATTGTGATTGCATGTCTGTCAGCCCAGTCACGCATTCGTTATTACCCTTGGACAATCAAGGATGTAAAGAATGTGCCATCTAAATTCTAATATGTCTACACACAGTTGTAGAACCGCACATACTGTTTTGCTTATTTTCTCTCAGGCTTAATGAACCTCAAATTCTCAATGTGTAAAACTCTAACTCCTTAACCCTGTTGTCTTTTTCAATGTCTGTGGTTTACATAGTTCTTCTTGTGGATAATATGTCAAGTATGATTGTATGAACGATGTTCTGATCATCAGAACTCAAGTTAAAGCCACTTAAATTACCAAACTTGGGGAGGGTCTCTATCACTGCTCCGTGTCATGTTTTAAGGTATGCTTTAGTTGTTGGGCTTTAAGAATTCCAATGGAGTTTTCCTCACTCTCTCAATTTGATGTAACAAAGGCTGACTCTAGCAATGGGGCAGCCCCCTGTTGTTCCTCAGGGTTAGGTCTCGGTATCTTCCTATGTATGATGAGTAATTAATAACCATGCAAAGTGAGGGTTGATTCTAATAATCATAAAGGTGAAATACTATAATGCAGGAACTTTGCTGTCTGATTTGTTTTGTTGCTTGGATTTAGTGCTCCAGCATTACTGATTCTCTAGTCTTATAGAGCGTTGAGGCTAGTGTGTGATTGTGAATATTGGAGGGATTTGTTTGGTGGTATGTGGAGACTATTTAAATTCTTAGACCCAACCCTTCTGCTTTTCAAGTCTCTACAGCTTTTATCTTTCTTTTACGTTTCTACACCATTTGCAGCTCTTATGTTCTCATTTGCGCTGATAGTGCCCGTAAATATGTAAGTGTTGGACTACTATCTGACTATTACCATGATAAAATCTTTCGACAAGCACGCTTGATTGGGTCAACGATGGTTGCATTTGTATCGTGAAGAGTTTGAGGAATCATGACAATTTGTCCCCAATGATGCATTTGGTCTGATAATGAATATGCTATATATACAAGAGAGATTCCTGTTCTTTCTACTGAAAGTTATCGTCGTCTGTTGAAAGTTTACTGCTTTCCGGAGATGTAGGCCAAATCTCCAAGTATATAAGGTGAATGAGTTTTATTAGACCTGCCCCTTCTGAAAGCTGTTGATATAGAACTTCATTAGGCGTCGAAGATGCGCATTCACATGACACCTACTGCATATTTTGTGTTAATTGCATCTTTGCAATGAAGTGAACATGACATTGCGATACTATGTTCATTATCTCACTGTCCCAGCTCGTGATAGATGCTTCTGCTCCAAGCACGTACTTGGTTCTGTTGGGAAAGCGGGTGAGAAATTAACGTTCTCGTTCCTGCTAAGTTTTTAAATATCTCGACTCTAAAACCTCCATTTTGAAAGTGCGAGGAAGTTATGTTCCTGCAGAATTGGGGGTGGATTGTATGCTGTTGGGTGGATGTATTTTACTTCGGCGTCTCTTTATTTATAGGGTTTTACCCCACCCCCTCCTGAGATTCACTCTTAAAGCATATTACTAGTTTTTGTTATGAATATTCTTTGTACTGGGCAATGCAGGCCAATGGCAAAAGGATTACTGGGTTAAGGCTTGAAGCTTTCATCTTGTTGGAGAAGGGTTTTGTGTGTCACTTAGAACGTATGAACAAAGGTTAAGTCGTCCTTGATTAACTCTTAAAGCATATTACTAGTTTTTGTTACGAATATTCTTTGGACTGGGCAATGCAGGCCAATGGCAGAAGGATTACTGGGCTAAGGCTTGAAGCTTTCATCTTGTTAAAGAAGGGTTTTGTGTGTCACTTAGAATGTATGAACAAAGGTTAAGTGGTCCTTGATTCAAGTGGCACTGTATTATGCAATACTTTATCATCTAAATTTGGATTTGAAGCTCGACCCCTTTCTTTTCTTGAAATACCATATTCTTTCCCTTTTTGGTTGAGGTTCACTTGGAAATAACCTCATTAATGCGTTAGGTTGGTTGTGTCCGACCCGTGTTACTTGCTTTGAGCAGATGCCTCTTTGTAGGTACTACGTAACGATAATGATGAGTCTTGAACTTGTTAGTTGAGCATTAACAAACTACGTGCTGCATGGTTTTTCATACTTGCAAGAGAGGGTTTTATTTCTAGGGGTTGTGGACTCTTACTTTTACATTATATCTGGATTGTTTGGTTTACTTCCAAGATTATACTTTATGATATTTTACAAGAGTGAGTGTCAGTTTTGGGACAAACTCTGCTGCATAGTGTATGTGATTTAGATTGATATAATTGGTTTGTATGTGGGTGTCGATTAGAATTAGCTGCTCTATTAGTGCTGCTATGCTATATAATATGGTGAAGGCATTGTGGCCTTGTGGGGTACTGATACTTCCAAATTTAAATTTTTAAGGTTGAGGTGATTTTGACCTTTTTCTTTGGGAGACCATGAAGATTGAAGAGTCTAATTATATGTGTATCAGGGTAATTTTTTGTGTTTCATTTTATGTTTTTAATAGTCAACCCTATTTTAGAGACTTGCATGTGTGCATGATTCCAAATTTGAGACAAATATAGTTCAAATATGCAGTATAAGGAATACACAGATTATGGACTGATTATTAGCAAGCTGCTTTCAACTTAGAATAATTGATGAAATAAACATGGTATGCTTCATTATGCACGGGATTCAATTCTGGTAAGTAAATGCCCTAGTTCTGAAGTGAGTGTCCAGCGCCAGGACTGTCCTGCGGCTGTAGGTCTGAAGTCATCCTGGTGACGGTCGCTGGTGGACTTGGTGGTGATAGAGACTCATTAGTTACCTGAATTGGAGCTGCAAGTTGGAGTTCTTTTGTATAAGATGCTCCTTTTATTTCTGCATGCCTTCTATTGAGGTCTGTGTTTTTCATCCTTTCTAATTTGTGATTATGGATCTTAGGGAGAGTTAATAGCTAAATTAGGACCCGAATTTTGCCAAAAGTTTGATATCAGGATCCCAAACTTTTTTCAGCTCAAATCAGGACCCCATGTTAATTGGCGTCACCAATTGCAAACCCTGTTAACTTTCCTACCTCTCTCTTTCTTTCATCTTCATCATTTAAACCCAGATTTTCTTCCCAAATCAAAATAAATCATAGCATTATACTTAAAATGTTTGATGATTCATCACTTTTGCCCATAAATTTAATTGTCATCATCAAAGATTCAAAACCTATTACTATCATCAAAACTCAGATTACTTAAAAAAACATAGCAATAATTAGTAGCATGGCCAAAAAATCAGAAAATATGTTATAAGTTATAACATATACTCCTTTATTATCATCAAAATCAATCAGAAAATTGGTTCGACTACCATCCTCGGTCTTCTTACTGCTTCCCCTCACGTACTTTCTCTCTCCTATTTTCCAATCTCATTTTTCGATTTTGGTTTTTTTTTTGTTAGTTTGATCTTCTTGATTTATTGATCTTGTAGGAAATTATAGAGACTTTTTGTGGGTTTGGATTTGGGATCAAGGGTTTCCATTCTTTTTTTTCATTCGTGTGTAAAATTACATGTTTTTTTTTTTTTTTTTGGGTTTACTGGGTATTTGTTCTGGGTTCGTGGTTAACAATATAGTGGATTGAAGATGGTAAACTGGCATGATTCCTGTGGTTCCGATTGTATATATTCCAATATTGTGGGTAAAATCGCATGATTCAAGTCACAACTTCTCGTTGGGTCATGAAGATGGAGGAAAGTGGATTGATTTGGGGGAAAATCTGGACAAAGTGATGAAGACGGAGGAAGGAGAAGAGAGATAAGTAGGAAAGTTAACAGGGTTAGAGATTGGATGGAAAATTGAGGTGATGTCCTGATTTCACCTGTAAAAAGTTACAGATCCTGAAATAAAAAACTTGGCAAAGTTCGTATCCTAAAAAAGCTATTAACTCATCTTAGGGAAGTCATTGATTTTCCCTGATCTAAGTTACCTTCCATGGGCAAACTGAATTGTTGGTGGAGAATCACTGCCAGTAAAAATACAAAAAACAATCGTTTTATTGTAGCCCATGTTTTTTTTAGCTTGATGACAACAGGAGACTTGGAGAGGTGAATAAGAGATAGTGCCAGTGTCTTTGTTGGCGATGCAGGTTGTTGAGATCTCTGAACTCTTGGGTATTTATAACACTTGGAGCTAAACTTGATTACTTTTTGTTACTGTCCTCCTGCCAGTTTGGAGATTCCTTAAGGTACACTATGCTTGCACTATTTTTTCTTTCTGCTTTGGAGCGGGGTCCTCATGAATGATAATGTTGTGCAATAAGTATAATTCTTTATTCTTGGGGAGTTGAGCTATGATTTTGATTTACTCTTGATCAGTATTCAGTAACTTTGATGAAGTTTGCACGGGTTTTTATCTTGATTGTCAGTTTTACAATGGACTAAATAGGTGTGTATTGCTAATTTGCTAATATTGACTTTTGTTGTCTGTGTTGGATTTGTGCTCTTAAACCTAGTTAAGTGCTGCTATTTCAACAGTATGTCAAGAAACGGCTCAGGAATTAAGGAATACCCTTAGCGTCAGTACATCCTTCGAACTAGGTAATGTTGGGTGTACAGAAGGAGTGATTGAATGTTTGGCTACAATCTTGCATCTCATTTTGAAATTGTGTCATGTAGTTAGACTGTATCTTCAAGGGCAGCATCCCCTTCAGTTATGCCTTCACTTTTATTACATTTCGGAGTGCCTAGTTTATGTTTGTCTTTTCTTTCCGGAAAAAAAAGGAAAATTTACACAATTTCCCTTTTAATCTTCAGAAGTAACTGTTGAAAGGTGAAAGTCTCAAAGAATAGATTGCTTTAGAAGGCAGTAGTACCATCACTAGCCTAGGTCTGATCGGCAACTAACTGATAGTTGTTTTGATTAACTGGTTTGTATTAGCAGTCTTTTAAAAAGGGTTTGGTAATACGAGTTAGGTGTTAGCTATTTTATGATGTAGAAGAACGTATAAGAACACAACATACTTTAACTTAGTAAGTTTTGGGAGTAGGTAATTGAACGTTATGACTAGAGAGGTCTTCATTTCAATAAGCTATCTGAAAACGGACCTTATTTAGCTTATTGCAAATTAGTTTTTAGGCGCCCGCAAGCTAATAGAATAAGCCCTTACCAAACACTGCAATTAGCCTTTTCCAATCAGACAAGACCTCTTCTACTATCTGAGAAGCTCTTTTTCACAAAAACCTTTTCAAACCTCTGACTACCAAATAAGGCCTTGGGTTGGATTACTTCAGCAGCCACTGGCTCATCTTGTAAAATTTTGTAAATAGTCTTGTTAACTTAATTTACCCTATCTCGCCAATCGCCATAGGCGGGAGGTTTTTCAACGCAATGGTGTAGTTTTGATGTTGGGTCTTTAACTTCTTAACTGGCATAATCATGCTACTTCTTATTGCATTTGGTTCAGTTATGCTAGAAGGATTTGATTTGCACTGTTGTGGACTTGTATTTCTTGATTTACGTGTTACTTGGATTCTTTCGTTGCCTATAAGCCTCTTATGGATTGTATTATCGAACGTGTATTAGCTAAAGCTAAGTATTGGGGTGTCGGTTTTGGGTAAAATTTCTAAATATTATGGAGTATTTTGCTTTGATATGATGTTACGGGTTTTGACACGAGTGTGGAAGAGATCCTTTTTAGGGCTTTGGAAAGGTAGTTCTGGGAGTGCTCGTTGTTTGGGATGCATAAACATCATCGTGTACTGATTTTTGCACGCTCCAATGTTTAAGTTCTAGTAAATTGACTCTTTCTTGGTAGAGTTTGAAGACTGAGGAGTCTAATTATTTTTATATAGAATGCTTAGCAGTTTTTTTTTCATTTTATGTCGTGAAAGCCCTACTTTAGTTAATTTTCAACTAGTTGTAGAGAAAACCCTAATGAGTTCAACAAGAGCCTTTCTACATGTACGGTGCATGGTTAGAATTATGAGACAAATAATTCACTATATAGTAAAGATAACACAGATTGATTGATAGACATTTAGTAAACTGCTTTCAATATGAATAATTGATGAATTCACGTAGGTACATTTTCATCATACAGGGATACATTTGTGTTAGGAAATGCCCTAATTTTGAATTGCATGTCCTGCGCCAGGACTATGTCCTGGGGCTGTAGGTCTGAAGTCGTCCAAATGGCCGGAGGTTGGTGGTGGACTTGGTGGTGATTCAGACTCACCAGTGACCTGTGCTGGAACTGCATGCTGGAGCTCTTTTGTATATGTTGCTCCTTTTGTCTGATCTACATGTGTGTTTTTGTCCTCATTTGTGACTTCCGTTTTTTGTAGTTTGTGCATGTGGAACTTAGGAACATCGTTGGTTTTCCCTTTCCCCATTTTCCTTCCATAGGCAAACTGAGTTTCTTGGTGGAAAATCATTGCCAAGAAAACACCGACAATGATCAGTTTTTTGTAACCCATGATACTTTTTAAGCAATGAAAGGCTAGGAGGATTTGAGAGAAAGGAAAAGAGAGATTGAGAATCTGAGTCTGTTAGTTTGCAATGCAGGAATGGTTAGGACTCTCAGTTCTTGCGCTATTTATAGTACATTAGTACTAGAGGTTGAGTTTGTAGACCACCACAAACAGTCCTCCTGTCACTTTGGAGATTTCTTTAAGCACACATTGTCTAATATATCTTTTCAATTTAATTGGTCTATTAATGATCAATATCTTGATTGCAAATATTGGCGCGTAGGTATATATCTTTTAAACTTTTGTTTGCCATATCATATGAGTTGTAAAAGAATTGTTATGTTAGACAGTTAACTTTTTAATTGCAATTGACTTTCTTCTTCTTCTTCTTCTTCTTTTTTTTTTTTTTAAAGACTATGATTTTGTTAGGTGTGTTGCAGGAGAATGAGGCTTGCTATAGTTGTATTTTCAGTTTTTAACCTTGCATTGTCTTTTAAATATGTGTTACAAAGACGCTTTGGTGCAGTGAACGGTTAAGATATATCCTTTGTGTAAGATGGGACTGAATATTTGTTTGATGGAGTATATTGGTATTACTTGATAACACTTGATGGGAAGATGGGATGATAGATTCGCTCTTCACATTTAATATAAAATCTGCGACGAAGCTGGAGTCGTCACTTACATTCACAATTTACTAGACAATTTAGACGTAATTATAGTATACTAAGCATATGTACGTAGAATTACTGTTGAAGGATTGACAATTTGACAGTGTTCTGATGGGTGAAACATATTTATCTAGATGGTATGTGGGAACTCCTATTTTAACTTTACTTGACCGCTCTTTGTGATAGAAGCCCGAAATTGTTTGCTTATCAACATTTCAAGGACATTTGGTAATTCTCAATGCCTTCTTTTTTTCCTGCAGGATTCGCAACATTGGTGGCATGGAGCCATGGACCATAAAGCATTTGGTGGAACTACATCAAATTTGAAGTTGGAGGACGCATCCTTTTGATTTACCTTTCATCAGCTTCTGGCATCTAGAAGAGGTGTTTAGAAACTCATTCGCTCATTCGGGTTAGTTTACTCAGGTATGAATTGTATTATCTTTTTTTCATTTCCAATGGAGCCAAAGACCAATTACTCATTGGCTTTGGGATATAATGGAATAAAGCAAAATGACTCATAAAACTGTCCGTGCTTCTTATTTTGTGAAGTAGCAGTCAGTGGGTGCAATTCTTGATGCAATTTCATTTTGGGTTATCTGTGTGCAACCTCTCTATGTTTCAATAAGGGTAAGGATTGCGTATATCCGACCCCCCTTACCCCGCCTTATGGTGGGAGCCTTTACAGCACCGGGGTAAAGATGTTGTTGTTGAATTGTATCATCTTTCTTTGTCGTTATATTATATACTATGAATTGATGGTGTTGGGCATTATTTATGAACACAAAGTGATGTTGTTTTCAAATTGATTCATAGATTTTTGGAAGAGTGGTTCAGGCAGTTGTAATATAGTGTTGATACTCTCTTACGTCTCTTAGGGTCGTTTAACTCCAGACAACTGAACAAAACTTTCTATCAGGCTTTCACCTTTCCAACTCTAAAGTTACTTACAGCATGCTGCGTATCTTTCATTTCAGCTCACCTTTTTTGGTTTAAACTAAACTGTTGTATCCAGCCGCAAAAATTAACTACATTGGAAAGTACCACCCCTGTATTTGTATAAGCGGCATGGTTAATGTTTCAATGTAGATGAACGGTCTGAAGCGAGTAGTACTTTGCTATGCCATTTGTTTAATCTCTAGAAATTTGCAATGTAATTGTGCTATAGCATATTCTATTAGAAAGCAGCAACTTGTATTATAGAAGTTAGATGCTCACATGGTTACCAGACCCATCGACCTATTTCATATGCGACTGTACTTGACTCTGCTCTAGCATGTAGTGATTTATTTTTTGTTATTTTACCTGTTACTGGGGCTGCAGGTGAGTACGAGTTGGCCGAGGAATGAGGAGCAAATGATGACATGTGAGTATCACTATCTTAATGACGGCTCCAGATTCACTTGTAAAGTTTATTTCTTACTCTAGTGTACTGGACTGGTATATTTGACAATTGACGGCGTAGGTCTGTAGCTTGTTTTAGTACGAAATTACCAATACTTTGTGGTAAAATAAGCACTGCATCCCCCTGTTTTCATGTGTTAGCACGTTCTTAAAAGCAGTGCAGGCCTGGAGATGTTCTTGTGGTAGACTGTCTGGCTGCTTCATTGTACACTTGTAGTCTTGTATAATGTTGTGATGATTTGTTCGAGGGCATCTTTGATGCAGGCTTGTTTTGCCATCTGCCTGTTATTTTCCGTAAGGTCTGTATGGATCATAATTTCTCTAGGTTTTTATGGTTCATTAGTAAGTGTTTTGGTAGTTTTTGTGCCAAGTCTGAGGAAGATTGGAGGTAAGAAAAGTGCTGGGTAATATGGATTACCATAAGCATTGGTGTAACTGTAAATCTGCAAGTAGATGTGGTTCGGTCATGGCTGGACTGTGGAACGCCTTATTAAAGCTTATGGCGGTATATGTGGGGATGTAATTGTGTGATTCTGATGGATGTGGTCATGTGGATGTAATTGCTGTACTTCTAATTTGAAATGTGACAGTTTCATAATACAATGCATATGAATTACAATGCATCACAGAGAGCCCTGTTTGAGAACTTCCTCCTGCAATTCTGAGCAACAGTTGCCTTTGACACATTAACACATTATAGGCAATGAGCCATATAAAGGTACTCTGGCGTGTTCTGTAAGATGTATGATCCTGGAAATGGTTACAAATTGCTCTACTGTACACTTCGGCTTTCAAAATGGAAGGGTTGAACCTGTTACATTTCCTGGATGAGGACTGCCCCAATAATGACTGACGAAGTCTCTCATACAAAAAACCAGGGAATGTCTCGAAAATTCTAGTCATTTATGTTATCTTTCAAAGATAGCTAGCTAGCTAGTTCACAAGACCTACCTATTCTTGTTACACACTTCCTGTGCTCCGAGGATTGCTGCAAAAGTGAATTGGGGATACACGAGCAGTCCAACAGTAATATAATCGGGTGCTTAATATAAGCGAGGAATCATCATTGCCTTCGGTCTCAGCTTCCACGCTTGTTCAATCGATCAACATTATGTACACTGCTTCAGCTGTCAGCTTTAATTGTTCAATAGTCAGCCTGAAGGAAGTTTTCATAAGCTGTCCCGTTGAGTGTCCTGTTAACTTCATCCCAGTTTTTAATATGATCAGAAAGAGGACCTTTGTGTATCTTTACTTGCTTGCTCGATAGCTTTGTCCGTGGCACGCCCAAAAAGTCCTGAACATCCATCAATTTCTGCAAGAAAAATAGGAAAAGAAAGGTCATGAGATGAGTCCAGAAAAGAAATCTTATGTTGCAACTATTATCGTAATCTTCTCTTTTAGGTAGTCGAGTTCTTACACTCTGGTTCTTGACAAGGTCCTCATAGAACAGGATCATATGTCGAGTACTATTGTAGTCTGCCAAAGCCTGGGCTCTTGTTAACTCGGCTTCCTTGAGTGTAGACAATAGTGACGTGGAGTTGATGCGAGGCTTGAAACTCGAAAGGGTCTCAGCCTACAATAGACTGACTATTGTTAAATACGATATAATCAAAGCTCACAAAAATTAACACGAGGAAAATAGTTTAGGTTAGACCTCTTCCAGGGTATGCACATGAGACTTGTGAGTCCCATTTAATAACTTAGCGTGGCGGTCAAAGGAATTTGCCAGAACTGAAACCATTCTTCGCAGTAGGTTCCTCCGGAAGAGAAAGATTGCTGACACACCCCTCTCGTTGAAATACTCAATTATCTCCTTCGGGTGGTCGGTCAGACCCTAACATATGCAGGTTTAGCCTGTATCAGATATCAGATAGAAACCAATTTCTCTCCGAATACAAAATCGACTAGTTTCATGTAACATGCAACAACATAGCCCCAAAGGGGCTAACATAACCGCCACATACGAAGTTATAGCAAATATAGCAAACTAAAACAAAAAGACCAACAAAGGGAACATGGAAGCAACAACAGGTGGATAAGACATAAGATGGAGCAGCAAGAGGCGAAGACAAAAAAGTGGGAGAAGTCCCAGGACTGTAAACGCGTGAGATATGTCACACAAAAACACTCCAGATTAAAGATTCAGCAATTTGGCTAGACAGATCCGGTAAAACTGTCATCATGAAACAACTGATATTAATGATCACAACAGGAAGCAACGGACAACACAAGGGGAGAGTATTAAAAATAGACTAATGAACATGTAGAAAATATGATCATAAGTGTTGCAAAAACATTTGTTTGTAGCATGGTAGACTGCAGAAGTGCAGATCAAAGACACAAGATCATTTGCTCAGTGATTTCCAAAACTGCTGTCATAACCCATGCTCAATTCATGATATAACTATCATCAGGGGCATTCTCGTTCCAATAACTCGATAAACCCCAGTGTATGTGGCTAGATCATAAACCCACAAGGCTGGTAGCAGTCATGCCAACTAACTCTGTTACAAGATGAGAAATATTCATCTTCACCTAGGAGAATGTGCCCTTTCGCCAAACTACCATAGGATTTTGGCTGTACATATTTGAGAAAACCCGTAATATTACCCCTAGGGGCTTTTACGATTTTGACCAATTTTGCCAACTTTTTAAAACTAGTCAATTCTCTCGAAGCATTACCACGAATCACCTTTCAGCTCCCTTATATGATATGAGGGTTGGTTCCACTCTTTGGGTAGTCGGTTAACCCCATTTGTCACACCTCACCCTATAAGGATTACGTGCCCTTTTTGCGACGTTTGGGAACTTACATTAGGTTTTTTGGCACTAAGTTTTTGCAAGATCGCGTAATTTTATCCCTAGGGGCTGATACAAAAGTTAAAGCTGTTTTTGTTGGGCGGCCATTTTGAGCCAAAAATCGTAGATTGTGTACTTGGGTTTTTCCGTCATTATTAACCACTTTGGCAAGACTAGCTAAATGCTCTCGAAACTTTACTAAGGACAGAATTTGGATTCTGTTATTTGATACAAGAGTTGGTTCCATTGTTGTACTTTAATCCCATTTTTTCACACGTTACAATATAAGGATTATGTGCCTTTTTTGAGATGTTAGGGAACTTACCTTAGGTTTTTGGCTCTAGATTTTCGAGAAAACACGTAATTATATTCCTCGGGGCATCTGCACAAGTTTGAGCTGTTTTTGTTGCCTAGCCATTTTCAGCCAAAATCCGTGGATTATATACTTCGATTTTGGCCAATCTTGAAAAGTTTTTCCAAACTAGTCAAATGCTCCGGAAACAATACCACGAACCGCCTTCTAGCTCCCTTATAAGATTTGAGGTTTGGTTCCGCTGTTTGGGTAGTCATTTAACCCATTTGTCACTCTCACGCTATAAGGATTACATGCCTTTTTTGGGAAGTTTGGGGACTTAAGTTAGGTTTTTTGGCACAAAGCTTTTGCAAGAACACGTAATATTAACCCTAGGGGTCTCTAAAAAATCTTGAGCCGTTTAAGTTGCGCGGCCATTTTGAGTTAAAACATCTGGATTGTATACTTCGGTTTTGGCCAATTTTGACCACTTTGTCAACACTAGCTAAATGCCCTCGAAACCTTACAAAGCACAGACTTTTGGTTCTGTTACTTGATACGAGGGTCGGTTCTTCTGTTAGAGAAGTTCTTTAATCCCATTTTTCACACGTTTCCATATAAGGATTACATACCTTTTCTACGTACGGAAACTTACGTTCAATTTTTTACACAAAGTTTTTGAGAAAATATGTAATTTCATCCCCAGCGGCATCTCCAATAGTTTAAGCTACGTTTTTGACAACTTTTTCCAAACAAGTCAAATGCTCTCGAATCAATAAAACGGACCATCTTTTACCGCCCTTATATGATATGAGGGTTGGTCCCGCTGTTTGGGTAGTCGTCTATCCCCATTTGTCACGCGTCACGCTATAAAAATTCCATGCCTTTATTGCGACGTTTGGGAACGAAAGTTAGTTTTTTGAGCACTATGTTTTTGCAAGAACGCATAATATTAACCCTAGGGGCCTCTTAAAAATTGTGAGCCGCTTTTGTTGCGCGGCCATTTTGAGCCAAAAATTGTGGACTGTATACTTCGATTTTGGCCATTTTTTACCTCTTTGTAAAGACTAGCTAAATGCCCTTGAAACTTTACCAAGGACAGACTTTTGGTTCTGTTACTTGATACAAGGGCCGGTTCCTCGACTAGAGTAGTTCTTTAATCCCATTTTCCACACATTTCCATGTAAGGATTACGCACCATTTCTGCGAAGTTAGGTTTTTGGCTCTAAATATTTGAAAAAATATGTAATTCCATCCCCCGGGGCATCTACAAAAGTTTGAGCTGTTTTTATTGAGCAGCCACTTTTAGCCACAAGTCGTGGATTATCTACGATTTAGACAAATTTTTAAAAGTTTCTCCAAACTAGTCAAATGCCCTGGAATTAACAAGATGGACCACATTTTACCTCCCTTATATGATATGACGGTTGGTTTTGCTGTTTGGGTAGTCGTTTGACACCATTTGTCACACGTCACGCTATAGGGATTACGTGCGTTTATTGCGAAATGGAAACTAAAGTTAGGTCTTATGGCACTACGTTTTTGAAATAACGCATAATATTAACCATAGGGGCCTCTAAAAAAAATTGAGCCGTTTCTGTTGTGCGGCCATATTGAGCCAAAAAGTGTGGATTGCATACTTCGGTTTTGGCTATTTTTGACCACTTTGTCAAGACTTGCTAAATGCCGTTGAGACTTTACCAAGGACAGACTTTTGGTTCTGTTACTTGATACGAGGGCCGGTTCCTCGGTTAGAGTAGTTCTATAATCCCATTTTCCACAAATATCAATTCAAGGATTACGTACCTTTTCTGCGATGTTTGGGAACTTACCTTAGTTTTTTGGCTCTAAGTTTTTGAGCAAAGATGTAATTTCATCCCCAGGGGCATCTACAAAAGTTTGAGCTATTTTTGTTGAGCAGCCACTTTTAGCCAAAAGTCGTGGATTATATACTACGATTTGGACAACTTTTTACAAATTTCTCCAAAGTAGTCAAATGCCCTGGAATTAACAAGACGGACCACCTTTTACCTCCCTTAAATGATATGAGGGTTGGTTATGCTGTTTGGGTAGTCGTTTGACACCAATTGTCACACGTCACGCTATAGGGATTACGTGCGTTTATTGCGAAATGGGAACTAAATTTAGATATTTTGGCACTTATTTTTTGAAAGAACACATAATTAAGCCTAGGGGTCTCTAAAAAAGTTTGAGCGGTTTCTGTTGCGCGGCCATTTTGAGCCAAAAATTGTAGATTGTATACTTCGGTTTTGGCCATTTTTGACCACTTTGACAAGACTCGCTAAATGCCCTCGAAACTTTACCAATGACAGACTTTTGGTTCTGTTACTTATACGAAGGCTGGTTCCTCGGTTAGAGTAGTTCTATAATCCCATTTTCCACACCATATCCATTTAAGGATTAAGTACCTTTTTCTGCGAAGTTTGGGAACTTACCTTAGGTTTTTGGCTCTAAGTTTTTGAGCAAATATGTAATTTCATCCCCAGGGGCATCTACAAAAGTTTGAGCTATTTTTGTTGAACAACCACTTTTAGCCAAAAGTCGTGCATTATATACTACGATTTTGGCAACTTTTTACAAATTTCTCCAAACTAGTCACATGCCCTGGAATTAACAAGACGGACCACCTTTTACCTCCCTTATATGATATGAGGGTTGGTTTCCCTGTTTGGGTAGTCGTTTGACACCATTTGTCACACATCACCCTATAAGGATTACGTGCGTTTATTGCGAAATGGGAACTAAAGTTAGGTTTTTTGGCACTTAGTTTTTGAGAGAATGCATAATATTATACCTTGGGGTCTCTGAAAATGTTTGAGCAGTTTCTGTTGCGCGGCCATTTTGGGCCAAAAATTGTGGATTGTATACTTTGGTTTTAGACATTTTTGACCACTTTGTCAAGACTTGCTAAATGCCCTCGAAACTTTATCAAGGACAGACTTTTGGTTCCCTTACTTGATACGAGGGCCGGTTCCTCGGTTAGAGTAGTTCTATAAACCCATTTTCCACACATATCCATTTAAGGATTACGTACCTTTTCCGCGAATTTTGGGAACTTACCCTAGGTTTTTGGCTCTAAATTTTAGAGAAAATATGTATTTCATCCCCCGGGCCATCTACAAAAGTTTGAGCTATTTTTGTTGAGCAGCCACTTGTAGCCAAAAGTTGTGGATTATATACTACGGTTTTGACAACTTTTTACAAATTTCTTCAAACTAGTCAAATGCCCTGGAATTAACAAGATGGACCACATTTTACCTCCCTTATATGATATGACGGTTGGTTTTGCTGTTTGGGTTGTCGTTTGACACCATTTGTCACACGTCATGCTATAGGGATTACGTGCGTTTATTGCGAAATGGAACTAAAGTTAGCTCTTATGGAAATACGTTTTCGAAATAACGCATAATATTAACCATAGGGGCCTCTAAAAAAAATTGAGCCGTTTCTGTTGTACGGCCATATTGAGCCAAAAAGTGTGGATTGCATACTTCGGTTTTGGCTATTTTTGACCACTTTGTCAAGACTTGCTAAATGCCCTCGAAACTTTACCAAGGACAGACTTTTGGTTCTGTTACTTGATATGAGGGCCGGTTCCTCGGTTGAGTAGTTCTATAATCCCATTTTCCACACATATCCATTTAAGGATTACGTACATTTTTCTGCGACGTTTGGGAACTTACCTTAGCTTTTTGGCTCTAAGTTTTTGAGGAAATATGTAATTTCATCCCCAGGGGCATCTACAAAAGTTTGAGCTATTTTTGTTGAACAACCACATTTAGCCAAAAGTCGTGCATTACATACTAAGATTTTGGCAACTTTTTACAAATTTCTCCAAACTAGTCACATGCCCTGGAATTAACAAGACGGACCGCCTTTTACGTCCCTTATATGATATGAGGGTTGGTTTCCTGTTTGGGTAGTCGTTTGACACCATTTGTCACACGTCACGCTATAAGGATTATGTGCGTTTATTGCGAAATGGGAACTAAAGTTAGGTTTTTTGGCATTTAGTTTTTGAAAGAATGCATAATATTATACCTTGGGGTCTCTGAAAATGTTTGAGCGGTTTCTGTTGCGCGGCCATTTTGGGCCAAAAATTGTGGATTGTATACTTTGGTTTTGGCCATTTTTGACCACTTTGTCAAGAGTTGCTAAATGCCCTCGAAACTTTACCAAGGACATACTTTTGGTTCCCTTACTTGATACGAGGGCCGGTTCCTCGGTTAGAGTAGTTCTATAAACCCATTTTCCACATATATCCATTTAAGGATTACGTACCTTTTCTGCGAATTTTGGGAACTTACCCTAGGTTTTTGGCTCTAAATTTTAGAGAAAATATGTAATTTCATCCCCCGGGCCATCTATAAAAGTTTGAGCTATTTTTATTGAGCAGCCACTTGTAGCCAAAAGTTGTGGATTATACACTACGGTTTTGACAACTTTTTACAAAAATTTTCAAACTAGTCAAATGCCCTGGAATTAACAAGATGGACCACATTTTACCTCCCTTATATGATATGATGGTTGGTTTTGCTGTTTAGGTAGTCGTTTGACACCATTTGTCACACGTCATGCTATAGGGATTACGTGCGTTTATTGTGAAATGGGAACTAAAGTTAGCTCTTATGGCACTATGTTTTCGAAATAACGCATAATATTAACCATAGGGGCATCTAAAAAAAATTGAGCCGTTTCTGTTGTACCGCCATATTGAGCCAAAAAGTGTGGATTGCATACTTCGGTTTTGGCTATTTTTGACCACTTTGTCAAGACTTGCTAAATGCCCTCGAAACTTTACCAAGCACAGACTTTTGGTTCTGTTACTTGATACGAGGGTCGGTTCCTCGGTTAGAGTAGTTCTATAATCCCATTTTCCACACATATCCATTTAAGGATTACGTACCTTTTTCTGCGAAGTTTGGGAACTTACCTTAGCTTTTTAGCTCTATGTTTTTGAGCAAATATGTAATTTCATCCCCAGGGGCATCTACAAAAGTTTGAGCTATTTTTGTTGAACAATCACTTTTAGCCAAAAGTCGTGCATTACATACTACGATTTTGGCAACTTTTTACAAATTTCTCCAAACTAGTCACATGCCCTGGAATTAACAAGGCGGCCAACCTTTTACCTCCCTTATATGATATGAGGGTTGGTTTTGCTGTTTGGTAGTCGTTTGACACCATTTGTCACAGGTCAAACTGTAGGGATTACGTGCGTTTATTGCGAAACGGGAACTAAAGTTAGATATTTTGGCACTTATTTTTTGAAAGAACACATAATATTAAGCCTAGGGGTCTCTAAAAAAGTTTGAGCGGTTTCTGTTGCGCGGCCGTTTTGAGTAAAAAATTGTGGATTGTATACTTCGGTTTTGGCCATTTTTGACCACTTTGTCAAGACTTGCTAAATGCCCTCGAAACTTTACCAAGGACAGACTTTTGGTTCCCTTACTTGATACGAGGGCCGGTTCCTCGGTTAGAGTAGTTCTATAAACCCATTTTCCACACATATCCATTTAAGGATTACGTACCTTTTCCGCGAATTTTGGAACTTACCCTAGGTTTTTGGCTCTAAATTTTAGAGAAAATATGCAATTTCATCCCCCGGGCAATCTACAAAAGTTTGAGCTATTTTTGTTGAGCAGCCACTTTTAGGCAAAAGTTGTGGATTATATACTACGATTTTGACAACTTTTTACAAATTTCTTCAAACTAGTCAAATGCGTATGAATTAACAAGATGGACCACATTTTACCTCCCTTTTATGATATGACGGTTGGTGTTTGGGTAATCGTTTGACACCATTTGTCACACGTCACGCTATAGGGATTACGTGCGTTTATTGCGAAATGGGAACTAAAGTTAGGTCTTATGGCACTACGTTTTTGAAATAACGCATAATATTAACCATAGGGGCCTCTAAAAAAATTGAGCCGTTTCTGTTGTGCGCCCATATTGAGCCAAAAATTGTGGATTGCATAATTCGGTTTTGGCTATTTTTGAGCACTTTGTCAAGACTTGCTAAATGCCCTCGAAACTTTACCAAGGACAGACTTTTGGTTCTGTTACTTGATACGGGGGCCGGTTCCTCGGTTAGAGTAGTTCTATAATCCCGTTTTCCACAAAATTCAATTCAAGGATTACATACCTTTTCTGCGATGTTTGGGAACTTACCTTAGGTTTTTTGGCTCTAAGTTTTTGAGCAAATATGTAATTTCATCCCCAGGGGCATCTACAAAAGTTTGAGCTATTTTTGTTGAGCAGCCACTTTTAGACAAAAGTCGTGGATTATATATTACGATTTGGACAACTTTTTACAAATTTCTCAAAACTAGTCAAATGCCCTGGAATTAACAAGACGGACCACTTTTTACCTTCTTATATGATATGAGGGTTGGTTTTGCTGGTTGGGTAGTCGTTTGACACCATTTGTCACACGTCACGCTATAGGGATTACTTGCGTTTATTGCGAAATGGGAACTAAAGTTAGATATTTTGGCACTTATTTTTTGAAAGAACACATAATATTAAGCCTAGGGGTCTCTAAAAAAGTTTGAGCGGTTTCTGTTGCGCGGCCATTTTAAGCCAAAAATTGTAGATTGTATACTTCGGTTTTGGCCATTTTTGACCACTTTGACAAGACTCGCTAAATGCCCTCGAAACTTTACCAAGGACAGACTTTTGGTTCTGTTACTTATACGAAGGCCGGTTCCTCGGTTAGAGTAGTTCTATAATCCCATTTTCCACACATATCCATTTAAGGATTACGTACCTTTTTCTGCGAAGTTTGGGAACTTACCTTAGCTTTTTGGCTCTATGTTTTTGAGCAAATATGTAATTTCATTCCCAGGGGCATCTACAAAAGTTTGAGCTATTTTTGTTGAACAACCACTTTTAGCCAAAAGTCGTGCATTACATACTCCGATTTTGGTTACTTTTTACAAATTTCTCCAAACTAGTCACATGCCATGGAATTAACAAGACGGACCACCTCTTACCTTCCTTATATGATATGAGGGTTGGTTTCCCTGTTTGGGTAGTCGTTTGACACCATTTGTCACACGTCACGCTATAAGGCTTACGTGCGTTTATTGCGAAATGCGAACTAAAGTTAGGTTTTTTGGCACTTAGTTTTTGAGAGATGGCATAATATTATACCTTGGGGTCTCTGAAAATGTTTGAACGGTTTCTGTTGCGCGGCCAATTTGGGCCAAAAATTGTGGATTGTATACTTCGGTTTTGGCCATTTTTGACCACTTTGTCAAGACTTGCTAAATGCCCTCAAAACTTACCAAGGACAGACTTTTGATTCTGTTACTTGGTACGAGGGCCGGTGCCTCGGTTAGAGTAGTTCTATAAACCCATTTTCCACACATCCATTTAAGGATTACGTACCTTTTCCGCGAATTTTGGGAATTACCCTAGGTTTTTGGCTCTAAATTTTAGAGAAAATATGTAATTTCATCCCCCGGGCCATCTACAAAAGTTTGAGCTATTTTTGTTGAGCAGCCACTTTTAGCCAAAAGTTGTGGATTACAACTTTTGACAAATTTCTTCAAACTAATCAAATGCCCTAGAATTAACAAGGCGGACCACCTTTTACCTCCCTTATATGATATGAGGGTTCGTTTCGCTGTTTGGGTAGGCGTTTGACACCATTTGTCACACGTCACGCTATAGGGATTATGTGCGTTTATTGCGAAATGGGAACTAAAGTTCGGTTTTTTGGCACTTAGTTTTTGAAAGAACGCATAATATTAACCCTAGAGGTCTCAAAAAAAGTTTGAGCGGTTTTTGTTGTGCGGCCATTTGGAGCCAAAAATTGTGGATTGTATACTTCCGTTTTAGCTATTTCTGACCACTTTGTCAAGACTTGCTAAATGCCCTCAAAACTTTACCAAGGACAGACTTTTGGTTCTGTTTCTTGATACGAGGGCCAGTTCCTCGGTTAGAGTAGTTCTATAATCCCATTTTCCACACATATCCATGTAAGGATAACGTACCTTTTCTACGAAGTTTGAGAACTTACCTTAGGTTTTTGGCTCTAAATTTTTGAGAAACTATATAATTTCATCCCCAAGGGCATCTACAAAAGTTTGAGCTCTTTTTGTTTAGCAGCCACTTTTGGCGAAAAGTCGTGGATTATATACTACGATTTTCACAACTTTGTACAAATTTCTTCAAACTAGTCAAATGCCCTGGAATTAACAAGACGACCAACCTTTTACCTCCCTTATATGATATGAGGGATGGTTTTGCTGTTTGGGTAGTCGTTTGACACCATTTGTCACACATCAAGCTATAGGGATTACGTGTGTTTATTGCGAAATGGGAACTAAAGTTGGATTTTGGGCACTACGTTTTTCAAAGAACGCAAAATATTAACCCTAGGGGTCTAAAAATGTTTGAGCGGTTTCTGTTGCACGGCCATTTTGAGCCAAAAATTGTGGATTGTATACTTCAGTTTTGGCCATTTTTGACCACTTTGTCAAGACTTGCTAAATACCCTCAAAACTTTACCAAAGACAAACTTTTGGTTCTGTTACTTGATACGAGGGTCGGTTCCTCGGTTAGAGTAGTTCTATAATCCCATTTTCCTCACGTATCCATCTAAGGATTACGTACCTTTTCTGCGAAGTTTGGGAATTTACCTTGGGTTTTTGGCTCTAAGTTTTTGAGCAAATATGTAATTTCATCCCCAGGGGCATCCACAAAAGTTTCAGCTATTTTTGTTGAGCAGCCACTTTTAGCCAAAAGTCGTGGATTATCTACTACGATTTTGACAAATTTCTCAAAACTAGTCAAATGCCATGGAATTAACAAGACGGACCACCTTTTACCTCCCTTATATGATATGAGGTTTGGTTTCGCTGTTTGGGTAGTCGTTTGAAACCATTTGTCACACGTCACGTTATAAGGGTTCGTGCGTTTATTGCGAAATGGGAACTAAAGTTAGGTTTTTTGGCACTTAGTTTTTGAAAGAACGCATAATATGAACCCTAGGAGTCTCTGAAAAAGATTGAGGTGTTTCTGTTGGGCGGCCATTTTGAGCCAAAAATTGTGGATTGTATAATTCGGTTTTGGCCATTTTTTACCACTTTGTCAAGACTTGCTAAATGCCCTCAAATTCCGTTACTTGATACGAGGGCCGGTTCCTCGGTTAGAGTAGTACTTTAATCCCATTTTCCACACATTTCCATTTAAGGATTACGTACCTTTTCTACGATGTGTGGGAACTTACCTGAGGTTTTTGGCTCTAAATTTTTGAGAAATATGTAATTTTATCCCCCGGGCCATCTACAAAAGTGTAGGCTGATTTCGTTGAGCAGCCACTTTTAGCGAAATGGCGCGGATTATATACTACGATTTTGACAACCTTTTACAAATTTCTTCAAACTAGTCAAATGCCCTGGATTTAACAAGACGGACCACCTTTTACCTCCCTTATATGATATGAGGGTTAGTTTTTCTGTTTGGGTAGGTGTTTGACACCATTTGCCACACGTCACGCTATAGGGATTATGTGCGTTTATTGCGAAATGGGAACTAAAGTTAGGTTTTTTGGCACTTAGTTTTTGAGAGAACGCATAATATTAACACTTGGGGTCTTTGAAAAAGTTTGAGCGGTTTCTGTTGCGCGGCCATTTTGAGGCAAACATTGTGGATTGTATACTTCGGTTTTGGCCATTTTTGACCACTTTGTCAAGACTTGCTAAATGCCCTCGAAACTTTACCAAGGATAGACTTTTGGTTCCCTTACTTGATACGAGGGCCGGTTCCTCAGTTAGAGTAGTCCTATAAACCCATGTTCCACACATATCCATTTAAGGATTACGTACCTTTTCTGCGAAGTTTGGGAACTTACCTAAGGTTTTTGGCTCTAAATTTTTGAGAAAATATGTAACTTTATCCTCCGGGCCATCTACAAAAGTTTGAGCTATTTTTGTTGAGCAGCCACTTTTAGCGAAAAGTCGTGGATTATATACTACGATTTTGACAACTTTTTACAAATTTCTTCAAACTAGTCAAATGCCTTGAATTAACAAGACGGCCAACATTTTACCTTTCTTATATGATATGAGGGTTGGTTTCGCTGTTTGGGTAGTCGTTTGACACCATTTGTTACACGTAACGCTATAGGGATTACGTGCGTTTATTGCGAAATGGGAACTAAAGTTAGATTTTTTGGCACTACGTTTTTGAAAGAACGCATAATATTAACCCTAGGGGTCTTTAAAAAAGTTTGAGCGGTTTCTGTTGCGCGGCCATTTTGAGCCAAAAATTGTGGATTGTATAGTTCAATTTTGGCCGTTTTTCACCACTTTGTTAAGACTCGCTAAATTCAATCAAAACTTTACCAAGGACAAACTTTTGGTTCTGTTACTTAATACGAGGGCCGATTCCTCGGTTAGAGTAGTTCTATAATCCCATTTTCCAACATATCCATCTAAGGATTACGTACCTTTTCTGCGAGGTTTGGGAACTTACCTTAGGTTTTTGGTTCTAAGTTTTTGGGTAAATATGCAATTTCATCCCGAGGGGCATCTACAAAAGTTTGAGCTATTTTTGTTGAGCAGCCACATTTAGCCAAAAGTCGTGGATTATATACTACGATTTTAACTAATTACAAATTTCTCCAAACAAGTCAAATGCCCTGGAATTAACAAGAAGGACCACCTTTTACCTCCCTTATATGATATGAGGGTTGGTTTCGCTGTTTGGGTAGTCGTTTGAAACCATTTGTCACATGTCACGTTATAAGGATTACGTGCGTTTATTGCGAAATGGGAACTAAAGTTGGATTTTTTGGCACTTAATTTTTCAAAGAACGCATAATATTAACCCTAGGGGTCTCTAGAAAAGTTTGAGCGGTTTTTGTGGTGCGGGCATTTTGAGCCATAAATTGTGGATTGTATACTTCGGTTTTGGCCATTTTTGACCACTTTGTCAAGACTTGCTAAATACCCTCAAAACTTTACCAAGGACAAACTTTTGGTTCTGTTACTTGATACGAGGGCCGGTTCCTCGGTTAGAGTAGTTCTATAATCCCATTTTGCACACATATCCATTTAAGGATTACGTGCCTTTTCTGCGAAGTTTGGGAACTTACCTTAGGTTTATGGCTTTGAGTTTTTGAGCAAATATGTAATTTCATCTCGAGGGGCATCTACAAAAGTTTGAGCTATTTTTGTTGACAGCCACTTTTAGCCAAAAGTCGTGGATTATATACCACGATTTTGACAAATTTCTCAAAAACTAGTCAAATGCCCTGGAATTAACAAGACGGACCACCTTTTACCTCCCTTATATGATATGAGGGTTGGTTTCGCTGTTTGGGTAGTCGTTTGAAACCATTTGTCACACGTCACGTTATAAGGATTATGTGCGTATATTGCGAAATGGGAACTAAAGTTCGGTTTTTTGGCACTTAGTTTTTTAAAGAACGCATAATATTAACCCTAGGAGTCTCTGAAAAAGTTTGAGCGGTTTCTGTTGGGCGGCCATTTTGAGCCAAAAATTGTGGATTGTATACTTCGGTTTTGGCCATTTTTGACCACTTTGTCAAGACTTGCTAAATGCCCTCAAAACTTTACCAAGGACAGACTTTTGGTTCTGTTACTTGATACGAGGGCCAGTTCCTCGGTTAGAGTAGTTCAATAATCCCATTTTCCACACATATCCATTTAAGGATTACGTACCTTTTCTGCGAAGTTTGGGAACTTACCTTAGGTTTTGGGCTCTAAAATTTAGAGAAAATATGTAATTTCATCCCCCGAGCCATCTACAAAAGTTTGAGCTATTTTTGTTGAGCAGCCACTTTTAGCCAAAAGTCGTGGATTATATACTACGATTTTGACAACTTTTTACAAATTTCTTCAAACTAGTCAAATGCCCTGGAATTAACAAGACGGCCAACATTTTACCTCCCTTATATGATATGAGGGTCGGTTTCGCTGTTTGGGTAGTCGTTTGACACCATTTGTTACACGTCACGCTATAGGGATTACGTGCGTTTATTGTGAAATGGGAACTAAAGTTGGATTTTTTGGCACTACGTTTTTGAAAGAACGCATAATATTAACCCTAGGGGTCTCTAAAAAAGTTTGAGCGGTTTCTGTTGCGCGGCCCTTTTGAGCCAAAATTTGTGGATTGTATACTTCGGTTTTGGCCATTTTTGACCACTTTGTCAAGACTTGCTAAATTCCCTCATAACTTTACCAAGGACAAACTTTTGGTTCTGTTACTTGATACGAGGGCCGGTTCTTCGTTTAGAGTAGTTCTATAATCCCATTTTTCCAACATATCCATTTAAGGATTACGTACCTTTTCTGCGAAGTTTGGGAACTTACCTTAGGTTTTTGGCTCTAAATTTTTGAGCAAATATGTAATTTCATCCCTAGGGGCATCTACAAAAGTTTGAGCTATTTTTGTTGAGCAGCCACTTTTAGCCAAAAGTCGTGGATTATATACTACGATTTTAACAACTTTTTACAAATTTCTTCAAACTAGTCAAATGCTCTGGAATTAACAAGAAGGACCACCTTTTACCTCCCCTATATGATATGAGGGTTGGTTCCGCTTTTGGGTAGTCATTGAACCCATTTGTCACGCATCACCCCTATAAGTTTGGAAACTTACCTTAGGTTTTCAGCTCTAAGTAATCTATTAAGTATCAAACCCTAGTACGGCAAGGTAATCTGACAATTCTGGCTAAGTGAACCTTTTAGGCAGTCGGGCAGTATATCTACATCTAAACCTCCCACTAAAAACATCCTGTTAACTTTGGGTCTGAATGCTGCTGACCACATTTATTAGCTTAACTCCTATGGCTCCATTGGAACAGAAATATAGAAGATTGTTATGACGTGGAAACAAGATTGAAGACTGCAGCTCAATTTATTATCTTAATGTCACATAGATTGCTTAAGAAGCTACTATCATTCTAGATCCTTCAACTAGTCACAGATTTTGACAGATGCTAGAAAAGAACTGTGGAAAGAAAACAATCATGCCATCCAAACTTAGTTGGTCGTTTACCTGATTTAACATCCATTTGAAGCCAACAGCTGCGGAGCACTCATTTTTGGATGCGCTACTGAACCAATCCAAATTATAGACCTTATCAAGAGTCTTGACAATGGAGGAGATATTGTCTCTTCTATCTTTGACAGAGAATATCTCACCGTTGGAGCTAACATTAACATGGCTATTTAACAGAATCTCGAACCATCCACTACCAGACCTCTGCATCGATATGATGACAAAGAGTCGGACAGGATTACTTGCACATTCAGCCCTGAATCACAAGGAAAACCACAACTCAGAATCCACATCAAGTACCAACAAGAATGATTTTGCTTTAAAGTGCTCACTCATTCTTTACAACCTGTTGAATGTCTTTGGCTGCGGAAAGTGCAAATACTGATTCTCCACAAGGTTGGTCTCATAATTACTTCTTGATCTCTCAACAACTTCAATTATCGACTTAGTTTGGTTGCTCAACTGTCTAAGACAGACCGAACAAATATAAACCCCGCAGACTGTAGCAATCACTAGGACTATCATCCTTAGTATCAAGGGAGACGCCTTTGGGATTTTCACAACAAAAGTATCCTGTGATTCATAAAAACATACATCCCTTATTAAGACTAACATGACCATGTAATTGTAATGTACAAGTCGCTACATAGCAATGTAGAACTACATATGCAATTCTCAAAGGAAAGGCAGGCATAATATAACCAAACTTATCTAATTCATGCAACAATCTGTTTCAATACAGCCCCTCTCAGAGATTTGCACTGATAGTGAAATCGCCTACATGATATTGCCCAGCAAACAGATCATAGAGGAAGCCATTATACTAATCACAAATTGCAAATCAGAATTAACCAAATGTGGGCACATTCCTGCTCCAATTAGATACATTTTCATTTATTTGAACCACCCAAATTAAAAAAGGAATCAAATTTCTCAAAAATTATACTATATTTTTCACTCATTTCCAAAATGTTACACATATATATCAGCAGCTCTTATTATTTAAACAAATCCAAAGTTCTTTATATCCTGCATTACCAAAAATAATCAGAAAAAAAAAAAAAGCAGACCTCATGAAAATACCATGAACTAAAGCAAAATAATCCACCAAAAAAACAATCTAGCAAATACCCACCAAATTAAATCAGCTAATAATCAAAACCCACAACTTTTACTAAACCAACTAACCAAAAAAAAATTAAAAAAAAATTGGAAATGAATTTTTTAATTTTTTTACCTTGTAGTAAGAGCAAAAGTCCTCAGCCATTTTAACTTCTCAAAAACAATGAGAAATGGGTTGGAAAACAAACCCAGTAAAGTGTATGTATGATTTGCTGAGAGATTTCAAGGTCTAGAAATGAGCAGAAGAGTACAGTAAATTGTTGGTGAAGCTACTGTAATTAGAGCTGCTTTTAGGAGGGCTTTAAACGGGCGGAAATCAAGAAAGTTGCAACCTTTTTTTATGGGTTTTTTTTCCTCTTTTTGTTCCACCACCGTAAAAAGTCCTACCTTACTACAAACTCTGGCGCTTGTTTTTGTGTCCCTTTCTCTTAATTTTTTTTTTTGAATTGTTCTTCGTGCTTACACATTCATTTTTCCTCCTTTGCTTTGCTTGTGTTTGCTTTGCTTGTGTTACTTGTGTTGGTGAATGAGGTGAGCGTTTCGTAAACACGTTAAACAAACGATGTTTTAAGGTTCTCGATTGAATGAGTTTGAAGATGAACTTGTTATTTTCTTTTTTTTGACAGCTGGAAAGAAAAAGACCTAATACAAAATGGACTTTTTCCTAGGATATGAGTCCGACCATTAAGGCTCCTACGGATAAACTTAAAATAAAGACAATGAAAATTAACAAATAAATAATGTTACTGATAATAATAACTTGTACTGCCACCTCAATCTGCCTCGGTCACTGACAGCTGCTAAATAAGCACAAGACAATCAGGGTGGATGTGAATGTGCTGTATAAGGTAGCTATTTGTTAAATCATGTAAGCAACTCGTTTATATATAGGTTGCTATTATTTGGTTGAATAATCACTCTTCTAATAGAGGTCGCGAGATTCAGATTTTTGAGTGGTCAATGTCGTTTTCAAGATTTTTTTTCCGGTGAGTTAGGAACATCTAATGAAGCTTATCGGAATTTGGGGTCACCAAACATTTTTCCTTTGTTTTTTTGTCTATTACTTCATTAGCAATTATCTATAATCCAAGCGAGCCCTTAATCTTAACTTTTACATTTGCAGCTTGAAAATAGTTGAAACTTGAAACGCTTGTTTGACGAAGAAATTGCTTTAAAACCAATCAAATCTAGTTCTGCTTGGTCCAAAGATAGTATATATATGTACGTGGTGATGTTGAGGTTTGACGTTGAAGTTTTACTTGCTCTCAATTGGATACGCTCGAACAAGTGAAATTATAAATAAGTTGAATTTTTTTTCGAAATAGGGCTCAAAAAATAAATATTGAACAAAATGGGTCAGATTGAAAAATGTTCAATCTTATGGGGTGCACGTCACCCCATTTCAAGTTTGGGACAAAACCGGCAGTGCCCCTGTCGGTTTTAAGTGTCTTGAACAGTAGCTATGGGGTTGTAAGTGATATTTTGGCTAGGGTGAAACCGCCACTCCCCATGGCGGTTTTAAAGTTTTTTTTTTTTTTTTGGATTGACATTATATTGGGGTGATATTTTGGCAAAGGGTGAAACCTCCATGCGGGGTGTGAAACCGCCACCCCCCATGGAGGTTTCACCCTCGGCCAAAATATATGGGTGAAAGCGCCATGGGGGGTGGCGGTTTAGTGAAACCGCCATGGGGGGTGGCGGTTTAGTGAAACCGCCACCCCCCATGGCGGTTTCACCCTCGGCCACGATTTGTATCTCATTTTTGTGAAGAAACCGCCATGGAGGGTGGCGATTTCTCTCCATTTAAAACCGTCATGGGCACTGGCGGTTTTGTCCCGGACCTAAAATGGGGTGACGTGCACCCTATAAGATTGAACATTTTTCAATCCGACCCATTTTGTTTAATATTTATTTTTTGAGCTCTATTTCGAAAAAAAATTCTAATAAGTTGAAGTTGAGTGTCATTGTGAATTTGGTAAAAATCCGAGCTTTATTTTGACTAATTAAAATGAGAATGAATAAGACATTTATCTTAAGCTCAAGTGTAACTGTCTAAAATGTTTGGATCTCATGTTGAATACATAGATATGTTATTATGTTTGACTATTGTGTATGTCAAAATTAGTTGCGTGTATATATAATACGAAAAATTCAAAATATTTGCGAAATGGCCAGAGAAAATGTCCTAAAGATTAAGGGATGGATGACCATAGAATTGTAGATGTGACTTTGTGAAGCGTCTAAGAGAAAGTCTAGGAGAGGAAGCTTAAATGACACCAATGAAGATTCAGTTTATTACCAACTTGTTAAGCAGTCATAGATGAAAGCTTGTTTCCTTTAGCCATGTTGCCTTATTAATTTAGTTTCTTTTGTTATAACAAAAATCATTATTCTAGCTAATTGGTGAAATAAAATAATAATTATTTTTTTGGTGAAAGTAAAAAAATAATAAGAGACAACAAGTACAAACAAGGCCTCTTGGGAATCTATATAACTGAGCCTAGTTCAACAATATTGAGTAGTGTAACAAAGTAGTACGACTTAGATATAAAAAAATGATCAAGGTGAATAATTGACAATAATGATCATGCATCAAACAACAATGTTAAGTGTGAATACAACATTAATTACAAGGTAGATACGGCACGATGATAATCAACTTTTGATACCCAAAAAATAGAAGTCCGATTGTCGTCGCTCTATATTTAAAAAGGATAACGATCCTTCTAGGCAGTCATTACTACAGCCAAAGCGGGTTCATTGTATCCACTCCATATAATGAACATATTTGTCTTAAAATGTACCGTATTAAGCTGCATTGGCAAATTATTGCCCTATTTTAATTCCCAATCCCCGTGATTAATTGTCTACAAAATCAGGCATGAAGAAGCGCATAAGTGTGAGAATTCAAGTCTTTTGTGTTTGCAAACTTTACTCCTAAGCATTTCCAATCACAATCGAACTTCATGTCCATTTATTTTTTTTTTCAAAAAGTGTCGGCCTCAGTAGTAAAATCCTGAAAATAGACGTACAAAGAGATCGTCTACCTAACTAATTAAGTAGGAACACAAGTGTTATTCTAGAACTATATAGTTAGGCAAATTTAATCTGATCGATCTCACCTACAAAAGTTCCTCTTTACGTGCTACTTTGGTCCATTTCCTTATTCGATGTCCTGTCTAAATCAGGTGCCAATTTTCGTGTTATAGTTCGTGTCATTGTAAGCAACTTTTAACTTGAGTCATAACAATTATGGTTTTGGAATATATGGGTGGTAAACCGGCAGTATCTAACGGTAAAGCTAATTAGATATTTGGGATTCGCTTGAATCCTTATTTTTCTGGATGGGTCGATAATATATTGGCATCAGATTTATATATGCCTAACTCTAGCCGTTTGATCAGTTGGGGTCAATCTAGCTCCCTGATCTAGCTAGATTCCTAATAATTCCTAGTTTCCCAGGCAATTAATATCAACTCATCAATTAAATGTGATCACTCTGATAATTTGAACTTAGAAATTAGAAGTTAGTTCAATAGCTCAAAAATGTGGTTGCTAGAATTGCATGCCTACATGTGAATTTCCAATGCCACATGATTACCACTCCATTTACTATTACGAGTATTTGTTAGATAACAAGAAATACAGCCATGCATTTTCATGATTTCATCTGGCACATCACTTTGAGTGGTCTGGGAAGAAATTGTTGAAATAATGTGAGTGAAACTTGAATTGAAAGCGTCTTTTAGTTAAAGAAGTTAGAAGTTGCACTAATCTTATAGCCGCAGTATTATGCATACTCCCTCCTACTCACTGTGATCTCCCCCTTTTACTTTATTGTTTTGTCTAGTCATGTTGTGGGTTACTTCTAAAACAAATGACTTGTTTACTCGTTGTAAAAAAACTAAAACAAACAACATGATTCCGCATTGCAATCTACCAAATTAAACCCACTTGACTTTATGGCGCGACGATCTGGTTTCTCATTAAGTTTAGAAATTTTGCTCAACATGATCAGTCAAAAGAGCAAAACGAAAGAGAGAGATCATTTTAGTTAGGCGGGAGCTACTATGTTCTTACCCATCAATTGCTGTGACAAAAAGATGTTAGTATATATATATATATATATATATATATATATATATATATATATATATATATATATATATATATATATATATATATATATATATATATATATATATATATATATGACGACGGTTTCACAAAAAGTGACAACTCGATCATATCCATATCTATATGGTCTCACAAGTTTTCTTAACTTGTTTCTAGTTTTAATTTTGGTTCTAAAACAAACCTAAGTTTATAAGTTTTAATTATCTATTCTAATGGAACGACAACTTACTTGATTTACTTGAAATAACGTGAAAAGATCCTGAAAAACTATGACAGGCATGGGAATCAATATGTGGCGATTTCCCGCATTAATTAAACTTTGCTTAAACTAATAACAGATTGCAGTATGCACGTCGTCCTCGATCACTGATTCGTTTTACAAGTTACTCATTATTATCAACTTCTCCTTAATTAAGCGATCGTTTAATTTTAAAGTAATGATAGATTAGATCTATATCAATACGGAGTATTTCCCAATTAACCAATAATAAGTGTAAGCGTGTGAAACTCCAAAGTTGCGATGATTTCTATATTGCATGACATACTCGATCCGTATGTACGAATATAAGAGTAATTAGACAAGCATAAAGTAATTAAAAACACTACATACATGATACATACATAAATACAAAAATGCACGGATCGGATTAATAACGAGCACACACGATAATAACAAACGCTCAAATGTTTTAGATCGAGGTACATCTGGTCAGATCAATGATGCTGCTTAATTAAACTAGTTGAGGGAAATCTAGTAAACACTTAGCTTGTCGATCACTGATAACGTACACAACGAAGATTGTTTCAACGCGTCCCCAGTGTCCAACTGATCGATAAAACATATATCCGAAGAAATTTGATTATACAAAGTTGTGGATTATATTATATAGAGTTGAAATCTTAACTACGTGAAGGACTTAACTTTGATTTTCTCAAATTGATCTCTTTTAATCATTATTCAATGGGCTGAGTCCTTTTCTAGAAATAAAAATGATATGACACACTCTACATGTTTTGGGCTGAATTTCATAGGGGGTTCACGGCCTTTCGTACGATACAAAGACACATGCATGCACGATGTGTGATGTTATACAAGCATATACATATGTAACCAATAACTCTGTATTTCGTTTCGTGGTATTTTAGAGTAAAGTCTTAAATTGTCATTGCTCGATTCACAGTAAATTAGCGTAAGACCTGGTTGATTAATCATCTCGATCTGTTGTTTACAACAAGCATGTGCAATGTACTTAGTTAGCTTCATCAAGTCCGTACAATTTATGTAAGACATACTCGTCTCTATTTCTATTTTTTTTTTTATTAAGAATATATATTGTAGAAGTTTTATTTATTCTGCGAATAGAGACCACGGTTACTATACGACTAATGGAGCCGCTGGGTACTAGAGTTGACATTTAACAATAATGTACCTTAGCCGCCTAGATAATACTTGAGCTTACTAAGCTAGTATACACACGGATAGGAGTATAATTTTTTTCAATAAAACAACACTTGTTGAATAATATCATAACCTCGTATTTTACAAGTTTATGATCAAACAACTAGTTCACAAGAAAAGAATTAAAATGATGAAGAAATTATCCAAAGTACTGTACAAGACATTATTCTTCTACCACGCACAGTGGCGTGAATTGACCTTAAATATAATGTTTGGTTTTATTAAGGTGGCTCGTATTAGAACATACAAGTCTTAGTTTAGCGTAATTTTGACGATTTCTTATTGGCTGAATAACGAAAAACATATACGGAGTAGTAATGTTTCAATGAATTATGTTAACGTAAAATTTATAAACAATGATAGAAAATGTTTGTTGTTTAATTTGGCTTGTCTAATATATATTATAAAAGCCGAGTACAACCCTTTATTGATGGACACTTGGCATAATTCTATTGGATGAGAAGAAATAATATTATTAAAATATTAGGATATGGAAATTCTATGTAAATTATTAAAAAAAAATGGTAGTTATCAACTAATATATGGAAAACATGATATGGTAATGATGTGATAGAAGAGGTGATGCGATACTGAAAAAAAAAAGATGAAATAGCATAACAGGTGACGTGATAGTGGAATGAGAATGAAAAAAAAAGGGTTACGGGACATGGAATGAATGGAACAATATAACGGGTGACGTACAAGTAGAAAGGAAATAAAATTACGATGAATTAGTAGACATAATAATAATATAATATAACGGGTGACCAAAGTTGAAAGGAAAAAAATCATGTAAAGCATCGTTTCAAATAATATTATAATAAAAATAAACTTACATTTTTATGAAACGTATATAAACAATATAAGTAGGTAGGTAAATAAATTGACAATTTCATAAAATGAACATAACAATATAGATATCCAACAAGTATAGTCCTAAGATAATCCACGGTTTTTCGATAATATGGCTCCGGAGCAAAAATCGCTCAAATTTTGGTGGTAATATCTAAGTATGATATAATGAGGATTTACAAAATATTAGATTAAAAAACCTAATAAAAAATAAGGAAAACGGACAAAACGGTCATAAATCCATACAAAGTGACGAGCGTCGAAACGGATGAAATACTTCACAAAATGAGTTACCAACACTCAAATCTAACAAGTATAGTCCTTAGAAATCTACAGTAATGTTTAGAGGACATTTGAATTTTTTTCGAAAAATTGATCAAATTTGACCAGAATCGCAGTCCATAATCCACAGTTTTTCGATAATATGGCTCCGGAGCGAAAACGGCTCAAATTTTGGTGGTAGCGTCTAAGTATGGTATAATGAGGATTTGAAAAATATTAAATTAAAAAACCTAATAAAAAATAAGGAAAACGGCCAAAACGATTATAAATCCATACAAAGTGACGAAGGTCGAAACAGATGAAATAATTCATAAAATGAGAGACCAACACTCAAATCCAACAAGTGTAGTCCTGAGGTATCTACAATAATGTTTGGAGGGCAATTGGATTTTTTTCGAAAAATTGATCAAATTTGACCAGAATCGCAATACATAATCCACAGTTTTTCGGTATTATGGCTGCGGAGCGAAATCGGCTCAAATTTTGATGGTAGTGTTGAAGTATGATACAATGAAGATTTGAAAAATATTAGGGCCAAAAACCTAAATAAAGTTAATTAAAACAGCTAAAATGGTTATAAATCCATACAAAATTGCAAAGTGACGAGCGTCGAAATGGATGAAATACTTCACAAAATGAGGAACAAATACACAAATCCAGCAAGTATAATCCTAAGGTATCTACAGTAATGTTAGGAGGACATTTAGATTTTTTTCGAAAAATTGATCAAATTTGACCGGATTTGTAGTACATAATCCACGGTTTTTCGATAATTTGGCCCTATAGCGAAATCGGCTCAAATTTTGGTGGTAGTGTCTAAGTATGATATAATGAGGATTTGGAAAATATTAGAGTAAAAAACCGAAGACAAGTTAAGTAAAACGACCAGAACGGTCATAGATCAATGCAAAGTGACGAGCGTCAAAACGCATGAAATACTTCATAAAATGATGAACCAACACTCAAATCCAACATGTATAATCCTAAGGTATCTACAGTAATGTTTGCAGGACATTTGGATTCTTTCGAAAAATGATCAAATTTGGCAAGAATCGCAGTACATAATCAACGGTTTTTCGATAATATGGGCTCCGGAGCGAAATCGGCTCAAATTTTGTTGGTAGTGTCAAAGTATGATATAATGAGGATTTGAAAACTATTAGGGCCAAAAACTCAAATAAAGTTAAGTAAAACAACTAAAATGGTTATAAATCCATAAAAAGTGACGAGCATCAAAACGGATGAAATACTTCCCAAAATAAAAAACCCAACACTCAAATCCAACAAGTATAGTCATAGGGTATCTACAGTAATCGGGATTTGAAAAATATTAGGGCCAAAAACATAAGTAAAGTTATGCAAAACGACCAGAATGGTCATAGATCCATACAAAGTGACGAGCGTCGAAACGAATGAAATACTTCATAAAATGAGGAACCAACACTCAAATCAAACAAGTATAATTGTAAGGTATCTACAGCATTGTTAGGAGGACATTTAGATTTTTTCGAAAAATTGATCAAATTTGACCGTATTCGTAGTACATAATCCACGGTTTTACCATAATATGGTTTCGGAGCGAAATCGGCTCAAATTTTGGTGGTAGTGTCTTAGTATTATATATTGAGGATTTGAAAAATGTTAGGGCCAAAAACCTATATAAAGTTAAGTAAAACGGATATAAATCCATACAAAGTGACGAGCGTCGAAACGAATGAAATAGTTCACAAAGTGAGGAACCAACACTCAAATCCAACAAGTATAGTCCTAAGATATCTACAGTAATGTTTGGAGGACGTTTGGATTTTTTTGAAAATTTGATCAAATTTGACCAAAATCACAATACATAAGCCACGGTTTTTCGATAATATGGCTCCGGAGCGAAATCGGCTCAAATTTTGTTGGTAGTGTCTAAGTATGATATAATGAGGATTTGAAAAATATTAGGGCCAAAAACCTAAGTAAAGTTAAGTAAAACGGCTAAAATGGTTATAAATTCATACAAAGTGAAGAGCGTCGAAACGAATGAAATACTTCACAAAATCAAAAACGAACACTCAAATCCAACAAGTATAGTCATAGGGTATTTATAGTAATGTTTGGAGGACATTTGTTTTTTTTTTTCAAAAAATCCATCAAATTTGACCAGAATCGCAGTACATAATCCACAATTTTTCGATAATATGGCTCGGGAGCGAAATCGGCTCAAATTTTGGTGGTAGTGTCTAAGTATGATATAACAAGGATTTGAAAAATATTAGGGCCAAAAATCTAAGTGAAGTTATAAAACGGTCAACATGGTTATAAATCCATACAAAGTGACGAGCGTCGAAACGGATGAAATATTTCACAAAGAGAAACCAACACTCAAATCCAACAAATATAGTCAATGGGTATCTATAGTAATGTTTGGAGGACATTTGATTTTTTTCGAAAAATTAATCAAATTTGACCAGAATAACACGGTTTTTTATGATATGGCTCCGGAGCGAAATCGGCTCAAATTTTGGTGATAGTGTCTAAGTATGATATAATGAGGATTTGAAAAATATTAGGGCCAAAAACCTAAGTGAAGTTAAGTATAAAGGGCAAAATTGTTATAAATCTATACAAAGTAACGAACGTCGAAACAGATGACATCTAATACTATATATATTAAAACATGAAACCAAGTCTTTTCTACAACGACACTTTGCATTCATTAATTGGATAGCATTAAGTGATTACATAAAATGGAAAATTATTAGCTAATTTATGCAAAATAATATAATTTATGGTGGTAAGCTAATTTATGGAAAATAATAGTGTTGCTACTAATATTATAACAAAGGTAAATTGACAATTTCATAAATAAATATAACAATATAGATATATAACCCAGGCGCGGACCGGGCATGCAAACTAGTTATTTTTTTAAGGTGAAGATATGAACTATTCTGTATTTGATTTTTAGGTTATTGTAGCTTGCTAGACTAGGCAAAGTTTTGTTTAATTTCTTGAACTTGTTGTTGGTCAAATTGCCGCCAGCAATAAATTTAATTTACAAATTGAATGAACTAGATGTTTATGAATTTAATTTTAAAATTACATAGACTAATCTTTTTTGTTCTTTATATATGATTCATTCTCCTCTATAGAAAATTACTCGGCAGCTATGGATAATCCGAGCACTAGCCCTATCCCTAGTAGCCCAAGAGGACCAAAACCCCCAAACTATGGGAATCTCATTACTATCCTTAGTATTGATGGGGGAGGTATCAGGGGAATTATCCCTGGAGTCCTACTTAATTTCCTTGAATCAAAACTTCAGGTAAAAATACTATTAATTATCGTTTTCTTGTTGTTATACTATCGATATCCACCTATTGTAGACGGATTGTCTTTGAATTGAAATAGGTAACACGAAATAGCGAATTGCAAGTGTAAGTTCGTGTTGGTTTAATTTACATTACGATACATACATATTTACGTAGACTTGATTTTTTGTTAGGAATTGGATGGCGAAGAAGCAAGGCTGGCTGACTATTTCGACGTGATTGCCGGAACAAGCACAGGCGGTCTTATAACCACCATGTTAACTGCTCCGAATGAGAATAACCGGCCACTCTATTCCGCCAAAGAGATTACACCATTTTATCTCGAACATTCTCCTAAAATATTCAAGCAACCAAAGTAAGTACTGTATATACGTGTACAAGCTAAGCTTTTTCAAGAAGTTAACATTTCACGTACAATTTTCACGATTATTGGAATAATCATATGGAGTACTTGATTGATTTTGGAGTTGTAGTGGGCTAATCGGGTCAATGGCGACTCTAGTGACAGTATTAAACGGTCCAAAATATGATGGGAAGTATCTTCACAAGCTTCTGAGAGATCAGTTAGGTGAAACCAGGTTACATGATGCGTTAACAAACATCGTCATTCCCACATTCGACATCAAGAATTTGCAACCCGTTCTGTTTTCTACTTATACGGTAATATTTCTATTGCTATTACAGTTAAACCAGCTGACATCTATATATATAGAAGAGTAAGGCTAATTGTATATGACATATACACTACCAAACATATATAGGGGGTAGTTTGGGTATTTTTTCTATATTTATGTGGTGAGATTGAGGAAAGAGAAATGAGATGTTGTGGGACATGTGAATAAAAAATTAGGGATATACATTTGTAAATGTATATGGACATACAAATAGACTTTCTCTATATAGAACTATTATTATTGAAGAGAACCCGTGTCAACATATTTCGAGACGATGTATATATAATCGATAATGTTGTTGATGTACGTATGTATGTATACAGGTTCCCGCTGTACCAGTATTGGATGCACTGATGTCTGACATTTGCATAGGCACATCTGCAGCTCCAAGCATGCTACCTGCGCATTATTTTGAGAACAAAGATGAGAATGATAACGTTAGAGAATTCAATCTCATCGATGGTGGTGTTGCTGCAAATAATCCTGTACGATTATTATTAATAATCCTTCTTAATTCATTGTTATATTATTTAATCAATTACGATTTACTAGACTACGTTACATACGTACTTGCGTATATGGACATTATTGGTTGCAAATTTGCAATCACAGGTTAAATTGGAGGGAGTAGTATATATTTTTCGTGTTTGTGAAACCTAACATATATATATACTTTTCTATGCATAATTATTAATATGCTACTATAATACGTACAGACGATGGTTGCAATAAATCAAGTGACGAAACAAATACTGAAAAAAGATGAAGATTTTTTCCCGATTAAACCCACAGATCATTATGACCGTTTGTTGGTTATATCTCTTGGGGCTGGATCAAGCAAGAATGAGCACAAATACAACGCCAAACAAGCAGCAAAGTGGGGCCTTATTTCATGGTTATATGATAGTGGTTCAACTCCATTGCTCGACTCCTATAATCAAGCCAAGGATGATATAATTGATATGAATACTAGTGTGGTCTTTGAAGCTTACCGTTCTCTCGATAATTATCTTCGTATCGAAGTAAGTTTCATTTTGACTCGCAAAATATTATCTTGAAATTCCATATCAGACCTCAAACTCGGAACAACCTTGAAGTAGACAGATCAGACCTTTTGGCGCGATGTTAATATATGTTACCATTTGGACTATATAAAATTTGTACGAATCGTGTGACATTAGGTTTTAAGTATGTTACAAACTTACAATTATATTATACTCCCTCCATTCATATCCAACCTTCCTACTTTCCTTTTAGGGGAATTCACATCCAATCTCCCTCTTTCTTATTTTGGTAACATTTGAACCAATGAAATGCTTCCAAAGTGCTATTGTCCCCATTCCCACTTGTTTTTACTAATTTTTAATACACTCCTAAAACTTTGTGCAAAAAAAATAGGAAGGTTGGATATGAATGGAGGGAGTAGCATTCTTAGTACAAAACCATCACGTAATAATTAACTTTATCATAATTGCAAATTGTAGGATGATACATTAACAGGGACAGCAGCATCAGCAGATATCGCGACCAAGGAGAACTTGGAAGAACTGGTCAAAATTGGAAAAGGGCTATTGAAAAAGCCTGTTACAAGGGTCAATCTTGACACAGGTAACTATGAGCCTATCCCAAATGCAGGGACCAATGAGGAGGCATTGACAAGGTATTATTCGTTCCTATTACGTCTTAGGTTGGTATTGATTTTGATATTACTAGTTCTAATTTTGTAGTATTTGTCCAACTTATCGCGTGACCCGACTTAATTAATAATGCAATGAATTTAGAGATGAAAATGTATGGAATAGTACTATAATTTAGAGATAAGTGTAGATAATGTTCTGTTTAATATATTCAACTTGCTTGTTATGATAACTCGCAAGCCATAACTTTAGCATTATCATTCTATTTATTAATTGTAATAGAAATGGTATACTTACTGAATAATACTATTAAGAAGGTCAACAGAATTAAGCGATTACTTGCACGTACATACAGTACAAGTCAATGAGACATAGAATATTTTGTACTTAGTTAGCTAATTGTCCACACGTCAAATGTCGTGTTTAGCTTAAACCCTACGAAACTACTAGTCATGCTTCGACAACTTAGTTAAAAAAAGGTAACTTGTATAATTTAAAAAAAAAAAAACCTTTATCTTGTACTTTTTAATTTCTATAACGTGATCTACAATAATATAATTTCTTTTCTTCTTTTTTTACAGTTTTGCAATAAAACTTTCTAAGGAAAAGAAAAACCGTGAACGCTATGCAGTACGGCCACATCTGGCGTTGGCAAAGAAACTTGGAACCTAATAACTGTTGGATTGCAACATATTATACTTGTAACAATAATACTTAGTGGCCTTATATTTATTATATTAAATTATGTAAATATGTACCTACGGAGTATTGTGTATTGTATGCACAAAATCGAATTGTGTTTATTTTTGAAGTAATAAAACAAATTACTTTTAGTACGTACAGTCATTGGATTGAACCTATAGGTTATGTATAGCAACAACTAACTCAACAAGTACATAATGAATAAATTCTAGTTCAAGCTGAAATATTCGTCATTTATATAAGAATATTTTGTCAAACACTCCCTTGTAAAAGGTTGAGTTTGTCAAACACTCCCTTATATATATATTTTTTGTCAAACACTCCCTTATATAACCAATTTTTTGTCAAACACTCCCAAATGAACATTCCCGCCCACAAAAAGTCAACTTTCCGGCGTGACCACCGTCTAGGACGTGACTTTAGTTGGATTTGTCTTTTTTTTCCTTTTCACCGTCTTAGATGCGTTTTGTCCCTATAAATATTGAAACGTGAAAAAAAAAGTGGAGGGATATGTAAAAAAAGCAAAAAAGAAAAATAAAATTAAAAGAAAAAGATAGACCCGATTGAAGTCAGTTGTTAACGGTGGTCATGCCGGAAAGTTGACTTTATGTGGCCGGAAATGTTCATTTGGGAGTGTTTGACAAAAAAATGGTTATATAAGGGAGTGTTTGACAAAAATATTTATATAAGGGAGTGTTTGACAAACCCAACATTTTATAAGGGAGTGTTTGACAAAAAATCCTTTATATAAATACAGAAGTGAATTTCTATTGATTTCTCCCTTGCTTGGACTGGACTTCCTTTGACTCTAAGGAGTATATGCTTGTGGAAGCCCTTATATTAGGGCCAAAATATAAGAGCCAAAAATGGTAGGTTCCAAATTTGGCCCAAAAAAAAATGCTAGTCCATGGTAATGTTGTGCTAAGACTGCTAACATTAGCCAGTTTAGCTTCCAAAAATTAATCGATTTTAGCCAAAACCCAAAGTATATAATCCACATTTGTTACGAAATAATAATCGAATGTCTTAGCGAAAACATGTCTTTCACAATCAATCTTTTTTTACAATGCAAATGTGCAAATGTGAGTTGTGACATTGTAAAATCAACATTTCACCATACTCCTAACTATAATTAACAAATTGTTGCCCACCAGGAATACAAACAAGGCTTCCTATACAAGCAGTAGCCGAAATACAATCCCCAACTTGATGATGAATCTCATCAGCTCTTTCAACTGTCTTTTCCACAACATTGTACCAACAAAGCTTATGCTCATCACTTTTCTCACCACCATTATTCTTCCTCCTCACCAAAATCATTCTCCTACCATTGCCGTAACAAGCAAGAGGCGCCATCCCCATCACCCAACTCGAATCCGAAATTCGGAACAGTGTTACCCAAGACTCTTTAACACCGTACTCTTTCATGATCCAAACATCGAAAATAATGTTGCCAAACTCTTGCTCATTTTTCGCCGAAAAGAACAAATACCCATCGAACACACCAAAATCAACCACTCCACTTTCATCATAATCATCAGGCATAGGAATCTCATCGACCCATTTTTCTAGACAAAGATCGAAGCACCTAATCTTAAACTTACGTAACACGCTACAAAAAACAAACCAATGAACCAAATGGTCGTTTACAACCGCACCATTTTCGCTGTCGTTGATACTATCAAGTCGAACACTCCATTCAACCGTACGCCAAGTATTTTCGCGTAAACTATACACACTAACTTGCCTACACATATCTCTCGAAAACATTAGTCGTGACGAAGAATAATATTCCAACACTCTAACAACCTTATAATCGTCATTAAAACGATCAAACCCTAACCCGTAATTAATCGAACTAGACCGCCTAATCAAACGTAACGTTGGAATGTCCTTGTAAAACCCGGTTGACGGGTTTACGACCCGAATGAGTGTATGGTCAGAGTGGTGGACACAGACCAACCCGTTACAAGAACCAACTATGGAGGGGTTGGTGTCGTGGGGGAAAGGTAGCTTCTTGGGCAAGCTTAAGGAGGTAGTCAAGAAAAGGGAGTGGTGGGTGGTGGTGAGGATGAGCATATGGTTGTTGTTGTTGCTTGAGGAGGAAGATTGGTTATTAATAAGATGGATTGAGATAAATTCAGGGGATGAGATGTAAGTTTGCCAATATTTGCAAACGCATTTGAAGATTACAAGTGATTTTGCAGGTAATCTTGGTAATATGCTGGTTAATATTATGTCCATTGGAATATAATTTGGCATCTTTATTAATTATGAAAATGAAATTTATTTGGGTGTTTTTGTGAATGATTTTGGTGTTCTTGTGGTTTGATTGAATCTTGTAATTTTTGGGTTGACTTTAAATTATGAACAAGATCCACCAACTACGGCAACTAATTAAGCTAGTACATGATGATCGATTTATAATATTTTTGGGTTTTATGCATGTTATCTTTTTAAGTTTTTATCGACTTTTGCTTTCATTAGTCAATACTTCCTCCGTCCCAGTTCAAACGGCATATGCGTTTTTTTATACTGGAATAAGAAAAACTGATATAATAAGTTGAGTAGAGTAATATTAGGAAAAATGACGAGAGAGATTGTGGGGATTAATAAAAGTAATAGAGAGAATGTGAGAGTAAATGTGATAATTTAATAAAAGTAGGAGAGAGAAATATGTTCAAAAATAAATGGGGTGTTTGAAGTGGGACGTCTCAAAACGGAATATGGAGCGTTTGAACTGGACGGAGGGAGTACTATATGAACTCAAAGTTGAGGACCTGTAGTTCGACTGAGTGCGAAGAAAAGTGATCTACCACAAATCTCACGATTATAGTTGAGGATCCGATTCGGAAATGTGGTAGGTATGTAGGATAGATATTTTGATAATGAAATGAGAAATGGAACCACACACAGTCCACACAAAATACGGCGTAAATAGACATGTGAATAATTGCAGTAAGAGCTTGTTTGGATAGCATTTTGAGATGGAAAGGGAGAGGAGGGGGAGAGAGGGGAGGTGAGGGGAGGGAAGGGGAGGGAGAAGTTAATCAAATTCCTTTGTTTGGATAAGGAAAGAAATGGAGAGAAAGGAAAAGAAATGATGCAATTAATATCATTTTTTTCATAATTAAAAGCAAATCAATAATAATGATACAACAAAAAACAAAAACTAATCCCAGTTTTCTCTCTCCTCTCCCTGCGCCGCCCAACCGCCACCGCGCCCCGGCACCGACGACCACCAAATCCGGCGTCGAGGGCACCAATCGAACCGTAGAGGTACGGCGTTTTCACAGTGGCCTTCGACGGCCACCATCTCCCTTCCCTCCACCGCGCGCGAACCATTTTCTCCCTCGTTTTGCCCAAATCCGCCACGACCCACCCTCAAACCGCTCTTCAACACCCGGGCACAACCTCCCCAAGTCGCTGCCGACCCACCCAACCGGCCTTATTTGGCCGAAAATCATCTTTATATTTTTGTTTCTTAAACCCTAGATCTAAAATTAAGTGGTCTTAGGGTGGTTGTTGGAGATTGTTTTTATGGGGGAAGTGGTCGCCGGAGTTTGGTGGTGGTGTTGTCGCCGGGTAAGGTGGTGGTTTGTGTGGGTCGGCGGCGGTCTTGGGTGGCGGCAGTGGTGGTTGAGGGAGGAGGGAGGAGAGAGAAATAAAAAAAAGTTATTTGGAATTTTTGAAAAATGTAGTTGTTAAGGGCATTTCTGTAATTTGACATGGTATTGGTCCATTTAGGTAATTTGAAGTATTTTCCTTCCAAATCTCTCCAATTTTGAAGAGACACAAAACTGAAGATTTGAGAGAAAACTCATCCCCCCAAATCCTTCCATTTCTCTCCCACCCCCTCTCAAATTTGTATCCAAACAAGGGATACAATTCCCCTCCCTCCCCCTCCCCTCCCTTTCCCTCCAAATCCCCCTATCCAAACAAGCTCTAAATGAAATCGGCGAAAAAATAGAAACATACAGAAGTGCAAGGTAGGTGTTTTCCAAAATTGAGAGCTATTGTTTGGTATCGTTTTCTGTTTTCGGTTTTTTGTTTTTTCTGAAAACCAAAGTCCCGTTTTTGAAAACCAAAAAAAGTGGTTTTCAGTTTTCAGTTTTCAGTTGTCAGTTTTCATTTTCTATACGACTATTATATACCCAACAATTTAAAGTTAAATTTGTAACTTATTTAACTAAATTTTTTATGCAAAAAAACCAAAAACTGAAAACGGCAGTGATACCGAACGGACAGTCGAAATTTGATTATACCGGTTTCAGAAAAAGAAAAAGAAATTCTTAGACATGGGTATGTTATCGGACTTGAACCGGTTAGGGCCGACTCGACTTAACCAGGCGAACCGTCCAAACCAATCCGATTCCGCTTCGTTTCGCGATCCAACCCGGCGTTTGCACGGTTCAAGGCAGTGATTTTGATTTGGAATGTTAAAATATAATCCATACCAATACAATAATACCCAAACTTGAACAGGCCCAAATACCTGTTGGAGTAGGTGTCCTCCGACAATAATGCGTTGACTAATTAAATCTAATTAGGAATAAACCTGGGATATATTATATATACTAAGTCAGTTGATTAACGTAAATCGATAACGCTTGGCTGGCTAGAGTTTGACGTTATTGTCGTTTTGACGGCGGTAATCAACTGATCCCTCCCGGTCACACTGATAAAGATAGTTTCTCCAGAAGATATTATATTTGTATTTAATACAATATAATATAAACCCTAATGTATCAGTTATAGAGTTAACTGATTATGTTGGATAGTGTTTTACGAGTTCGGAACTCGAGTCGGATAAATTATGGTTTTTGTGTAAATAGTCAAAATTGACGATTAGCTATTTAAATTACAAAGAGTTGTAGTTTTAGCTTAAAATGATGTAATTAGTAATTATTATATAGAGATATAATAAGTAACTAACACTTAAAGAAATAAGTGTACAAATTATACCCAAATTGTAACATAAGATGTTAAGGGGTATAATTAGTAAGGGCAAAATGATCATTTGCCACAACCATTATATATAGTGTGTTTTATGTCAAATAAACACAACAAATCATTTCTACATACACAAAAACTTGATTTTAGAGAGAGAATAGAGAGAAAACCCTCTAATTTCTCTAAAAATTCAGCCTACTTCCAACTCTTTTAAGATCAAGTTTTCTTCATTGCATGTCAATAAAAACTTGATCAAAACACTTTACTAAACCTAGAATAACATTAGCTAAAGTGTTAGCTAATTTTATTTTGGTTTTAGGGTTAAAAAAAAATCTCTTAAAACTAGTCCATTTTGTGAGATTTTTGGAGAGCTTCTTTGGTGGATCAAGAGAGGAGGTTTCCTAACTTGGAAACTCAAAACTAAGGAGGAGGATCCCCATTAATTAGCAGCTCAAGATCCTTCTTTTGAAGGAAGGTCAAAATTCCTCTTGATTAAGGTATAAAAATTATGTTTTATTACCTTATTTATGCTTTAATCTTACATGCAACAAAAGATCCTAGCTAAACTTAATTAGGGGTAATTAAGTACTAATTAGAGGAGTCTAATTAGGGGCTAAATAACTTTCATGTGGTATCAGAGCATCGGTTTAAGTTGCATGTTAATTTTAAGCTTTAATTAGGTTAATTGGTAACTTAATTAATTTTTAATGATAAAAATTGGTTTTATCATATAAACTAAAGTTGCATGTGATGTTTTGGGCATGTGGATGCTCCAACCGAAATTATGGTATTTTAGGAATTTATTTGCTATTTTCTTGCTTAATTTTGGTTGTTTTTACAAGATTTATGCTATTTTCTAATTAATTGGTAATTAGATTAACATGCATGTTGATTTTTGTAATTTAAGAAATTTATAATTTTTCCAGAATTATAATGAGTATAATTTCCAGAAATTATTTCATAATTTTAATTGGCCATTTGTTATTAATTAGTAATAATATAAATGGTGGAAAATTGATTTCTTAAGAGAAAATGACCAAAATAATTTTGCATATTTTTGTCCTTAATTAGCTACTGGTTGTGAGCTTAAATCACATAATGAAATAATTTCTAAATGTTTTTTCATAATTAGTTATGATTTATTTAGATATTTTCGGGTTTATTATGTGATTTTTGGACAAATAGTTAGCAAATATAATCAAATTAAACTAATTAATTCAATTTTAGTGGAGACTAAATATTAAAAAAAAAAAAACTAATTTGTTGGTGGTTAGTTTAAACTTAAAAGGTGTTTTAAGTGTTGATTATTGATTTTTAAAGTTAGAATCGGAAATTCCTAAATTTACCGGGTTGCTTGTACTGTAAAGTTGAAAATCTGATTTTCGGTCTAATTTGCATGATTCTAAGTATAGTATGGCCATAGAGTACTATAGTATCGGTACTGTACCGAAATGTAAGGACGGTATCCGATTGGTTTGTAATAATTGCGATCTCGTATCGCCGGTTTGTAATAATATTTTTTTTTTTTCAAAAAATGTATAATAGGATAGTCCATATGTACATTTGTTTATATTGTAGACCGGCGCTTTTCACGGAGCCAAAAGTTGGTGACTCGAGATCGAATTGAAGACGGAGCCTTTGAAGCTTTTGAAGCCTAATTTAGGTTTAATAGCTTTTATTAGGTTCTAGTCTTATGGCCATACTAGGACTTGGATTTATTTGATGCATGCTTGGTTTAATTTCCGCACCATTATAACCAAACTCAAATCCCACATTGTCATATCCATTATCCGCGACTCGCTAGAATTAGTTCACTTAAAAGCGATAGATATAATATGACAAGATCTCTCACAAAAAAAAATTTTAAAATCGAGATTTAGTCCTTCCACAATTCACACCTATGCAACCCTTGTTCATTAGGGGCACGCTCGCCCTAGCGGGGTGTTTCCTTTTTACCTTGGGGGAGTAGGTTAATAAAGAGTTATTACGAGTGAATTTTGGTTTAATCTTGACGTGATTTGCAATACAAGTCTTGCAATACGGGACTAAAGGATTGATTTAGTTGAAATCGATCAACCGAGAGTTCTAAGTGTAGAATCAATCATGAGTTGGTTTACCGAAATTACATAAATTTAGGATGTATCGCCATCCGCGTGCCTAGATTTATATAAGATCGGATCTCGGAATCATTTATATAATTTAGAGAGATCATTATATAAATGCCTAAATTCACAAATAATTATTTTAATGTGAATTTGACGATGAATTTAATCGATTGTTTTTTTTCCCACGTTGTAGTTTAAAGTCAAAAATGGCTCAAATGTCCAATTCAGTAATATCCAAAGACTCCTGGCTTCGTAATTTTATGGAAAAGAATGAACTAAAGGAGGATGGAAGCAATTTTACTGATTGGGAGTTAAACCTGCGATTAGCCCTTCAATCTGATAGAAAACAACGTTTTCTATACGAACCCCCGATTCCCGCTCCAGGTCCCGACGCCACCCCTGATATGATACAAATGTATGAAGAGTACAAGCATGAATCTGACCAGATTAAGAATGTATTGATTTTTGCTATGCACCCGCGTTTAAAGAAACGCATGATTGATTTCAGTGCGTATCAAATATTCGCTCGGCTTACGACTAGTTTCTCGCAAAAGCCGCGAATACTTCAATACGAAGCAGCTTCGAGTTTCTTTGAGACTAAGCTCTCAAAGGGCCAACCAGTTGGTCCTCAAATTCTCAAATTTATTGAGAATGTTGAAACTCTTGAGAAGTTAGGATGCCCAATTTCTGAAGATTTTGCGGTATACCGTCTGCTTAATTCTTTGCCTGCAACATTCGATCCTTTTAGGACGAATTACAACATGAATGATTTAAAGAAAAATCTTCATGAATTGCATGCCATGCTTGTACAACATGAGAGGGATTTGGTGTCAAGTGGGAGCGCGAATAAAGATGTTTTATCCATGGCGGTAAAACAAAAGGGGAAGTTCAAGAAGGGTGCGGGCAAGGGTAAGAAACCCGCGCGTGGCAAAGGAAAAGGAAAAGTTGCTTCGGGCAACAATTCTATTGCTAAGAGAGGCGCGACTCCTGAACAAAAATGCTTCCATTGTGGAAATTTCGGTCATTGGAAGCGAAATTGCCCACAGTACCTGGAGGAGAAGAAGTCGAAACCAGGTATATATATGATAGACATTAATTATGCAAGTACCACGTCCTGGGTATTGGACACTGGATGTGGATCTCACCTTTGTAATCACTTGCAGGGGCTGACGAAGGCACGTCGGCTGGCAAAAGGTGAAGTTGACCTCCGTGTCGGGAATGGAGCTAAAGTAGCCGCCGTATCAGTAGGAACGTATATTCTGTCACTGGCCTCAGGGCTAGAGTTGTATCTAAATAACTGCTATTTTGTACCAACTCTAAGTAAGAATATAATTTCGGTTTCTGTTTTAGACGCTGAAGGTTTTGAATTTTCAATACGAAACAACAGTTGTACCTTCTCGTTTAATGATATGGTGTACGGAACAGCCAAATCTATAAACGGTATTTACGTTTTAGATTTGACAAATGAGGTCTATCATGTAGCAAATAAAAAGCTCAAAATAGGAGATCCCGATCAATCCTACCTTTGGCATTGTCGTTTAGGGCATATAAACGAAAAACGTATTGAGAGACTCGTAGCCAATGGAGTTCTCAAACCATTTGATTTTGGATCATATGGAACATGCGAATCTTGTCTTTTAGGCAAGATGACTCGGGTACCTTTTTCAGGAAAAGGAGTACGAGCCAGTGATTTATTGGCCCTCATTCATACAGATGTCTGCGGTCCAATGACAATCACTGCTAGAGGAGGTTATGACTACTTTGTCACTTTTACAGATGATTTTAGTAGATATGGCTACATCTACCTAATTAAATATAAAAGTGAGGTACTTGAGAAATTTATAGAATTTCAAAAGGAAGTAGAAAACCAATTAGGAAAGAAGATCAAGGCCTTACGATCAGATCGGGGAGGTGAATATCTCAGTAATGCCTTTGATATTCATCTGAAAGACTGTGGAATCATATCACAGCTTACACCTCCTGGTACACCACAATTAAATGGTGTAGCCGAAAGAAGAAACCGTACCCTGTTGGATATGGTCAGATCAATGATGAGTCAGACTGAGCTTCCTGATTCATTCTGGGGTTTTGCTCTCCAAACTGCTATTTTCACTCTCAATAGATGCCCGACTAAATCAGCTCCGAAAACTCCATATGAGTTATGGAGAGGAAAAGTTCTGAACCTCTCATTTATCAAGATCTGGGGTTGTGAAGCATATGTCAAAAATAAGACTGACAATAAGCTTACACAAAGATCTGATAAATGTCTCTTTGTAGGTTATCCTGTACATACTCGAGGATATTACTTCTACAATCGTGTAGAGAACAAAGTTTTTGTGTCTCGAGATGCTGTCTTTTTAGAAAAGGAATTAATTTCTAAAAGACAGAGTGGGAGAAAATTTGAACTTAGTGAAGTTCAGGAGCCACAAATGCATAATGAGGCTCAGGATGTTTTGCCAGAAGACATTCCTGAATCGTCTAACTCTGTGGTTCCATTTTCCACTCCTAGAAGGTCAGGCAGATCAAGCCATCCACCAGATCGATACCTAGGTGTGATTGAGGATGGTGGTGATCATTTTTTGCTTCTAGAAAGCAATGAGCCTGCAACCTACAGAGCAGCCATGACTGGACCGAATTCTGCTAAATGGCTTGAGGCAATGAAATCCGAGATAGATTCCATGTACGAGAATCAAGTATGGGACTTGGTTAACTTGCCTGAAGGAACCAAGGTTCTTCAGTGCAAATGGATCTTTAAGATCAAGACCGGCATGGATGGAAATCAAGATATTTTCAAAGCTCGATTGGTAGCTAAAGGTTTCACACAAGTTCATGGTTTAAACTATGACGAGACCTTTGCGCCAGTTGCAATGCTTAGATCTATTCGGATAATCTTAGCGATTGCTGTTTTTCATGATTATGAGATATGGCAGATGGACGTTAAAACCGCCTTCCTAAATGGGTTTCTGGAAGAGGAAGTGTATATGACACAACCTGAGGGTTTTATTGATCCAAACAATCCTAAGAAAGTTTGCAAACTTAAGAGATCCATTTATGGTCTTAAGCAAGCATCTCGGAGTTGGAACCATCGGTTCAACCATGTGATTAAACAAAATGGTTTCACTCGAAGTGTCGAGGAACCTTGTTTATACATGAAATTTAGTGGGAGTAAAGTAACTCTCCTAATCCTATATGTAGATGACATATTACTCATTGGAAATGATATCCCCATGCTTAACTCCGTTAAGGACTGGCTCGGGAAACATTTCCAAATGAAGGATTTAGGAGAAGCGCAACGCATCCTAGATATTCGAATCTATAGAGATAGATCAAAAAGAATACTAGCGTTAAGTCAAGAAACTTATATTGATAAGATTCTTGACAGGTTCAATATGAAAGACTCTAAACGAGGCTTTTTACCTATGGGAAGTGGGATAATTTTGAGTAAATCTCAATGTCCAACTAAACCTGAGGATATTGAACACATGAAATCGAAACCTTACGCTTCCGCAATCGGTTCGATCATGTATGCTATGATGTGTACACGCCCAGACGTGTCATATGCTTTGAGTATGACAAGTCGTTACCAAGCCAATCCAGGCGAGAGCCATTGGATAGCCGTTAAGAACATCCTTAAATACTTAAGAAGGACTAAGGACACGTTCTTAGTTTTTGGAGGGGATTCTGAGCTTCGTATAAAGGGTTATGCGGATGCTAGTTTCCAAACAGATCGAGATGATTCAAAATCTCAATCAGGATATGTTTTCATACTGAATGGTGGAGCCATATGCTGGAAGAGCACCAAGCAATCGGTGACTGCGGATTCTACAACGGAGGCTGAGTATCTTGCAGCGTCAGAAGCTGCAAAAGAGGCAGTTTGGATCCGGCAGTTCCTGGAAGGATTAAATGTAGTCCCTACAGCAGCGGATCCTATTCCAGTCTATTGCGACAATAGTGGAGCAATAGTTCAGGCTAAAGAGCCTAAATCTAAGTAACAAATCTAGACATGTACTCAGGAAGTTCCATGTAATTAGAGACTTTGTGGAACGAGAAGATATATCGATTTGTAAGGTTAGGACAGACGATAATATCGCTGATCCTTTAACCAAGCCATTATCACAGGCTAAACACAATGGTCATATTGCCTCGATGGGTTTGAGGCGTATGCCTGACATGTGTTAGATTATATGTTGTAATAGTTAATAAGTGTATTACCTTTTACATATATGATAATTAAATTCATCGTTTTAAGTTTTATTGAACTCGTTTATTAATTCATTTTTAATAAAATGCTGAATTATATATATGCTCTGTTGATTCCTAATAGGTCGTGGAGACGATTTGAACCCTATTAAGTGAACAGGATTAACAGTGTATTCTGTCTCTAGTCATAAAATGAGGTGACGTCTCAATTGACTAGATTGTAAGTCGGTTGATGACTAGTTCAATAATCATGGATTCATAGAGATGAATAACCGATTACATAGACAGACTGTAGATGACACTCTGTCAGACATTTGACCAATTATAGAACCTTTGTGTCTGGTCGTGACAAGGTAATCTATATTATTCCTATTAGTCGATTCTTTCGACCTGAGATTGTTTGTCTGAGTTTATGCAGCAGGCAGTGACTTTGATTTATGTTCTAAGTCGTGCCGTAAAAGGAGGCTAAAAGGGCTTCTATTGGGTCATTACCTACTGTATGAAACAAAGAAAATATGTCAAGAAGGGATTGTCCACCCACGTCAGGGTATAATATCTTTGGGCCACTCGAGGAATTGTGACTGGAAATGCGTGGCCACGCTCGGAAGAGATCTATGATAGATATTCCGGTCAGACAGTCATAATCCAGATCGAGAAAACCACTTTTGATAAAGATCCAATGCAAGTTCGACCTGAAAGATACTTCGCATTGAGTGGGAGATATAACGGACAAGAGAATCGGTAACGCATGACTTGTCTCGGACAAGTGGGAGATTGTTGGAGTAGGTGTCCTCCGACAATAATGCGTTGACTAATTAAATCTAATTAGGAATAAACCTGGGATATATTATATATACTAAGTCAGTTGATTAACGTAAATCGATAACGCTTGGCTGGCTAGAGTTTGACGTTATTGTCGTTTTGACGGCGGTAATCAACTGATCCCTCCCGGTCACACTGATAAAGATAGTTTCTCCAGAAGATATTATATTTGTATTTAATACAATATAATATAAACCCTAATGTATCAGTTATAGAGTTAACTGATTATGTTGGATAGTGTTTTACGAGTTCGGAACTCGAGTCGGATAAATTATGGTTTTTGTGTAAATAGTCAAAATTGACGATTAGCTATTTAAATTACAAAGAGTTGTAGTTTTAGCTTAAAATGATGTAATTAGTAATTATTATATAGAGATATAATAAGTAACTAACACTTAAAGAAATAAGTGTACAAATTATACCCAAATTGTAACATAAGATGTTAAGGGGTATAATTAGTAAGGGCAAAATGGTCATTTGCCACAACCATTATATATAGTGTGTTTTATGTCAAATAAACACAACAAATCATTTCTACATACACAAAAACTTGATTTTAGAGAGAGAATAGAGAGAAAACCCTCTAATTTCTCTAAAAATTCAGCCTACTTCCAACTCTTTTAAGATCAAGTTTTCTTCATTGCATGTCAATAAAAACTTGATCAAAACACTTTACTAAACCTAGAATAACATTAGCTAAAGTGTTAGCTAATTTTATTTTGGTTTTAGGGTTAAAAAAAAATCTCTTAAAACTAGTCCATTTTGTGAGATTTTTGGAGAGCTTCTTTGGTGGATCAAGAGAGGAGGTTTCCTAACTTGGAAACTCAAAACTAAGGAGGAGGATCCCCATTAATTAGCAGCTCAAGATCCTTCTTTTGAAGGAAGGTCAAAATTCCTCTTGATTAAGGTATAAAAATTATGTTTTATTACCTTATTTATGCTTTAATCTTACATGCAACAAAAGATCCTAGCTAAACTTAATTAGGGGTAATTAAGTACTAATTAGAGGAGTCTAATTAGGGGCTAAATAACTTTCAATACCCAATTGAAGTAAACCGCTGAAAACCAAATCATAGTCATGTAATCTTGTACTAATAACAAAATTTGGTCTCCAGAGCCCAAACCCTTGAAAATCAATTCCTAACTCTGAACCAATATTGTCTTTATCGATGTTTTTGACGTTCTATAAGAGCGGAGAGGTACTTCCTCCGTTCGCCTATTAAAAGCGTAGGGTCGCAATACCGTTTTTGAAAAAAATAGAATAAAGAATGAGTTTTAGGGTTCACTTGGTGTAAAATTACAACATAGGGGTATACCCCAGATGCATTTTCAATAAACAAATTAATAAAGTGGGGGGTATTTTGGTGTTTACATGTACAAATAAGGAAAGATTCTAAGTAAGAAGTTTATAAAGATGAACATCCCAAAATAGAAAATAGGAAGTTTATAGGCGAACGGAGGTAGTTTTTACGTATGTTTGAATTAAAAAGCGTTTGGAGAACGGATATATAAGGTGCTAAACTTAGATATATAAGGTGCTAGTTGATAAAGTTAGATTTGTGGCGAAATGATAAATCGAAGTGCAATTGTTGGATGATCATATCACGGAGCATGAGCTGAAACCAAGACGATGTTTTACTTGGAAGATCGGATAATTTGACACTATTAAGCCCCTTAACTCCTTAAGTGCTAGCTAACGAAGAAAAAAAAAGTATAACTTCTGCTTGCAAAAGTTTATTCAAGTTATCTTCCAAAAAAAGAGTTGTGATTTTTTTTTTTTTTGGGAGGGTCTAATGTAATAGACTAACCGATGATAAAAAAAAAAAGTCTAAATACAATTGAGTTAGTTATACGTGGCCACAATTGAGTTAGTTATAGGAAGTTTCCCACACGGGCACACGAATGAAATGCAACCGTGCATGGAGACTAGTTTCGGGTAACAAGTCAATCAATATCAATATAAACGGAAAAAATTATTGAAAACCCGATATACTTTGTGCTAGAGAGTATATTGGTATCGGTTTACTATAGAGAGTCATAAATTTTGGCTTCGGCTTTTTTCCTTCACAATTTCGGGGTTCAATTTCTAGTTGGTTATCTTATATCAGAACAAATTTACTAAACGGCAAAGATAGGAAGAGCTCAATGTCTTTCGTGGACCATCTTGACATCTTTTGAGTATATTTGGAGATAACAAAGAGGACTATTATAAACGGCACATCAAAGAATGACACATGTTTGATTTACCTAAACCATTTGATCTTGTATTTGGCTTTTTTTTTTTCTAGATGTCATTCAATGACAGCCCTAAACGGTACTTTGGGCACGCACGTATAAGATGGATTTTCAAAGCGTAATAGAAAATGTGTAAACTAGTAAAATTGAGTCTGAACAAATTTGAAATTTTCAAAGCGTAATAGAAAATGTGTAAACGAGAAACCTCGTTCGACTTCTCGGCTTTTGTGTAGAAGACGATGAAAAAACTTCTTGTGTATGAGTTGCACCCCAATCTCAGCCTTAACAAGTATCTCTTTGGTAAGTCATGTAATTATATTACTACTTTTTACTACACTCACTTTCGAGACTTTCAATTACTTTATGAATCTTTGATTATTCAATTGTGTAATTTTGTTTGCAGATACATTGTCACGACCGGTTTTAGATTGGTCCACTCGCTACAAAATCATTAGCGGAATTGCATACGGTTTGATGTATCTCCATAAAGGTTTGCCACGACCAATAAGTCATCGAGATTTTAAGTGCACCAACATTCTCCCAGTTACCAATTGGTCAAATTGCTCCAAGATATACAAAAGGAACAACTGCCAAATATATTTGAATGGAATGGAAGATCAAGGTTAAATTCAATAAATCGCGAGAAATTCACATTGTTTCATGAATCATGCTATATTGTAAACAAACAGTATATTAGTAGTACATCACCAATATATCAAATATATATGAAATATTATCAACATTATGTTGTGTTGCGCGCTATACAGTGAGTTGTCCATTTGAATCATGAGTCATTTATCCATTTAGTGGATATGAATAACCATTTTATCCATTTAGTGGATATGAATAACCATTTAGTGGATATGAATAACCAGTACCCACTTCTCAGGTGACCAACAATTGCAAGATAATCAACCCTAAACTTGAAACGAATTGAAACATATTGTCCATTTTTAACGTGTCCGATTCCATTGTTTATTCGATCAATGGGCCGGGAAAACAGAACTTGTTTGTACATCATATCAAAGAATTTTCGAGAACTGTTTTATATTATGATTTCATTTATCTGGATCGGAGTAGACTAATAGCGGAATAGTTTTCCATAAAATTTGCTAGAAATTCGTAAATTTGTTGCATTGCTGCATTAATAACAATGATTATATATAACTTATATAATTGTTTAACTAAATTGAGCTTCGATTTCTACAAACAAGTATAATGAATAAGAAGAATAAGGTTATTGTGGTTACTATTATTGCGATTGCGCTAAGTGTTGGAGCAGCAATCCTCGCATCTTTTGCCTTTCCATGCTGGTTTCATAAGCTTAAGCTTATGAGGAAAAAACGAAAGACTGGTAATTTAGGTAAATTATCAATTAAAAACCTATGCATGCATTGTATTTCAGCTTGTAATCTTAATTGCAGTTATTCATGAAATCAATGCGAAACAGTCGTTGTTGTATGATTTAGGTGAGCTTCGGGCAGCAACAAACAACTTCTCCAATGAACATAAACTCGGACAAGGTGGATTTAGTCCTGTTTATAAAAGAATAACTTAATTCTTACTCAATGATGTTGTATTAAAAAAAATTATTTTTTCTTTAGGTTACAACTTACAACAACTAAACTATTGTTTTATATATGTACCAGAGGAGGTTAGCAAATGGGACTGCAATCGCTATCAAAAGATTGTCAGCCAACTCGGGACAAGGAGTGGACGAATTCAAGACAGAAGTTACTTTGTTGGCCCAATTGCAACACAGAAACCTCGTTCGACTTCCCGACTTTTGTGTAGAAAACAATGAAAAAATTTCTTGCGTATGAGTTGCACCCCAAGCATTAACAAGTATCTCTTTGGTAAGTAATGTAATTATATTACACTTTTTACTACACTCGTTTTCGAGACTTTCAATTACTTTATGAATCTTTGATTATTCAATTGTGTAATTTTGTTTGCAGATACATTGTCACGACCGGTTTTAAATTGGTCCACCCGCTACAATATCATTAGCGGAATTGCATACGGTTTGATATATCTCCATAAAGGTTTGCCACGACCAATAATTCATCGAGATTTTAAGTGCATCAACATCTTCCCAGTTACCAAGTGGTCGAATTGCTCCAAGATATACAAAAGGAACAACTGCCAAGTATATTTGAATGGAATGGAAAATCAGGGTTAAATTCAATAAATCGCGAGAAATTCACATTGTCTCATGAATCATGCTTGTAAACAAACAGTATACTAGTAGTACATCACCAATATATCAAATATATATGAAATATTATCAACATTATGTTGTGTTACACGTTATACAGTGAGTTGTCCATTTAAATCATGAGTCATTTATCCATTTAGTGGATATGAATAACCATTTATCCATTTAGTGGATATGAATAACGAGTACCCACTTCTCAGGTGACCAACAATTGCAAGATAATCAACCTAAAACTTGAAACGATTTGAAACATATTGTCCAATTCTAACGTGTTAGATTCTATTATTGTTTGACGTTGATCAAACTTAGGCTGATATAAACAGAATTGCTGGGATATTGTAAGTGTTATAACCTCTTTTTGTATTAGTTTATCATAAAAGTGTTTAAGTGGGAGTAAATTAAGGGAAAAGAAGGTAAGCGGAAAGTGAATATGCTACATAGAATCCTTTATTTGTTTGGCCGAGAATTGAGATAGAGAAAGAAGGGGGGGATTGGGAGAAAGACATTAGCCAAGAAAATAACACATGTATATGATAGTCCAAGAAAATAATTCAGAATATGCTTGATGCATTGGTGGTCTGTGATTGCAGGGCAACTTCTCAATCTAATCCGATGCTTATAGTTTCGGTGTCATGATGTTAGAAATCGTTAGTAGCAAAAAATGCACTATTCTCACCCATGTGGCACTTGATCATGAACAAGACATACTTGATCGTGTAAATATTTCACAACAAATTCACACCCCACCTGAGAAAAAACTCTAGCCTCTTCTCTCAAAAATTCCTCCTCTTGGTCTCTCTCTTCTTTGATTAGTTTGGGGCTGCCATCGGATCATTTACCCGTTGGTAAGCCCCTAGTTATCGCATTATTGATGTATAGATTCTATTTTGGTTTTGCAGAATAAAATTTTCACCATTGATTGATTTCATTCAGTCTTTTTTGGCTCCATTGTGAGGCATTTTGTGACTCCTTTGTGAGGTTTTTTTTTGCTCCATTGTGAGATCCTTGCGATTTCTTTGTGAGGTAATTTGACTTCATTGTGAGACCCTTTTGGGCTCCTTTGTGAGGTTTTGTTGACTCCGTTGTGAGGTCTTATTGGCTCCTTCGTGCGGTTTGATCTCTTGATCAGTGGTGTTTTTCCCTATTGTCCAAGACGGAAGTTGTTCCCAGATCGATATTCCTCAATGAATCCAACATCAAATATCGTTAACTACGTCAATTGCCTTTTCTTTGTCGAGTTACATATATCTCTACTGCCGATAAAAGACGCAAAGTTGTCGACGTGCGAGAGATCACTTTTGATAATTAGCGAAAGATTGTGTCAATTAGAACTTTTTGATGATATTTGTATCGTTACAATTCTTGATGTAAGTGCCGTTTGGCAACTATATTAATGAAATTCCGTTTTAAAAAAAAAAGTTTATCTAAGTTGACAAGGTATCATGCATTGACTCATTGAGTAATGAGTAAGTATATTTTTCTTTCCTAGTGGAGATTTATGAAATCACATGAAACACGACAGAACATTTTGATTGTGTATAACAATGATTGTTATAACTAAGTACATACGGAGTATTTCACAAGTCATTAGTCATCGCAAATAAAAACACACAATGTATCGAATAATTGGTTAACCACATGATACGTTTCATTTTCATATGTGAGAAATGCTAATCCATGGCCAATTGATCGTGATTGTATGTAAATTAACACTTTCATTTTTATTGGAAGCTAAAGTTGGAATATGGCAAATATCAATATTATTTTAGGAGAACATTCTCTCTACGTTTGGTATGCACAATAAGCTAGCTTATTTGACTAGTTTTTTAAGCTCTTTGACCAAATAAGTTGGTTTGGTAACACCACTAACTTAAATAATAAGTTAGCTTATTTAATAAGTTACCCCATGTAACTTATTTAAAATAAGCTAGCTTATCGTAATTTTATTCCTAATTTACCCTCAATTATTTACTAAAATAAAAGAGATTAAAAATAAATAATGCATTTTTATGTAATTTTATATATATCAGCTCATATAACAGCTAATTCTGCCAAACATTATTAATACTTTTCGCTAAAAACTTTTAGCTATTATTGCAGCTATTATTTTAGGTTTCAGCTATTATTTCAGTGTTCAGCTACTATTTCAGCTAGTTTTACCAAACATAGTATAGTCAACATGACAACATCTATGAAGCATTATTCAATAAAAATGCAAAAGCTAATAAGTGTGTTTTTTTTTTCAGGAGGAAAAGGCTAAGTTTTAATTATAGATGTACGTATCTTGCACATGCAACTAACGTTGTTCTCTTCTCCTTAGTTCAAACATAAAAGATGTACACCGTATTTCAATGATCTAACTTTAAGATCAAGAATAATACGACGAGTAAATTAAATTTTACTCTTATATAAGTTCATATTAGCGAAATAATTGCTAATAAATGTATACGTATAAACAAGTAATTAGAGATCGCAATCCAGGCCATATCAGTGATATACAATGCAAGGAGATGAATTGAGCTAGTAGACCAAATGTAGATTTGCATTAGTGACAAAGTCAAACACAATATTTGGCCAGCTCTTACAGCTCATAACCATTGCATAACTATAATATTCAATTATAAGCAAAATGCACACTATTGTTTATGAAATGATAGTGAACTCAATAATAATGTACTTTTAAAATGTAATTAAAGTATATAAATTGTAGACTAATTTGGCTTGTGATGATCCAATCTTTTTTAGTAATCAACTTCCTCTACTCCCTTCCAAAAAATTAGCAATATGGAGGCAGTAGCAACGGTGACGCCCAATGGCATAAATGACACTCCATCCTTCGGTAACTGTCCGAGGAGGAAGCTCACCACCATTCTTAGTGTCGATGGTGGTGGCGTCCGGGGTATAATCCCTGCTGTCATCCTTGCTTTTCTTGAGGAACAACTTCAGGTACTTCTAGAGTCTGATCCATATCATGTATAACGTATTACTATTTATATATTAAGTTACATTTAATTCCTAGATCGATATTACAAATTTAATTTATATCTTTTGAAATTAAGGGTCGAAAACTAAAATTTACATGCTACATACGGAATATCTTTTAAGAGTTGACTACTTAAATTCATTTAATTTCCTTTACATCAACTTATGAAGATGAACTTATTAGTCACATGCACATGATTGACATGAACCCTGTTTGTTTACTTTGTTAATCGTCCCAATTTCCAAACCTTACGCAAAAAGTGACGTTACATTTCAGCCGTTATTTTTTAGAATTGAAAACCATGAATAATGTAGGAGTTGGATGGTAAAGAAGCAAGGCTAGCGGATTACTTTGACGTGGTAGCAGGAACAAGCACCGGAGGGTTGATAGCAACAATGTTGACGGCACCAAATGAGAACAATCGTCCACTTTATGATGCTAAAGATCTCCTTCCTTTCTATTTGGAGAGTTCTCCCAAGTCATTTCCCCAAGAAGGGTATGAATAAACTAATTGACCTCGGGACACAGCCGTGATTGCAATTCAATAGCGTTAACAATTTACGAGAACGTTTGTCTGACTATACTCACATGTGATTTTATGCAGGGGACCTTTTGCTCAGATAACAAACTTTGTGAAAACAATAACTGGGCCAAAGTATAATGGAAAATACCACCATGAAACACAAAGGGGTATGTATAAAGAGACAAGGTTACACCAAACACTTACAAATGTGGTCATTCCTACTTTTGACATCAAACTTCTTCAGCCTGTCATCTTTTCTTCTTATGAGGTTATATATTATTCATTAGTAATTTCCCAATAATTACAATATATTTTGCATAGTAATGAGAAATGTAATAATTTTGACTATAGTTTTGTAATTTATTATGTAGATTGCAAACAATCCTGCTTTGGATGCGAAGTTATCTGATATATGTATAAGCACCTCAGCTGCACCAACTCTTCTCCCTTGTCATCACTTCGAAAACTCGTATGGAGAAGGAAAGACTAGAGAATTCGACCTTATTGATGGCGGAATTGTCGACAATAATCCGGTAGATTTTAGTTATTGCGATCATTTTTTGTTCATCAGCATTGTTTTGATTATATGAATATATGAGACGCAAAATCTAATACAGTTGTTGTATCTACATTAACCACTAGGCTAAGACTTACTTGATTTATCGATCTTTTTTTTTTTTTGGTTTTGTTGCCAGACCTTTATAGCGATAAGTGAAGTAACAAAACATCTAATGAAAGAAGATCCAGAGTTCGGTAGCATACATGATAAGCTACTGGTAATATCAGTAGGCACAGGATCAGTAAAAAACGAGTGCAAATTCAACGCTACAAAGGCAGCAAAATGGGGTCTTTTATCTTGGTTAACTGAAGGTGGAGCTTGTCCAATACTCAACTGTTTCAGCGAGGCTGGATCTGATATGGTTGATTATCACAACAGTATCCTCTTTCAATCTCATCGCGCTCAAGATAGGTACCTACGCATCCAAGTAAGTCTCGATTTTATTCACTTCATTACCATTATATAACAACTCGTTAAACTGTTTGAGCTTCTTATAATGTTGGTGCCCAAATTAATAGTGATGGTAATTGCGGAAATGAAACAGGATGACTGTTTAACAGGAGCAGCAGCATCAGCAGATATATCAACAAAGGAAAATATGGCAAATTTGGTGAAAATTGGGCAAGATTTGCTCAAGAAACCAACTTGCAAGGTGGACTTAGTCACTGGACGTCTCCAATCAGTTCCGCACCTTGGCACCTATTCCGAGGCTCTTACAAGGTTAGATACGCTCCAATGTACTCTTATTTGAAAATATTATGTTCAAGGACTTCAGTACACATTTTTCTAATATCGAATGTTTTCCCTGTACGTCTAGGTTTGCAAAACAACTCTCCGATGAAAAAAAGTTCCGTCTTGAGAATGTCTCCGGCTAATGGAAGAGCACAACAAAGATGGACACTAGTATAGTGTCGAATGTTATTCATGTTTAATATAAGTTTGTTATACGTATGTGAATTTTAATGAATAAAATGGTAGACGTGACTGTATAAACAATGAATCAGAGATCGTCATCCATAATACAATGCTACGAACAAGTCTAATGTGTAGACACTGGAAAATGTTTGATAATGTTGATCTCATCCATATTCAGCTCAAAGCATTCACAGTTTCGGTCCTCAGGTGCGATTTTCCGGAAAATAATCGATAGCTAGGGACCTAAACATGCAGAACAGTTAAAAATTTATGCGAAGCACTTAAAACACATAAACATATATACAAGCAGCATCGTCTTCGTAGGAGGGGTAAAAAGAGAAGGAACTGGGTGCACAGTAGAGCAGTGAACTGAATGCTATTTTTCCGACAGTGCGTGGAACTTATGACATTTCTGACCAATTTAATCAACCAGTCAGACAACAAATACTGCCTCAACAAGCAGATTATGAACAAGAAAGAATAGCTATCATCAAAAGCTTGTAATACTAGGGAGGGGGGGAGAAAGCTATTTATCTACAAATTGCCGACTGGGAAGAAAAAACACACCAGTGTTGAAGCAACTCATTACAATATTACACAGATGGTCACCGTCTACCCAAAAATCTGTGAAATGACAGTCTCTGCATCTCCGTTGTACTGTGCCAACAAATGGATGGCATCGGCCCTCGGGAGAGCAAGGAATTCCTGCACAACAGTTTGAGGATGAGTATTCTATACTAATCACTGCCCAATCGAAGATCAAATGCATGAAATAGAACGAGTCAACCCCCCCCCCCCCAAAAAAAAAAGGGTATAGATAATGTAAAACATGGTTACAGGGAATCAGGTAGAACTCACCATAACTTTGATGATTGAGCCTTCATCGCAAATTTCTTGCGAAGACACTTGAGTAGGACTATTACCATCTTCTGGCATCCTACTGCCAGATGAATTTGTGACTTGAGAGGCTCCATGAGCCTGTGTATCTGGATTAGATCTAACAATCGAATGAGGGAGCAGCATACTATTGATTTCTTTCAATGTATCAATCTTCAAAAAGGATTCAAAGCGATCTTTGCACATCTGAAGTTTAAACCACTCGGTATGTGTATGAAGGGTTGCTTGCATGACTCTCATAAGTTGTGGTTCATCGACACCAAGCCTTCTACCAATTGCAACCTATTCAATTTCACCATCAGCTACATCAGCAATCGGAATATCCCAGCGTTAAAAGCGGAGTTAAGAAGGTCAGCCATTTAGCAAACTGATAAAATTCTAACAAGGCTGGTGATCATTTTGTGCTCTAAAGTCAACAAAATCAAATGCTCATTGGAGTCCTTGCTAACTCCTGGTGGCTTCAAAGATATTACAAATCTTAAGAATTTTTTCAAGATAAATTTTGATACAAGTCATGCGATACAAAAACTTGGATCATGAAAGTTCCCAAGTAACAAACAGCATTACCTGACTACCAATACTAAGGCACCAAGGCCTAAATTTGATTCTTAGCATATACCTCTTAATTTTCAACATAATTTCTTCAGCTGAAGGGAAAAAGAGAGTGGGACGCAGACAGCGATACACAGAGGAGGAGGAGAACAAACTAGTAGGAAAATCTAAGGCAAACCCGGCTACCAAACATCTTACAACACAACACATTGCTAGGAAACCAACAAGATCAACCTCTGGACTCTATTCTCAATTTCCATAAAACTCGGGATTCTTATGCCGACTCACTAAAACGAACAGCAGCTATCTATAAACAGATCAAAATAAGACAATATCCACTGGTCTACGAGCACTGACAAAGCAGAATCAGAGACTAGGCTAGATGATGCAGATATCAGGTAAGCAGAGAACATCTAACTAATACTTGAGCACAATTCCATGTGTCATGTAAGTTAAGAAGAGCTCATTAGCTTCAACAAGACACAGTAAACATTATACCTGGAGCGAACTCGCCAATGCATGCAAGGGCAAATCTTTCTTATAACCAGCTTCATTAGGCCTAAGTAAAGCCAGCAGCGTCTCCTTCAAGGGCTTTAGTAAGCTTGGATCATTGGCTGCCAAAGGACCCAAATAGGAGCATGCAACCTTCAAAGCATCAGTGTCATTGCCCAAATCAACCAATCTTAGAAACTCAACCTGAAAAATAAACGTGGAAAAACACTGGTTAGAGAGGACATCAAAGACAAAACTTTCAAATGTAAATCCTCAGTTTCTGCGACAGATAAGACTTCTGTACCTGTTTTAGTTGGAAAAGCAACGCAGAGTTCTGTCCAAAGAAACCTGGGTCTAAGGATTTTACTTCTTCCACTACCTCACCAGACATACCTCTACTAGCTAAATCCTTTATGCCCAGAAGAGTTTCACGCTTGTTCTCTACCCTGTATATTACATCTGGGGGGCTATGTCTTTCAGAACCCTGCAAAAATATTAAAGTCTAGAATTAGATTCAGACTGAAATGAACGACGGAGTAATAATACCACGACTATAAAGACACCACTGACCTCTCCCTTACAACTATCATCAAATACCATGCCAGCAGGAGAATGTAGGATGCCATCTCTTCCCCTCCATCTCTTGCGCCTCCTCCCTTCACCAGACTCATGACTTCTATTCCTTTGGCAAACTCTTGAACTTTTAGTATGAGGGGCCGAACTAGTGCTACAATCATCAACGTTAACTGTATTATCACAGGGGGATCGCATCTCCACATCTGTATCCTGCATCCCAATCATGTCTGTACTTACTTCAGTACCATCGACATGAGCATTACTTGTGGAAGACTCGTCATCTGAAAGTTTACTGTTTCCACCATCCACATCATGAGAACCATCCCTAGATGAACAGCCAGAAACATCTACTTGACTAGCTTTCAATTGATGTGAAAAGTCTGCAACTCCAGGTCCTTCCAGAAGAAAGAAACATATAAGGACCTCACTGGAAACCTTTAAATCGGTAAGAGGCAAGGACAAATATAGCCTCACGACAACTGAACAACACCATTAACATACCAGAGGGAGGCGCAGCAGGGTCAATTATACCCCGGTAAATACAATACTCGCGAACAAGCTCGTCTATAATAGAAACATTCAATCTCATTCGGCATATCTCATTCTGAAATAAGCAAAAGTAACAGCGTTCATCAACTTCAACCTCGGATACCACAATAAATAACACCCATATTTCAGAATGATCCCTAGTCCACCATATTAAAAGCAGAAGAGAAGAAATAAAATACGTCTTATTTTAAACGGTATCAATACAACATTCAGATTGCTAAAAATTAAGTTCTCACTGCTTGAGACTGCTAACACAATAAGCCAGACAATTGAATGGCCACTGTTATCAAGTTACCAGCCAAAAAGATACCCAAGTCCCTTTCGACGAAAAAGGACTAGCCAAATGACTTGAAAACTGAAGACATCAAGGCACGGACATGAAAGTACATATTTATTTTCGCAACTGTAGTAGGTAGCATTTTTCCACACAAAAATCAAGAACCTTGTAAAAATTACATATTATTGGAATTCTCAAAGAAAACAATCAAAAACTGATGTTGGTGTGAAGTGAAGCTTCCTAGCATTAAAGCATGTTGCCAGCACCTCCGATATGTTCACATCTAAGATAAAGGAAGACTACATCAAAGGCTTTCCCAGGTTTGTTTGGGGTGGAGTAACCAGCTAATACTGAGTTGGATGTTATTGAAATTTCATACAAATCAGGGAAAGCATCATATCAAACAGTATACATGTACAGAAAAAAAAACATGAAAGAACAAAGCCATAAAAGCCAAACACACGCCACATATATTAAACAAGATAATACATCCATTATTAACCCAAAACAAGTCTCAAGGACATAAGGTCAAACATCAAGATCTTGGATGGTGAATAATGGTCAATTACTCATGCCTAGTAGGTGACATCTGAGTGGTCACATAATACAAAGAAAAAATTAACAAGAAAACCGAACCTTAAAAGCCTGGATTATATCACCCTTCGCGAATCTTAAGCTATCAACTGCCCCTTGTCTGGTGAGCTGAACAGCATGTGCAAGGGCTTGTATGTCAACCTGAAGAAAAGCGCAAAATGAGCCAAGAAGAGAGAAAAGTATTCACATGCTATCCAGCTTGTGTAAGTGTGGAATTACATAACAATATGCGCCAGAAGGCAAGGACGACATATGTAAGTAAAATGTTAGATCATTACCTCATCAAACGGTGGCGCTTCAAGAAGTGACTCCTGAGGTGTCGCTGGGGGGTCTTTATCTTCAAGAAGCAACCTCTCGGTAAGATCTGAGATGGGTGACGAGACTCCTTGACGAAGACAAAATTCCTTATGTATACTGGTTTTAGGAAATTCAGCACAATAAATATTAGCCCCCAGCCGCAAGTGAGGAAAGAACAAGGGAATATCAATAAAGGCGAGAAAACCTTATCAAGTATCTCAACGCCATAGCAAACATGGGATCGTGAGCATGAAGATGTGCTCTCAAGATGGAGGACATTAATCCAGCGATTTCAAATCTTCGTTTCTCAGACCACTGAAAGACAAGTGTAAACAAGCTCTCTCATTACTACAGCTATGATACTTACATGGACAAAAACTAGGTTTTCACATACAGCATGCAGATGCATCAACAAAACAAGTGCATAACATGAACGGAGTCATTAACATGAAGCAAGACCAATACAACATCACTAAATCGACAACCAAATAAAATAAGGACGATTAAAAACATAGGCATAAGGATCTATAAACAAGAGCAGCGTAGATAACGTTTTTCAAGTTTCTACTAAGCAACTGTCCAGACGATGTCCAGACAAAATAAAGATGAGTGGACACGGTTTTCTAAAGCACTACTAGATTGACAACTGAAGATCTCTTCAGTACTCGCAATAGAGTAAACATCACTATAACCTAATCAGTGGAAAGGTAATCAAACCACTGCTTTCTATGTTAGTGTTCTAACCCCCATTCCAAAGTTATACATACAATACAACTTACACACATCCCGAATCAGGAGTCTTATCCACATAAAACTTGTGATAGAATGTTCAAATTCTGATGACATATAGTTAAACCGACTTCAGCACAAACGACAAAAAATAAACTGCGGTAGCACATTGCTCAATGGCGTAGCACTTTTGTTCGAATTCATAATACGACCAACAATTACATTCCAATCATCTCGGACTAAGAACTAAGAACTGCAAAAACCGATGCAGATTAGCAAACAGAAAGACGATAAAGTACCTCGCTAGCAACAGGAGAATTGGCATCGTCTTTGTCGTAAATTAACGCGAGAAGAACATGCTTAAACTCCTCATATGCTTCCTTAAACACAACAAAAACACAACCACAGCATCATCAACCTTACAAAACATCAATAGTTCGATACATCAAAAACTAGAGCAGAAGAGATTATGTCACGTACAGGATACGCATCAAGAGCACACGGAGCGAACGAAGTACGCAAGCATTCTATAGCGGAATCACGGTCTTCCGGCGATCCTCTCCTCAACAATTCGATGAATTTCTTCCATTACAAAATTAAAAAACTTCAGCAACACGATACAACAAACTACCGCGCATTGGATAACTATCTAGTTTGACCACAAAAGTCGCAAAAAATTCCAAATGTTTTAATCAAAAGGAGAAGAAAAAACCTGTTTGTGGAGGAGGAAGAGGAGGCGGTGGTCGAGCAAGACGGAGGGAGAGTGGAGGCGGAGGAGATGAGAGGCGGCGTCAATATCACCGGACTGTAGGAGCCGTCTGATCTGCCGAATCAAGAGGCGTGATTGATACGACGAAGACGAAGACGGCGACGGTGACGTTGGCGGTGGAGAGAGAGAGGAAGACGACGGCGAAGAAGGCGGCGAACAATTATTGTTATTGTTATCGTCATTGTGGAAGAGGTTTTCCGATGTGGCGAAGTCGACGACGAGAGAATCGAGTGCTTCCCAATTGACAGGGGCGGTGGTGGCGGTGGCGGCGGCGGAGTCCATGGCGGAGGAGAGAGAAAGTGAGAGATTGGGGAAAATAAGGGGATTTATTTGATGATTCTGGAGCGCCTAACGATGGTGACGTCAATATTATTGATAGGACTGATCTACTGTTTAACACAATACCGATTATTTGGGGAAAACAGCAAATTTATCGCCGGATTATATACGCTTCTCTAAAGGCCGCGTCATGTAACTCATGTTGTTCAGTTGTTGCCTACTTGCCCCGGTAGGGACGTAAACCCGACCCGATACGAGAAAATCGACTATAAAATATAAGGCTAGTTGGAGACGAGTCGCTTTTTTCCAAATTTGAGTACTCGGTAAGAGTGACAATTGGTACATAATTTAACTCGATTAAATTAAATGAAAACCCAACTCTAAACACCACTCTACAGTTGACCGATTAAATGGAACGTATCTTGAGCCTCATCTAGCTGAATCAGGTCCGGTTGATTGACATAGAACGGCAACACTGTTATTTTAACATACAAACTAAGTCAAGCTCATAATTTTTGTTATGTTAGGTTTGAAGCACAATACAAAGGTAAAAGAACGTTGGTGTTTTCCAAAAAATTTTAAGGTGAGTATTATTAGCTCAAATGTTTAAACGAGTCTTAATATATTTTTTGATCTTTTATGAACAAACACAAATTTCGTACTGCATACTACCTGTAAATGCTCACAGAAAACTTAACTAGTATCCCAAGCAAAAAAAAAAAAAAAAACCCCTTTTTGACGGGAAAACTTGATTATGATAGACGATTATTATGTTCACTCAAATCCGAGAATTAGGTTACTAATATGGAAAAATTAGTACTGAAAATTGATTGGTGTGAAGTATTTCGATACCTTAATTAATAGTGAGATTCACTTATGGACTCGATTTATGAAATAAACTGGAGTGCGTAAAAGAATGTCTAGTGACTCCGATTAGCCAATGCAGATTGCTAACACCGTCAACAAACACCTTTTTACGATAAGATGTGATGTAGCATGCAGTACGGTACCTAATAAATCACAATTTTCACAATCAACGGTGAGTACTCTCTTATGTCGGCTTATCGTTAGAAACTGATGGTGCAGCATTTCAGTGCAAATCTACATTACGCACAACTCTAGTATCCGATCAGGCGAAAGTTAAGTCTGTGCAATAGTCCAAGCAGCACCCTGTAGACCATCTCCAGGGGCTGGGAAGCGCTTTCATGGCTTAAGCTTGCAAGTGCTAGAGGGCGACCGAATACTTGTGCATTTGTGCCTTCATCTCATCAGCAAACCAGGTTCAACGCTTTCAAACAGGACTGATCAAATGAACTAGTCCCTGCGGATGATTATAGAGATGCCGCCTTGCCACATTTCAATATTCTGATAGACAAGACAGTGGATACCATGGGGAAATTCATCCTCAATCTAACAATTTACATCATACAGGAGTCTTCAGGTGCTGAACACTATCAGGAAAAGAAATATGGGATTGCAGGTGAAATACCACTATACCAGCATGAGTAGAAATATCAGCTATGTAGGGATCTGGACTTGCTCGACTAAACAGCAGCAGCAATGAGGTTGCACCCTTAGACATGAATTTCTTGCGATTGTCAAGAGCCTTCAGAAACTGGGAAGTGGCCTAGGCAATTCATAGAGATGGAGTAAATAAGTAAATTGCGTAACACACCAGACTTCATCAGAATTCTGTATCCAAATGGTCCAATGCTCACGCATCTTATAAACTCAATGAGTCCCAATATGTCACATACTCTGATACCTGCAAATCACAGAAAGGCGACAAAATGCCTCTAGGCTCTAACAGCCATAGTATAGAGAAGCTGCCTTAAAAACTTGAAGACTCAAACCATGCCCTTTGACAAGTGATTGCCGGTGAGCAATCCTCCTGAGACCTGAGTATTTTGAAGAGATGTATATATCACCCAAACCCATCATATGCATCTCACCATCCCAAATCATCCTCTCCAGCCTGAAACAAGCAATGAACCCAACTCTTCAATGTAATCCAAGCAAAACCGTTTATTCAACCAACCCTGAATGGACATAGTCCAGTAGAAGAAGATTACACTTGAAGAATATGTGATTTTTAGTTTCAGTTTGTGAACAACCAAACTCAAACAAACAGATAGTCACATCCTCGCCTGGCGATCCTCTTAGAAGAACAGAATTTCTTATCAGATCAAAGATAACAGTCATGTGAAACCCAGACCACGAAGCAAGATGCAGACAGACGATTGCAACAAGAAGGCTAACACGAATGTTAGAAAGGAAGGGTTGTCCCATGATACACCAAAAATTGAAACTTTATTTTGCGGCTCAGTGGAAAAAGATGGTGCCCATAACTTATAAGAATGGTAATTGGATGTCAACAAAACGAACAGGTAAAGCGATAAAGTACTTGTAAGGGGGCAATGAAAGTATAACCGTTATAATTATTATTGCATTGTAAAGCTGTTCCCCCGCCCCCCTCAACTAAAGAAGAGACCATATATTAGGCAAAGGGATGAAGAAGAGGAAGTAATTTGATTTGCTCTTGCTTCCTCACCCAGTTCTTCTAGATTTTACTCTCTTCTGCAGCAGCTTCTCAAGAATCTCAACCAGTGAAGTAACAGGGATTCTCTTTGGATTTAAATAAGTTCTCCCAATTACCACAAAATCAGCTGGAGTATATTAATATCAACACTGAGTCAAAATTTCGGTTCCATCTTGTGTGATTAATAAAGTATGCTCAAATTGTGCAGAGAGACTTCCATCTTCGGTGACTACCGTCCAGTCATCATCCCACATTAGGGGTTTACAGCTACCAATCGTAAGCATCGGTTCTGCAACAAGGCATAGCAATAATCACAAAGTCGAATTTAAGATAGCTTCCATATACGTAACTTTCAGATGAGTGGAAACTGAAATAAAACACAAAGATCACCCATTGCTGCAATTTTTCACATATGCCTATAGAACTGGAGGCCATTGTTGTGATCCAAGTGAAATATGAAAGACTCGATGTATCCTAGTATGGGAATGTGCAACCATCCCGTGGCACAACAACAACAAAGCCTAATTCCCAATATGATTTGGAGCCGGCTAACATGATACGTCATAAGTAACCGTCTCGAGGATGCCATACAAGTTAAAGATCAATGTGGATAAGTTAGAAGAATATTGAAACACGCTTAAAAGGAGTTTTAAAAAACCATTAAAAGAAAGGAAAACAAAAAAAAAAGTTGTAAAACAAGTGGAAAGTTATAAACTTTAAACAGACAATAGGAAGAAAAAGTTTGAGGAAAGATACAAAGTTTAAGAGATTTAGAAAACCAAATAAAGAAATGAAAACGAGTTATAGTATCCGCATGGATAGTATCCACCACCATACTCTCTTCATGCCATAAGATGCTCATATCACTTCTAATCACCCTCATCCAAGTCATCTTGGGACTTCCCCGACCCCAAATGATGTCATCATTTCCCCACTCTTCTACTCTTCTAACCGGCACGTCTCTCGGCCTCCTTTTCAAATGGTCATACCACCTCAATCGGTTCTCCATCATCTTGTCCCCAATGGGTGCAACCCCTAGCTTCTCCCTGAGGCATAATGCTTAAAAGTTAAGGAATGCAGAGAACGGATGGAAATGTACCAATGGTAAAAGTTTGATCCAATATCATTCGCCCTCCATCATTGTTCCCTGCATAAAAGGAATCCTCATCACTTAAAGGTATTGTCATTCATGGTACACTTATTGAGCAGGACCTTTCAGAAATATGCTGCTGCAGCGATGTCCACAAGGCTCTTGCCACTAATAACAATTTAAGATACTTACTGAAGTGTTGAATCACTGGATCTGCATGAAATACGCAACCTACACCATGGCCAACAAACTGACGTACAACGCCATAGCCATTTTTATCCGCAAGGTCGCTACATTTGAAAAAAAAAAAAAAAAACAGTTTAACAAGCTAGGTACACAATACAATTAACAGACAGATAAATACAGCATCCATTTAGAATACAAATAGACATGTCACATGGCCTATGAGACTTATAAAGTAAAACCAATATTGGGAGAGCCACATTCATCAGACATTAATTCCCCAAACATTTATTTCAATGGTAGCAGTTTGACACCAGATACTCTTCCAACAACGAGTAGGGGAGGGGGGTAGGGCAACTAAACGATAACTTCTACTCGTGGAACGAGGAGAGGGCTTGAATAATGGAGTTCTTTATTTGGTCCACAGCTGAAACTTGAAGAATAACCTAGATGAAAACAGGTATTATGGCCACACCATCTGGATGGGAAAAACTTAATTATGCATCAACAACTAGTACGCCTACGATAACAAGCCTTGACTTTGCGTCTTAGGTTCTGACATGAACAAGTTGATGGAACATGAATAAAAACCACTCATTCATACAGGAAATAAACCACATGACTACATGACAAAGGAGAAAAAAGAATTATATAGGCTTCAAGTGCCTCAACGTATCCAGACCTGGCATAACAAGCCACAGCTTTGAGGCTCTGGTGCCAAAGCCGTTGAGCCACTTGGTTTAGTAAAGAACTCTACACTTCTTATATGGTACGGCCATTAACGTACATAGGTACACAACAGCCTTGCTTTCCAAAGCTGCTGAAGGGGTTCACTAAGGCTCTGCTATAACACAGCAACTTCATTAAAGGATTTGGATCACCCTAAAGCATGTAGACACCATCAAAAATACAATGGCATTTTATACCAACCCTTTTCTCTGCATTTTCTGAGCCTTATTAATACAAATGACTTGAAAACAGACGGCTTAGTCTTACTGTATTGTTTTGCCGATCTTCTTGTACTCCACTCCCGGTCCACATATTGCAATTGCTTTGTCCAGGCACTCCTTAGTCACCTGAGATGAAAATAATAATATCTCTTCAGTCTGACTTCAGAAGAACTAGAACTTAAGAGCAGAATAGGAAGCTGACAGAGTCTCTTATCATCCTTCTCTAAGAGATAAAGACAACTATAATATTCTCAATTCTAGGAATATTTGGAGAGAGTTTAGCAGTTAGAAGAGTTTCCTTTGTCGTATACTATATGTTCTCAGCTGTCATCAATAAAAGCAAAAGGCCGAAATGGTCTGGGTGTTATCAAAGCGAAAGTTGCAGAATGCCTTTTATCTGACCAAGAAATTATATGCAGTCAGCAAAACAGAAGCCACTCAGCTATATTGTAATACCAGTTCCATTGAAATAAGTTATCCCTGCCTCAAACTGGGCGTTTTTAAAAACTATGCAGCCCTTTAAGATTATGTCCCGGCATTTTAACATCTACTCCATATCTGTTTCACCAAGGGTTCACCAAGAACCCCAACGCAGCAAAACCAGACATCTGGCCGAAGCCACTGACAAGGGCTATCATAATCACGGCAGCATGAACAAAAGTTGACATGAAATGTCACACATCACCTGAACCAACTTTTTAGCTTCATCGTTAACCTCCCCACAAAAAAAGGTTGCAGAGGTATCTCCATGATAACCCTGTTCAAATCAACCATCACAATAAGTGATAAGCAAAAAGAGAGCACAAAGTGAACGTTGCAATGTATGACAGAGTGCGGAGTAAGAAACAGAGACCTCCCCCCCCCCCCCGGAAAAAAAAATCCCAAATGCATACATGACACTAATACATAGAAGCGCTTACATTTAGGAACGCCGTGACATCAATGTTAATGATATCGCCATCCTGAAAAAATAGGGGAACTGATCTAATTACCCATTTGTTAGAGAGAACAGATGATGCAAATGGAGTGCCACACAGGACAGCCAACCTCAAGCGGTCGAGAATCTGGTATGCCATGGCAAATACATTCGTTGACCGATGTACAGACACTTTTAGGGAATCCACCATATCCAAGAGGTGAAGGATATCCGCCGTTGTCTATGATCATTTGATGCACTGCTTCATCAATTTCATCTGTTTTTACACCTGGCTGTGAAGAAAAAATTAATACTAGATGTATAAAGAAAATTCATCTCCATGGAAGAATAGGTTACCACATCAACCAAGACAAGGAGATGATGCTTAGAAATGAGCGTAACTAGTTAGCCACAGACACATGAAATGCTTTGATCAAAACGGAAAATCAATAAATTGGATTGGCTTCGTTCCTTTTTCTTCAAGTATTAAAGTCAGGGAATAGAATTTCTGCCAGGAGAAGTAAACGCCTTTTGTTCTCCATATATAAGAATCAGTCATACACAAGAGGACGGCAAATTAGGAACATAAGTTAAATTCAGCCACCTAACTGGGAAAATCAGGAAGTATATACATCTCTGCCAGTATAAACATTCCCCTTTGGTTACAAAATGGTTCACAGGTTTAAACAATAAAAGGCAGCCCGGTGCACACTGGCGCCAGTGAGGGTCCGGGGAAGGGTCCCACCACAAGGGTATATAGGGGGCAAGCCTTCCCTTGTCATTTTTTGGACAAGAGGCTGCTCCCAGGATGTGAACGGATGACCTATCGATCACACAGCAACACCTACAGGTGCGCCAAGGCTCCCCTTCGCACTGGCCACTGGTTGAAACAATGAAAGGAAAAAATAAAAAATAAAATGTACAGGGTAGTGGGTAGTGGGTAATCAGAGCAAGATCCTAGGTGATTAATATTACCTTGACTAAAGTTCCTGCATATTGAAGAACTCGGGCTGCCAGCCTGCCAGAAGCTCTCATGCATTCTTTTCCCTTTTCATCATGCACTTCAGGTCCACTTGCAATTCCTGGAGGTGTACGAGAATCTACATACGGAGGCGTTTGTATGTGGGATGGGACAAGTCGGCGAGGAGACAGTTTACCAGGCCTCAGGCGTTTGCGACCACTAGTTGACACTTGATCACGGTTTCTACACATCTAAAGGTGAGACACCAAACGACAGGCTAATATGCACTTAAATGTGGGGATATTAAACAGAAAAAGATCCCACCTTCTATTGAATAAAAGTTGGTTACACCAGAGAGAGTCCTTGAAAACTGCATAGACACATTTCTTCTCTCTGTGTACAAGAAACTAATATAAGATTTGGGGGGGAAACAAGTTACCATAAGTAACCACGTTCTCGAGAAACAGATAACGACCCAAAAAGTAAAGCATTTGCATCAATAATCAATTTGATGCTCCTAGCTAGAGTAGTATCTTAAGAAACCAAACCCAAGTAATACCACCTACAAAACTCAGCAGATATTCCTAAAGATGACATTCAAGATTATAAGCCAATAAAAAAAAACCATTTTGAGCTACATTGCTTGGACCTATGTGACAATACAGAAAAAATCACTTCGATTAAACATAGAATGTCTCACAAAACCTATCCCCCGTATCCCCTCTCAGAAACCCTTCCTTCATTCTCGAAAGTTCTTACAAAGCAAAAGGCAAAATTCGCCTATTTAACTCCCATGACTTTTACCTTTTATCACAGGCAGGCATTTCCAAACAAGAGCAGGCGTAAGTAAGACATCTTTACAAAGAGGCAATGTCCAATTTCTAGACGCCAAATCGCAAATTCTCCAATTAAGAACTCATCCTACTTCATTTCCACACCATCTTCCCCAAATTTTCGCATTAAACATAAGATCATAAGCTACAATCCACATCCTCCACATACAACACACTCGATTCGTAAACCTAGCTTCCCCTCCCCCCCCCCCCTCTCCCTCTCCCTCTCCCTCCCCCTCTATCCTACCATTTGAGTTTCTAATAACACCAGGAACTGATTTTTACACTCCCAACAAAACTGCAATCGTTGTCGAAACCGCATTCGGACATGAGTTCTGACCAGAAGGACAGTGTAATTCATAATCTTGTTAATGAAGATACCAAATTCCAATTAATACATTACATCTACACCCTACCACCACTCAAGCATATAACACAACCACCAAAATACAACGCTTTTAAGAATTAACCGTATACTCCGTATACTGAGCACTTTAGCAAGTTTAAGATTCAAGAGTAAAACACTTGTAACTTTTTGCAGAAGATACATAAAAAAAAAACGAAGCAAAAAAGTGCAGAGAGAGAGGGAGAAGAATGACCTGGGCGGAGGCGAAAGAGGTGGCAGAGCGGGCGGTGGTGATAGGAGCAGCTATGAAGAAGACGGTCGCCGCCGCCGACAAAAGAGGAAACTAACCGAGACGAGTGCAACGCCGCCGCCGTCGCCGTCGCCGTCGCCGCCGCTGCTGAGTAATTCCCCGCCATTCTCTCTCCTCTCGTTCTTTGAGATTATCCGTTGGGAGTTTTTTTTTTTTTGGTTTTGATGTAACTGTCTTGGCCCACAATCAGATTTTTTTTTAATTCTTATTATGGCCCAATTAGCCAGAGCCTTTTATTTGGGGTGGAGGTCCTGTAAATGGGCTTGTGGCCTGATATTTGATATTTGATATTCTAGAGTCGAGTCGAGTGGAGTCGAGTTGATCGGAATTTACTCGACGATAAGAAAGTTTGATGAACTAGTAGTTTGTATTAAGACAGGGTAAAATATAGCCTTGATTGAAGAGGGGGACTATCGGTGATAACAAGTCGAACCAACTTGGATATGACTCGAGTGTGAGATTGTATTCGGCACTCGGTGATAACATGTATAGTATGAATTCATTGTACGTCATAATAATAATAACAGTTCAATTTTTAGTGTTTCATTTGGATATACAAGTAAAATTAAATTCAAATCAAATACGGAGTAAATTCAAACAAGTTAATTACGAGGGATGGACTTGGAGGAGTAGCTAGGTAATCATTCAAAAAAATCAAATCATTTATGGTTGGATCCACCACCACGCATTAGCTTTGCATGATATTGAATATTGACTCAAGTCCAGCAAAATATACTCATGACATTCAAGCTTTTTATCTACGTATGTACCTTTTCTTTTTGTCTTGATCGATCAAACTAAACTAAAATTGGGTCAAACTTTGAATAAGTCGCATGAGCGCATGACTCTTAATTAGCTTCTTGCATTTCTTCAATCTTCATGACCTTAAAGTCGTAACTTATAGGGTATGTGGGACTAGTAGTAAATTAATTAACTCGATAGATTCACATTTTATACAAAGTAACCGGAAAAAGTCGTTTATTTCATAAAAAGTTTGCAAAAAAAGTCATTTTTCATCGCTCCAAGCTTTTTAACGACTTGTAAGACTGGCTATAATTATTCCACATATCATATGTAGAGTATTGTATCAATTATTTCAGACCTTTTTGACGGTATGAAAAATCATTTGTAGCAGTCACGTTACTCATTCCCAAGGCCAACAAGAAATTTGGTTGCCAAATTAAAGGCAGTATATACAGAAGAAATGATTAGGGCCTTTTGAAGTGATGCAAATCTTAGCATTCATGTTAGAAAGAGAAATAGATAATGACAGGAGTAGGGATAAAAGATGGGATCATGGATCCATAACAGAATATTTTTTTGTACGCAATAATGTAGGACATGCACCACCAAGATAATGTTTTTGCGTCTTTTTGCATTGCAATTACATATAGTATGGGGAAAGAATAATAAAAGGGAAGTCTACACTAGTCCACAAGCAGGAATCCGAGTGTTGATGCTATTTCGAAACTCCGAATGTATAAATAGTTTCCATTTTCTTACTCCGTCCATTATTTAGATGGACCGACCAAGCGGCTGATGATGGAAGGTCATATACGATGTCCAACAATGTTTATCGCAAATGTTGTGATTGTAGCTTGCAGTTGAAATTTGTGTAGGTTTATACGTTACCCAATTAAAAAAAATCGTGTCTTTTTTTGTAAGTGTGGAGTTGGGGAAAGCACTTTTGGGATAGAAAGTGTAGGTTAGCCTGTAAGTGTAAGGGCAGCAAAATTGTATTGATGCCAAGTCTTTTGGGCCACTCTTTCGTTATCAAAGCTTGATTAGAGGCACCAACAAATGGGACATAAGGTCCATGTGCCCTTGTCTTGTGCCATAGCTTTCTCTTTAAGCTTTACTTTCACTTCACCTCGGAGTGGAATCTTTGAACTTTCTCTATCCCTTTTCTCGCTGAGCCCCATCGGCCCATCCATGTTCCACCATAGTCTTAGAATAGTTGGTGATTTGTGCCCTAACTTGGATCCGATACCAGTTTATGAGATTCGAATTGTTTCTCTATCGGAGTTATTGTTGGTACCAAACTCATCACCTACCGGTGAGCCAAGCCAAAACGTACAACAACATAAAGATGCTTGACGACAACGAGTTTAATTTTGTGACTTATGTCGGGGTGACAAATTATAGCTCGGAGAGCATTATCACTCTAATATAATATTGATCGACTATATGAAAAGTATAGTCCACCAAAAACATATTACTCCGTATATATGTTACTCCTATATACATAAAACAATATTACGTGTATTCTATACTATAATGTGGGGCTCTTGGTTCACCATTAATTAACCATGTCATGCCCCATAAAGTAAGAGTGAAGATACTAGTCCATCACTATACATTATCATGCATGTACTTTGAATCGAACTGAGTGTCTAGCGTAGCTATCATTGCAATTATTCACGGCCAAGGTACACAATAGCCATCGGAGATGAACCTATATATACTCATCAATTGATTAACTTTATTATATATGCCTAGACATATACTTCCGATTTTACAAATACTCACGACTCATATTAGCTAGGAGTACGTATAAATTAAAGGTAAATAGTAGGAGCGTAATAAAAATCAATTTCCGAAACTAGGATTATAAATCACTAAGGTACAATAAATGTAATAAGACGTGACATTAGTTTGTATACAGAATCCTAGTATATGTCACAATGATTGTTGACTCCGAATCTCCGATCGCTGCTGTGCGCATGTGTGATTTTTTTGTTTTGGGATCCTTTGCTCAGACCGACAGAGTTGCATCTGTGATTATTCTGTATATACTGTCTTTATGAGACTAGTGAAATTTCTCTCCTTTGCTAAAAGTGGCTCTATTCTTTGCAGAAAAAGTTACTCATCCAAAGTAAAAAAAAACTATAAAGTAGATTAGAAAATATAGGCCTATACTACATACTTCACATAAGTGGTAAAGATTAAAATGCTGAGTATGTATCGTACTTCAAATACACGTTGAACACTGCCAAAATTATGTATAGTGAATGAATTATATACAGCGACCTGGGGTTACTGATTAGTGATTACCATAAAACGAGTATGTACAATGTCATACCATACTACCATAGCCCACTAGAAAATTTAATTTAAGTCATCTTCTTCTGTGATTTGTGCCTGTCAAACTTTATTAAAAGAGTACTATGTTGTAATTACTTTTTTCAAATATACAGTGGTCGTTTTAGATGGTCGTAACTCGTAGTTAGGAGTATGATGAGTATTTCATATAGTAATATATTTAGAGACAGAAGTGAATCTGTGCATTTTGTGCATATGATGAGCATATAGGTTGTTAAATTAAACTTAATTATTGGCCAATTATATTTCTAATCACTACTCGTATGTGCATATGATGAACATATAGATTGTTAAATTAAACTTAGGTCAATAATGTTTCTAGTTTACTCCCTCCGTCCCCCTTTAAACACCCAATTCCTTTTTTCTCGTGGATTAAGGTGGTTTGATTTGTTTATTATTGTTGGTGATAATGGGTGATTTATTTATCATTGTTGAATATAGTGGGTGATTTGTTTATTATTTTGAAAATAATGAGTGTTTTGTTTATTATTTTTGGAGATAGTGTAGGGTTGATGTGTGGCGAAAACTTACCCCACCTAAAAAGTTTTAAAATTGGGTGTTTAAATAAAGACACCCCTAAAAGGAAAGTTTAAAATTGGGTGTTTAAAATTTTGGCACATGCACATTTGTATTACATTAGTTACATATTACTACGTCTCAGCTCATAATTATTTACATACAAATCGAGGAAATGTATACAGTACACTAGTATATCTTTTGATCAAGCACTCAGAGAGACCAGGAGAGCATCGAGATGAATCACGGATCTATCGGAGTTTGATGCAATAATGGAAGGAAGAAGGTCGATATGATCGAATATACACAAATACAAGAAGGTAGTGTATATATGGCAACCTGTCTATCTAACTTTATATTGGTCATACAGTATGATTCAGTATATGAGCTTGTTGTGTGTTTATGTACCAACAAATGACTTGCAGATAATGCAGCGAGTAAATCGCGTTACTATAACATCAGTATATTATTGTACTTGAGCCGGCAACATTATTATATATTATTCATCAGGAATTATACTCTTCATATATACACGAGTACAATAATAATCAAATTAAAGGCTGGCATGCATGCAGTATGTAGAGACAGATGAGGAAAATGAGATAAGTTGAGAAGGTGAAACATATGAGATGTTGCTCCACTTATAGTTGTAAGTCGTAACGAATAAGCGACCATTTACGACGACATTGGAGTATGGGTATGATAAAGCAAGCTTCTATATTTTGCCATGTAATGCCATTCCATGCAGAAAGTTGAGTTTATTTTTCACCTCTTATATATGACACTTTGCTTATTGTAGGTCCCACGCACTTGTGGTATACCATCTTTCATGAAATATCACATTGTGTAGGAAATTCGATCATTATCATTTCAATTTTCAAATAATTAATAAGTTGGTCTCATACTCTCATTGATGCGAAATGTTTGCCTATAGCTAATAGACAACAAATAATTCGGTCACCCTACCTGCACATCAAATGACAATTATTTTTCGATCGAATTCTTGCAACTCTGATTTTTTTTTTCTTCTACTCATGTCAGGCCGATAACATTTTATGTATATACGTGAATAATATGACATATTTGAGGGGATTGTGACTTACGAAGGCAATCAATTCAATCCCGAACAAGTACTGTACATGTGTAGTACGCTGTTATATATAGTGTTACGCCGGGATATAGCACCCAAATGAATATTGAATGATCCATGTGTGCATTGTCCCTAGCTCCGTCCTTTCGCCTTAATAAATTGGTCTTTACTTTTGCTTGTACATAGGACTATTAATCATACACCTCGTTTTATTTTTTAGAACAATGCTAGAGGTCTAAAGTTTAGACACCCAAAAATGTCTACAATCAGTAATAATTTTACTACACTATCAAAATTTTACTACTCACACAATTAATTTTACTACCTGAATTTTTTACTACAATTAATTTTACTACTCCGATTTCAATTTTACTACTACTAGCTCAATTTTACATTGTACACAAATTAATTGTGTCTACACTATAGACCTCTATCGATTTGCTATTTTTTAACTGTGTATCTTGCATATATAATTATATATGCCTCCTCCGTGCATGCATGTAATAACTTATTAATAGGACTGGTATGACTTCTTCCCTCAATGTGTAAATACTAAATAATACGCGCGTGTATATATTTGTAATTGGTTAGTTTGAATAATTGTAGATGTTACAAATACTAATAAGTAATCAAAGATTGTCGTCTTGAAACTCGGAAATTGTACGTATGTATGTATGTATGTATCAATGTATGTATGTATGTATATGTACAATGTTCTTGCTTAGGCTTCTACCTTACCTATCTAGGAACGAAAATACAGCTTTAATTTGTGCATGTGCTACTACCAAAGACTTGAATTTGAAGTTTCATTCGGAATAATTCAGTCTCCTTCAATTCCTCTTCAAGGGTTCTCTGCATGCTGTGGTATAACCCGTAAGTTTTTGCAGCAGAGACCACATCTTACTATTAATAACTTGCACAGGAGTACAGGACCACTATATATAGAAGGAGTCAATGTGAAAGATACAACAATTTTGTTGCGTTCTTTATAGATTGCCGCATCATATGTACTCTCTAAAAGCAGTAAATGGATCTCTTTGGATTTCTATTACTCTTACAATTGTCGACACGTTTAGGCTTACAAGTCATAAATTATTTGCTTTGTTAGGTGACTATTGTGAATGGATATATGTGTCTATGAGCATACATGTAACTAGCTTGCTAAATATCGAAGGTCTTAAAATTGATTATTGATCGACTAAATTAAGGCTAGTGAATGTTCTGTTCGAGCTACGATCGAGCCGATAATGAAAATGCGCCATATAACTCGATCAATAGCCATTAATTAATCTATCAGCGTTTTATCTCAATTAACTAAAAGTCGTCCAAACTTATAATCAAGACCTAAACAATGATGGAATACCAAAGTATCCTAATAATACTAACTTCCCCTACAAGAATGTCTTAGACTACTTTTAAACTTCATTCAAATTTGTGAAGGAATTGCTAATATAATACTCCCTCCGTCCCGGTCATACTAAGTAATAAGGTTGGAACCAAGGTATGGAATGTTTGATTAAGCTCACTTCCCCTAGTAATTTAATAACTTCTAGTAGTACTAGTACATAGTACTAAATTTACATATAGTAATAATTAAATCAAATGGTGCACTCTTCTTTTATTTTTATTTTTTAATTTGGTGCTACATAATACATATTAAATCAAACAATTTGATGTTGTTACATATTAAATGAATAACCAAATATCGATCTACCAACCAATTTACCAATACTAGTTGTTGTGAAACCAACTCTAGTAGAACATTGAATTATAGACCATCTTTGGCATCTTCCATGCAAATTTATTTTATTACTTTGTTAGTTTGTTGGTTCGTTAGTTTGTTTCACAATTTTTTATCCCATTTCATTTTTTGCTTTCTTCTCCATTATGAATCTTACTCTTCTTCCAGAACCACCCAAAAAATGATCAAGGACAAAACCGTCATTTCACGGTACCATAACAAATCCCACAATAATTACGCTTAAGACCAGTTCCTTACCGAAAAAAAACTTGTGAATATTTCTTACCACACGATCATCATCACATCATTAGTACACCTTATCTTGTTGAATTGATTGATACACCATTCCAAATATCACTAAAATTTATTTTATTTCCATAGCATTTCCATTTCTAATTGTTAGCTTTACGACTCTATCCACCTGATAATATAAGACTTTGTTATCAATGAGTCGGTGGTATACATAACACATTGTCAGCCAATTCATTTAGAGATATTGTACGTGTTTAAACTTTTAAACTTAATCAGATCGATAATAGAGTAGTGTACGTAATTATCGTCCGATATATGTGACATGTTATTTGTCGTCTTTCGACTTTTCAATTGGCGGAAACAAATAGAAAAAAAGTAACTAACATATATACGTGTCATAATCTGATTAGCAAAAACTCACATTATTGCCTAATCAGCTAATCTCGTGAATCTTAAATCTTAAATCTTAATCCATGGGTTAACAGAGGTATACGTATACGGTATACCCCACCTGATAACGGCGCCGTCAGAAATTGTCCCCTTCCGTTAAATGTAAAGGCGTCAGGACTCAGGACCACGTATTTCTCCTTTATCTTTCCCCCACCCGTTAAATCACCACCGTTGATACGGAATCCCCCCCCCCTCTTTCTCTCTCCTCTGAAATTTATGAAAAAACAAATGATGATGACAGAGGAATGAAAGTGATGAGATTAAAATGTGCACAAATTTTTTTTTCTAGAGATTTTTAGAGAGAGAAAATAAAAAAAAAAATAAAAAACTAACTGTGGAAAAAAAGTAAATCAAAATTTAAATCAAACAAAAAAAAAAAGGTAAATTAAATGGGAAGGTATATGGGGAAATATGTTGAGGAAGATGAGAAGGAAGAAGTTGTTGATTCCAAGATTCGAACTCGAGCTGCTGTTGCTGACGTCACGGCGGCGGAGGGTAAAACAATGATGAAGAAGATTTCGGCGCCGTATAATGTTTACGAACTTAGAATTCGTCGTCGGAGGAAGAGGAGAAATATTCCGGTGTCTTCTCCAGGAAGCTTTCATACATTTAAAGACGACGCTAATAGTATTACTACTTGTTCGAGTGGTGGTAGTGAGGTTGTTATTGTGAGCGGCGGTTTAGATTTTCCTGTGGAGGCGGAGGCGTCGTGTTGTTCAAGCAACAATAATAATGCGTCATCATTGTCGTCTTCTTCGAGTTCGAGTGATTCTCTGAAGAAATGTGTTGCTTCTTCTTCTGCAACTACTTCCGCAGAAATTGTTGCAGATCCTGCGGTAATTCTTTTTTAACAAATTATTTTATTAAAAAAAATTAAAATTGTTCTAAAATTTGAACATCTTCATATTATTCAAAAATAAATAAATAAATAAATAATTCTAAAATGTCCATATCTCTATAAATTGTTCTCCAACGGAAACTGTGATTTAAATTAATTAGTTTGTTTTGTAATTATTTTTGTAATTATTTATTGCTGATTTATTTATTTATTTGAAAAAAAAATAATAATATTTGAAATTTGGAATATGAGCAGATTATTATTGGTGATGAGGAAGAAGGTGAAGCGTCATCGAAGTTTATTGACTGTTGTAATAAAGAATCATCAAGGTAAATAAAATCTAATTAAATTTCGTTAGAAGTTACTAGCATGATTATTCATGCGATATAAATTTCAAGAGTCATACGTTTGTTATTTTAATTAAATTCCCGACTCATCATAAAATTAAATTTGTACCGGAAATTCGAAATTCAAATCGTATGATATACTGTAATATATAATCTTTGAAACGCCTTTTCTTTGACCTCCCTCCCTCCCTCTTTAGTTTATTTTCAATCTTCTTCATTACTCTACATTCTCTGCACTTTTTTATTTTCTCTCTGTTTTCTCAATTTTTTTATTTTTTATTTTTGTCTCTTTTGGAAAAAATTTGATAGTATGGGGAGTGTGGGTGTGGAAATCTCGGAGAATTATTGGAGGAAAGGAATTGAGATGAACAAGCTTGTTGAAGAAGCTGAGATGAACGTCCTGGATTATCCGGCGACAAAATCAACGGTCCAGGTTAAGCAAGTAATGATGCCGTCTGAGTCTGAAATTGATGACTTTTTTACTTCTGCTGAGAATGACCTCCAGAAACGCTTCTCTGACAAGTAATCTTAACTTCCATTAATTTATTATTATTTTATTTGGATTAATTTCTTATTATGTCAAATTCTGTGTTAATTAGGATTTTAGGAAGGATGTGATTTGAAAGTAAACGGACTAAAACGCTGTCGTTTAATGTTAATTTCAGGTACAATTTCGACGTAGTGAAGGACGTGCCACTTGAAGGTCGGTACGAATGGGTTGAAATAAAACCATGACTACTTTACCATCTACCGTCTGATCTCTTTCCACAAGAATCACGTAAAATTCGATATGATATGATCGTACTTTTATTAATTAATCAGTCGTCAATTAATTAAGCGTTTAGTTTTAGTTTAATTCTAGCAATGGTGGTAATAATTGTTTTAACTAGACGATTTGTCGTTTGTTGACCGAAATTAGCTATTGGTATGGAGTAGATTGAAGAAGAAGCTAAAGAAATTAGTAGTAGTAAGCAGGAAGCAGTGAAGCACAAATTTGGGGGTAGTAGTACAGTACTAGTGCTGAATTGAGTAGTAGCAGTGGTAGTAAAAGTTAGGTGGGTTGTACATTCTATGTCTCCTTTTGTATCTATGAAAAAAATTTAATGTCTCTTTATTTTTGTTCTCTTTATTTTTTCTTTCTGAGTTTTAACAAATAGAGTAAAAAAAAAAATTGGGTTAAATTTGGTTATTATTCCACCTTATTATTCACGAAATTTGGTAAAATTGTTGAAATTTGTACTTTTCCAGCCTCCAGATTTGGTGATGTTTTTGTGTCATATAGTGTGTGTGTCTGCTCTGATCTGATCTGCAGGAAATTGACACGCTTTTCTGTTAGAAAATAAAAACGCGCACAAAACAATTCTCTTTTTATTTGGGGTACGATCAGGCAGAGGGAGTCTGTATGTCAGGGGTTGATTTTTAACACATTCTGGGGATGAAAATATAGCATTGATTGTTTCCCTGCCCCCCCCCCCCCCCCTGCCGGTAAAATTTATTTGATTCCTTCTCTATTACGCAGACACAAATTTATTCCAGGAATGTGCGTTCTTTTGTTGTTTTCTCACTTTGTTGTTTTGTATATGGAGTACAACTTTGTGAGTTTAGACACTGTGACTAGACACCTAAAATCGTTAATCGTCTGTTGTTTATAGTTGTCGTCGGACTAAAATGTAAGCGAAAAATACAAACCATTGTGGGATATTTTGTTTCGATGTGATGTATTTGGTCCGATTCTTAATTACCCCCTTCGTCTCTGTATTAGGTTCGGCACCAAAGATAGATTTCTAAAATGTACTGTTAGATTGGTTTTTACTGCCAAAGTAGGTAAACAAGGAGAGTACAAAACAATTGCATGATATAGCAGTGTAGAATTCTGCAATAGTACAATGCCACAGTAGAGTTGTGTGATATGGTGATCATCATCATGAGTATCATGTTCGCCTTGCCGGATACGCATGTTCATAATTAGGAATCTGGTCATATCCATGTACTAATTAGTTTTTTATTTTTATTTTTTTTATCTCTACGCCACCTTTTATTTATTTTCTCCTCATTAGTCCTTAGTTTTACTATGAGTGTATGGACGTTTCGAACTACGGTTATGATTAATAGTTGAGTACAAGTCACGAGTCACAAACAAACTGAATTATCTACTTGACACCCAATATCAAAGGAAAATTTGACAAAAACCGAAAAAATACATTACTTTTATATAGTCCGAGCTCGATTTAAATGTTAACATCAAAAAATTCAAACTTGATTAAACTTTGTGAAAAAAGAGTGACCCAATCATATTCATATTCATAGACAATAATTCTAATAAAAAGGGTAACTTTTTCTTCTGTTGCTTTTGACACTAAATGAAAGGGTGCTAAAAGTAAAAAATATCCCGTATATTCCCATTATTACTCCTTTTTTTTTTCTTCTCATGTACATATATTAACTGTTTTACCGGGCAGTGAATTTTTTGTTGGGGGGAAGGAATGCATGACAGTAGGAGTAGTGTGTGTAATAATTTACCCAAGAGAGGTGAAAAAAACGTTTTAATGGTGGTCCTAAGATTAAAAGGTCCATTCTGTAGATAAGTAGAGAGAGAAAGAGGGGTGTATGTACTGTGTGGTTGTGGGGCCCCATTTGGGTCTGTCAAAAAATTGACAATTAACGTTGTCATGATTGCAACAAATGGGTGAAAACTTCTGCGAAAAGCCAAGGAGAGAAGAAGGCACATGCCATTGAGATTCTCTTGGGATTAAACCCACCATAAAATTGACACTCTTTATTCTCTAAGTAGAAAGATCGCCCAAATTCTGTTTTTTCATCCTATGTTTGTAATTTCTGTATAGTAGAAATGCCTGGACTAATCATTAATGTGAAGTTGGACTAGTACCATTAGTATCAAGCAATTAAGGTTGGTCTAATGGTTATAAACTCAACTTATTTGAGGGCCGAGGTTGTCCCAGATCAAATCCTCATGTTCTCATCAATCTCATCCACGCATCATTAGAGCATTAGCAATGGAAGAACTCACCTTTCATATTTTTGCAAACTCAATACATAAGAACTTACACCTACAATGGAACTAATATTTATTGATTATACTCATTCTTTCTCTCTCCTAGTTTTCCGCAAGAACTGGGTCCTTAAATAAGAACTCGGTTCTTATTTTAGGCCCCCCACAATGGAAAAACTTGTAATTTGTGGTTCTTATATAAGAACTTGAGGTGGATGAACCACCATTACACATGGCCTTAGCTGCTCCGTCGTACCAAAAAAAAAAAAAAATACTGCGTACAATATTATAACAAGACAATTTAGTGGTCTAAACATTATTAGAGATGGCTTTAGCATTACGCATTGATTTATATAACCATGTAAAATCATAACAAAAACTTAAAAAATAATAATTTGATATGTATCATTTGAACACAAATTCATAAATATGAAATGATGAAATCCAGTAATCCATTTAGAAAAAGAAAAAAAAAATGCACGTACTACAATAACATCAAATTTTGTTTTTTCATGCATTTAAGTCATTAGTTATATATGACAATCGAACTCTTTTGGTTACAACCAATATTATTACTTGAAATGAACTTGTAGGAGATTAGATAGCAACAGAATCGAGTTAGACGACTTCAGCCGATTGATACCTGATCAATTATTTGATTACAATCCAACTCGAATATTAACTCAAATTTGATATTGATTCAAGTCTACTAATGAGTTACAACTTACAATCCATGCATATAAATTGAAATTGAAATGAAACTTGAACTAGAGACAATACCAAAATCGATCAAAATTATAATTCCATCACCTGAATGAGAATGACTCCCGATCGGACTAGCTAGGGCAACACCGCAGGGGCCTGGGGGATTTACTGTGTCGAGGAATATACGTACGCATGCATCTGGGATGTTTGGCAGTAGATAGAGCGCAATCGTTCATTTAAATACTAGAAAAAAAAGTGTGTACAATAATCTACTCTAGGAGATTTTTAATTAACATAAAGTCTAGACAACAAGATTCAAAAGAAAGATCAATCGCACTTTGCGTTATTATTATTATTATTATTATTATTATTATTATTATTATTATTATTATTCTTATTATTATTATTATTATTATTATTATTGAGGGGTGCATCATCGTATCACTGAATAAATCTAGATCCAGCAATTGTTTTTTCATTATCATTATTAACTCGCATGTTGCGTCGTTGCATGTGGATGTGGTGGCTTTTATCTTCCTTTTCACTCTACTTCTTCCGATCCCTTCGATCGACATGTACAATGTCTCTCTTTTTACGTTCGTGTGGTAGTATTGTACATTTTTATTTTGTACCAATCGTGTAAATAATCAATCATAATGTAGCTTAATTAATTACTAGTACTTAGCTTGTTTCTTCTTTAATTTCTACTACTTACCGGTTAGTGGCGAGTTTAGGGATAGTAGTCGTATTATATTCCCAATTTCCAACATTCGTAGATATAAATGTCCAAACATTTATCGTTACCGACCGAAAGTACGGACTACGGAGTAATATCTTTTATAAAATACTATTAAAATAGATTGCGGTACCTCGCTCAGTTATTAAAATGTATATATGTACATGAATGTAAATCGATATTTCTTGTTACCGTGTTACCAACCGGTACCAACTACACCTCCAACGATAGATGAGGAACTCTATAGTCTATATTGAGCATGCTGCATGCATAACGACGTGAAAGTAAAATTTAATTTACCGTAGCAGTACAAGTACAAGTTACTACTATACTAAACAACGGGGGAAAATAGTTGTCAAAAAAAGAAAAAAGAAAAAAAAACAGGGAAAAGAGTACTTTAATTTAGGTAATAGCGTGAAAAGAAAGAGTGTCCTATGTACCACGGAATTGAATGTTCCCCAAGAAATAGTAATGCTGAGCTGCTACAACAATAATACCCCGTTGAACACGACATGACCTCCTTCCAATCACGTTGAATTGGACCAACTCTAAGGTTGACCTTCGATTTCTTGTTATTTAAGCCTACAATATTATTCCACTGCTAATACGGAGTAGTACAAATTAAACACAATGGTTCAATCAAATTTCAGATTTCGTTTCAATTTTAGACGTACGTACATACATACATACATACATACATACATACATATATATATACATACATATATATATATATACATACATATATATATATATACATACATATATATATGTATATATATATATATGTATGTATATATATGTATGTATATATATATATATGTATATATATATATCAAAATTTTCAACCTTATGATAGTCAACTGTATGACGCAAAATTTCGTTTATAATAACTTGCATGTAACAATTGCGAGTAAATTTTGTGTATCATTAATATTGCTTGAAATTTTTACCTTAAGTCGAACGTAAAAAGGTACTCCGTATTATTTATGTTATTTGAAAATATTTTGTTGAAATGAGGACACGAACACACTTCCAATCTTCACGCAATCACACAAGATGACATGAGGTTCGAGGGCCAGCCCACGACATTACATAATTGACAGCATGGGCTTTGCGATTTGCAGCCCACATTTTGTGCACGGCCTACTACACGATACTACTGTTTACACACTATACAGTCATCAAGTTTTGGAAGTACACGCCACGATGTGTTTTCGGTGAAACTGTTGCATATGGACTTATGAAGTACTGTACAATCTCATTTACTGTGCAACAGGACTAATGAAGTACAATTTTGTTAACAACGAAACAAGAGATGACCTTGGTTGATTCTTTTCGAGGTTATTAGGGACGTGAAAATTCAGTCCATACATTTGACCTTTTAGCAACATTAGCTTTAGTGAAAAAAACGCGACAATTGCACCAAAAACTCGCTTCCATGAGTTCCATCTAGTCAAGAGTATTAGAGTAAGTTTATGAAATTAACGACTGAAGGTTTAAAACTAATCTTCAAATATTAAGGGAACTTTGATAAAAGAAGAAGTCAGTTTCTACAACAAAGTATCACAAACCATTACTTTTACAACAGCATTTAACTTGTAGATTACATTATTGTGTGACCGTCTATGCATTACGTGGATCAGAGATGTCCTGAAGAATTACCTAAGTTCCAAATGCAACACCCAAACAGAATCATTAAAGAATAATAATAACCTATACTTTTCGACTAATTTTAGCAGGTTATATACAGGGGAAAGAAAGGCACAGGTACGTACAAGTTACAATCATACAATCCTACACAATTTCGACTGACGAGACGGATCTTACGGACTCGTATTTGTTAGATCCTTCCGCACCCGTATGGTATGAAACCAACGACTTGATGAGGTGCCGGTATTTCCTCCTGTACGTAGGCATCTTCGACATGCTTCTCACCATTCCCGTCAGCCTGCCAAAACATGTTGCTATTAGTGATTTGAAAATGAGAACAAATCGAATAAAGACTGCTTAGGAGGAACTGGCAAGAAAGATTGCAAAATAAACAGAAGTTATCACTCGGCCAAACAAGCAGCAAGGAGATTGAAAACGCTGCGCTTTGAGCGCACTATCATTTGGCATCAGGGTTTAAGTTCACTTCATTTTGGGTAACTTTTACGTATGCAAAAGATTGAAACTGTCATACCTTCTGCTGATGCCTTGAATCTGCGCAGCCCTTAAAGGATCTTGTGGTATGACAAAGCCATTTTCCCAGGCCTCGAGCCGTTGGCGATTACTTCCAAACAGAACCACCCTCTCCAAATAGTGAAATTCATTATCATCCAACTTTAACGCCTTGATCTGTTCCTTCAGTATCAACACAGGCTGGAAGAACCACTCAAATAGTCTATCTTGAGGACTATTCTCATGGGTGATGACCACATTATCAAGCAAGAGCACACCATTCACCCCAGCTTTGTTGGAGCGCATTAGAGTATGCAAGAACGAATAAGAAGGAAGTCCAACACCAACAATTGGTGATTCGTGGTTGCCTTTTGATTTCAGCCATTCATGGAGGTCAGCACAGGTTATGACGTTAGCATCAATGAGTTCTCTGGCCCTCGTTTCACATGTACGCATCAAGTGACCCCACACCTGGAACATTGCTTTAGAGAATAAGTAAACTTCAGGAAGTGTAACAAAAGTAACAGTTTAGGAGATGATTACACCATCAAAGTTGGAAGGGCAAATGATCACATTTAACTAGGGACATGTTTGTTCAGTCATTCCGGTGCAAATAAACAAGGACTCTTCAAGAAATTAATATAGTCTCTACACAATACACCCCCCCCCCTCAATTTAAAAAAATAAAACAAAATAAAAGGAGAGGATGGATCTTGGTTTATCTTGCTATGGAACGACGAACTAGGAAGAGTCCAAGTGAGTACTAATGGAGAGAACGCTCACATTGGAAAAGAAAGAAATAAAAAGCAACTTATCCGCGACTGATAATCAGTCTGCTCTAGAAACTCTTGTGAAACATGCTGTTCAGTGCTCTACTACAAACTTTTTATTTCAGGTTAGAGAAACTTTTTATTTCAAATACTTAATATTTTGTTTGATATAAACCTAGGTTGCATAGTGCAATGAATCAAAAGTTATCGAGATAGGATGTCGGATTATACTTTATGATTGTACAGGTGGTGAAAATACAGATCTTGATATGCTAGATAAACAAGGCAAAACTTTAGCCTGCCAAGCTTTCCAATACAGTCTTGCAACCAGCCGATCTCTAGTCGTGTGAAATAGTAAATCAAGAGAGGAAAGGATCTCAGGCAGAATATCAACACTCAATCTAACTATCACCAGTCAGTGGATGGAAATGTAAGCAGGGCTGGTCACTAATTTTATGATCCACGCTTATTTTCCCAGACAAAAGTTTCGCCGAGTCCAAGGTATCCTGATATAGTGATATGTCAAGTTCACGATGCAGTGATAATCACGACACGAAATGCAAGGGATGCATCTACCAACAGTATCCCCACATTCAATTTCACTTCATTTGACGAGAATGGAAGTTCAAGTCAGCTCGTGGTGCTAATTTAGAAACAAGAGTGATTCTAATCAACTTGAATAGGTCCAAATAATTGCTCTGGCAGAACAGATCCACATCCACGAGTTTTAAACATTAAACTGCTTGTAAAGCTTTATTAGACTAAAAATGAAAAGCAAGAGAGGAGTTCTCACGGTTTTTCAAAGACACTGTAAGCTAAGTAAAAAAGGCACAAAAACCATCTAGGAGTAAATAATAAGTTGCACATACCTGCACCATCTTGACCTTTTGTATGGATTCCCTAACTGACCGTGAACGTCCCATGCCTGGGATGATCATGGGAGGTCCATCAGAAGCAAAAGATTCGGATTTGTTACAACGAGCATGGTTTTCTCCCACAGTAGATTCAACTGATTCCGAAATCTGATTCTTTCTGTATCGGGGCCTGGCTGTGATTACAGTAATGTGATTAATAGACTTCGAAGAGAACCAAGAGCAAGAAAAGAAAGGTGATTGATAGATCAATTACTTTGGCAATATAGTCCCTTCTCTCAAATAAAGCCAGTCATTAGTATACTCGTCAAATTCAGCAACCTGTGTAACAACATAAGCAAGGCCTCGTTTGAAGGATTTTTCCTGCACGACAACATTGAAGGTTGTATGATGGGAAACTGAGATATAAAAAACTACATTGCAAGTTGTATATATTGATCTCCAAGTTCAAGTTTACCTGATACACAACAACTGAGCCATACAGTCCAATAAAGATGCTACAGAAGATAGCTAGAACGACGCTTCCAACAACAAAAAGTGGCCACAAAAGGATTGCCAAACCAGCAACTGGGATACAAGCTGTCTCAAGGAAAGGACCTTCACGGCTAATTAGATCATGTGTCAGCCGCTGCCATCCTTTGAACAACATGAAGGGACTTTTTACAATAATAATGGCAGTATACAGAGGAACTTCCACAATTAAGCCCAACACACCAACAATGACGATTGCTGGTACATGAATAAACCTGCATGACAGTTCATTTTCATTGAGTCATGAAATGCAAAGCTTTGTTTCGAATTGCACAGATACCCTTAGATAGTCTCTAATCAATGATCATGAAATCCCTTATCAATAAGACAATATGCCAACAACTAGCTCTCCGTAATCCATTCAATTCCAAATCGGAAAAAAAAGTGTCCATGGTTGTTAAACCTAGAGTGTATTTCTAATGACTAAAAATGAGGGCTAACATACATTCATCACAGGCCTAATTGATCGTTCTCACCTGAGAGTCTGAACCTCATCTGAGCCTCCGGGTTCACGAACCTCCTTCAAGTAAATTGGGTACGAATAAAGGCAAAGATCTGCAAAATCGCGAACTACAGTGCAGCTATCTTTGACAGTGTCCCATGTCCCATCCTAAATGTTAAAAAACAAACAGCAGCTACAGCATCAAAAACGGGAAAATCGACACTGATGGCCTGATATACAATATCACAAGGTGACCTAGAGGACATTTCAGAATCATACCACAATGCAATGGAAGAATTTCTTGACTTCATTCTCTTGTCTGAACGCCTCGAAAGTCGAAACCCAAGGAGTGAAAAACCCATACCCAAGACCCACTATCACACTTCCTGCTATGCTCAGACTCAGCCAAAGTGCAGCCAAAACAGGCAAACCTAACAAAATTGCTACTTTGAGTGGTATATCAAACCTGTTTGTTCTGTAATTCCAATCAAACATCCAACAACAGAAAAACCCACTATCAAATTTTGCAACTTTTACCCAAAATCACACCCAATTTATCAGTAAATCCTAGAAATTCAGCATAAAACAATGAAAGTTGGAGACTTTGAAGTGATAGTTACTTGATAATGGTGTAAATTGTCCAGAAAACATGTACAGGAAAAAGACCCAGAATCACACCAACATTTCCTATGATTAACACCAGTGCAGCAATTGGACCCACCAGCAAACCTACACCATAACATTAATTTATCAAGAACACAAAATTACCCCCAAACACAGTAATTATTTGACAAACAATTACACTTAAAAAATGGTAATTAAATTGAAATTCACAGTAAAAAAATCATACCTTTCAAAGCACCAAGAAAAAGGGCTGCACAGAAAGCAAAACCCACATACAGGATTTTTAACAATTCTTCCATAAAATTCGACATAGTCTAATTTTGTATGAAAATTAAAACTAAGTTTTCACCACAAATTTGGGGAAATATATACTATATACTATATAGAGTATTATTCTTGGGGGTGGGTAGTCCAATCATACAGAATTATTACTTGCTATGACAGAAAGGATGAATGAAAGACGTGAGTAGCAAGAACCCCCAATATCAAATGACAGATGTAGAGTTTTTTAGAAGATTCATTTTTATAAATTTATTACGAAGTCAATAATCAACTTAAGGGTGCTACAGAATAAAAAAAAGTGAACATATATCTGGGGAATATTAACTTTTTATAGCTTGCACTCAAAAAAAAAAAAAAAACTTTTTTATCTATAATATTATTATAAATCTAAAAATCCATAATAATTTACAAGAAATTGGTTATAGTTTTTTTTTTTTGAGGGAATACTTTTTATAGCTTATAATATACCAAGCACGAATGTGACAAACTCGTAATGGGTATTGCTACCGCATAAAATAACTGGTCCATACCTTTACGTGTGTCTGATATACCATAAACACACGCGAGATTAAATAACATAGGAATATACAAAAAGGAATATACAAAAAGGGGATTTGATCAGGTAATCCATGCCGTAAATAACACTCCATATTTATTGAAAAAATTATTGCTAGAAAAGATGTGGAGTACATACCAATTTTATTTTAAATTTGGGGCCTGGGAAGTGGATAAAATGGTGTGATTGGCAACCTTCAGTTGTTTGACCATCAGTTTATTGATGGCATGGTGAAAGGTCAATGTAGTTTACGGGTTCTTCACAAGTCCCATGTGAACAAGTCGACATCAATTTAACCAATTGCCAAGAATGTTGATTTTTCTAAGTTCTACAAAATCTTATTTGAGTGGCTGGTTAAGATGTTTTGGATCACTCAGCAAGAGTCAAGACTCATGTCATGACACGAATTTGATAATCTGGTAAATGTTGTCCATCGGTTCATTGATTGAGTTTTCATATTTTTAAAGTGGGATAACTAGCGAGTAGACCTATTGTTTCGACTTCTTATGCTTAAAACGTCGTCCCGTATGGTCTTTAGATGTTATATTGTTCAATCATACACCACCGTACAAAGGTCTTGCAAATAATAAGACTCGACTTTTTGTTTAAGAATTCAGATCACAGAAAACAAGAAGAGAGAAAGAGACCTAACATAAACACAAAGGGTTTGACTTTTGAGGAAGACCACATTGGACCAAATACTATGAAGAGTTCATCTGTTGTTTCAATTCATTCTTAAAACAAAACTTGGTGACAAATGAATTGACACATGTGACATTTATTTTTGATTTTTCCCTAATTAGAAACTCGATTAACACAGTATCCACTTTTACCATCGTCCCCATCTAATTATATAAAACGAATCAATATCTTATAAATCGGAGAATGACTAGTCTAATAAGATCTCAAACATCGACTTTCCCATTGTAAAAGTTGACACTTGAATGTTATTGTACTACTAAAACATTATTCAAAGCAAAAGAATTTTGAATAAATTAAGACAAGGGACACAAGCAACCTCCTAATTTGCACAAAAATGGCAAAATTTGTAGCATGCAGCTTTCTGCTAACTTATGCTGCACATTTCAGAACGCACCTTCTTAAGCCAATTAGCCAAGCTTGGTTCTTAATGACCCTGAAAAGAAGTTGGACCCTTTTTTTTTTCATTCAAGTTTACAATCACAAGTCTTCCAAATTCTAGGTTCTACAGTAGAGTACTCTATACTCTCTCTTCCTAAAGATTGTTGCTTTTTTTTTTTGCCTTGATTTTTCATTGTATATTTCCCTGTTTCTTCCTAAAGATTGTTGATTTTCGGCTTTTTCGATTTTTCGACGTGAAGGGGTAGAAAGAATGGAGGAAACGAGTGAGGAATTTATGAAGGATGTAATTTGTGGGCTTCCAAGTGCATTTGATTATGTAATGTTAATTTGGTCCATTTTTTTTTTTTTTTTTTTTTTTTTTTTTTTTGTAATGTTATGTAAATTTATTTGCAACACAAAAATTTGTTTTTGATTTAGAGAAATTTTTGGTTTTGCTAAGAGGGTGTTTGTTTAGTTGCAGCCAAAAAAGTTTAAGCTTGATAAGATTAGGAGGATTGAATTACATCCTCCAATTCAGGTGTGTATACTGGAATTTCATAGTCAAATTTCCCCCACGTACCCATTTAGGTCACTCGATACTTCAACTGTATTAATTGTCTTAGGATGAGTAAAAATACTCGTACCCTTTATTTTAGGCGAAAAATGTTAGGAGATTTCGCGCAACATAGGTTTTGAGTGTTAGTAACAAACTACTCGTGTTAGATTAGATAATCAAAGGTTTGTTGCTTTTGAAGTCACTGGTGTGCTGAATAAGACTTAGATAAAATGTCATTTTGTGATTATTGATTAGAGTAACTATTGATCCGAAAGGTCATTTGAAAGAATCAGATAACACAATTAGGTCACATACGTAAGCTTTCATATATACTCAATAGAGTGCATAAGAAGTTTCGTTCATTACTTCTTATGAAAATGTGAGTTCGACTTCCCATGAAGGGTACAAATATGCAGGACAAGACTATGGATCATGGTAAGGAAATCGTAATATCTATCTATGAACTCGAGGTTGAATTAGTTTGCGGACTTGTAACAATTGTTCTTAACTAGATAAATGGTTTGTTAAGCTAAGCAATAGCAACTGTTTGTGTTTGTGCAGGCACTGGAGTGGAAACAAAAAGGGTTGCGAGCTCACAGAAGGAGAAAGAAGGATTTGATTAAGTTACGGGTGGGTATTAGAAAACCATGAACTCTCCTGAAAGTATGGGTGATCTCATTGTATGATAATGTCTGAATGTCATGAATGTTTGATTGGATAGGTCTTAACAAAATGCGCGTTTGGAGGCAAATACAGGCCTAAGAGGTTGAGATGTCTGACTATATTATATGCTCCTGCTTGACTTAATTCGTGTTCTAGATTTATTTTGATTGTTTGATATGTACAGGTTAGTTGACTCTAATGGGTTTAAGGTAACAAAGATGGTTCAAGGTTGGAATGCTCAGCTAGAACGCAATGTTTCACACCCAGTATTCGTGAAAGTCATGTTGAGATCGCAGGTTTCTGTTGGTTTCGGTCTGGTGAGTGTTGAGATTTCAGCATTTGAATTATGCTAGGACAAATGACAGATTATATGAACCAAGTCGGGGGATTGTGTATGTGACTTGAATGACAGGGAATTCCAGCACACTTTTGCAGGAAGTATCTACCAGAAGAAGATACATTAATGACACTGGAGACTGATTGTGGTGAACAATATGCAGCTAAATACTTACCGCGAAGAATTGAACTCAGTGCTGGTTGGATAAGATTTGCCAAAGACAAAAAACTGCTGGAAGGGGACCGGGTTGTTTTCCAATTAGTCGAGGCTACCAGATTCAAGGTAATGCTTGAATGAGTGAGCCTCCATTTGTGCTCTTTTGTTGGTTACACTATATATATATTTGCTAGGAAAAGTTTCTGGGAAATCTGTCTGAAGTGTCTGTAATACTCTTTAAGTAGTCCATGGTATTTTCCTGGTTCAAAGAGCAAATTATCAGTTTCTGTCAGAAATCATGTCTTGGTTTTAATGGTGCTGTGCTTGCAGAAAAGTATTATTTCAAGCCCTTGACATGTTTAACATTGAACTCTGGTCTATCTCGATGTAGGTGTATATCATAAGGAAAGGTTCCTCGACTGTCAACTTGCCTACACCTCTCCTGAAGCTATACACAGTTGCAACACAGTGTGTTTCAGGTAAGGCAACTTACGAATTTCAGTACTAAATTATCACCTGTTGTGCTTCCATGTATCAACCCAAAAATCCTCTGATGCACAGATAACAAGCCAGTAATTGTTTACAAGATAAGGGATTCGCGTGAGCTTGTAGAGAACTCCATTTTAGTGAAGTGGAATGACAGTTTCAGGACTACTGATGCATCTAAGTTGGATGAAGTCAAAAACTTCAAGAATGCCATATATAAGGTTCTACGAAATCAGGAGTTACCTGATATAACCTTACAGGCTTGTGACAAACTCCGTCGTAAACATAATGTATTTCTTCATGCCCACCTACTGAGAGGCCTCAACACCAGATTCTTTGTTAGGGCTATTCGAAGTATTATCTGCAAGACAGTTAGCATTGCTACTGCATTAGAAAATTGCAGTCTCTCTATTTTCTTGGATAACTATTTAGACTGGAACAAGTCCTTGAACTCCTATGAATTTCTTGGTATGAATGTCAGCTTTCTTCTCACGCGTCTGAACCACCTCAGAAACCTCGCAGTTGGTTCAGAAGGTGCTGTCAACAGAAGTAGGTACATAGAAGTGTGTCATGAGCGACAAATTGCTGAATTTGAGGTAAAGAAGCTGGAAATGGTTCTTGCCAAATTGAGAAAGGCCTCTATTATGCTTGATGCTGAAGTTAAGGCTTTGGAGTCCAAGGCTGGCTGGGAAAAGTACTTAGAAGCATATTCTAGGCTCATTCAAGCTAAAGATGAGGTGATGGAAATCGATATTTTGGTTACTGATTTTGGAAAGTTTTTCGAGCACTATGATGCTGTCATCGAGTCCCTGAGATCGAAGGCCAGCATTCATGAACAGCAGTTTCAGGTTGAAGTTGCTGCATTATGGTGACAATGACATATTGATACAATATACCGTGTTACATGGTACTAGTTAGAGCACGACCTGGTCTAAAGACGAGTTTTAAGAGAAGCTCAAAAATATAACGAAATCTTACACAAATCCAGTGTAAGAATAATTATGTTTTTGACATTGTGATGTCAAAAGGAAAGTAGGTGCATTTGTAGAGCAGATTCTAACTTCTGATGTACTGACATTGTTTTTGTTTGTCGTGTATATCAGTAATCATCATTTTGAAGAAGTTTGATTCTCGCTGCTACTCTCTTATGCCACTAGTTGACTCCTTACTTAAATTTACGACTTTTATAGCTAGGTAGTGATTTTTACACTCCGTATATATATATTGATGTTTACACTTCTCTTTATGAGAAGAGTATGGTCCTAACATCGGAAAATGTTACTCATGATGGGAGTGTAAACATTAACAGAGGGACTGTAAAAGTCACTACCTTTTATAACTCACCCAACTAGGGGCGGTGCTATGAAGGGACTTACCCCGGCTACGGCCTGTCCCAGGTCTGCGAAATGTCGTAATTTTTTGTGTATATTTACTATAAAACTAGTTAAAAATTGGGAAATCATAGTATTTGGTCCACCTCAACTCCGAAAAATAAGTTTCAGCCTAATCCAAGTTTCAACCCTGTCTCCGCCACTGCACCCAACTCCTCCACTTAATAAGCTGTCCGTCCACAAAATGTCGAATTAAATCGTTTTTACGGTGCAACAAGTTGTACCCGTCTTACATTGGTAATGGTGTGTGAGTATTTGAATACAATATGTCTTGAACTCGAGACTTCCTTAAACGAAATTAATCCGACCCCATATAAAAGCGTCTATTCATTGACATATGTGACATGGGCACAATTGGGGTTCCTACTTTTTGCCAAAAAAAGATCAAAGTTGGAGCAATAGCTTTGCCTGGCTTACAAAGCAGAGCATACCATAAGTGGGTAATAAAAACAAGTAAGTCCCAGCTAGTAAAACAAAGCTTCTTAAACACACCGTTGAATTTTTCACTTGAACCCTTTCTTCTCTGAATTTCAAAATTCCCAGTTCCCAGGTTCTACTCTCTAACTCTCTTTCTTCTTCTTAAAGATTCAAACTTTTTACTCTTTTCTTGGTTGTTCATGTGAAATGTGCCCTTTTCATTTTTTTTTTTTGGTGGCAGAGTAAAAGTATGCAGGAGATTGTATATAGCCTTCCATGTAGTAATTCAGATTACAATGTATGTAAATTTAATATTCTTTTTTGATATAATTCGGTCCATTTTTTCATAAATCTTAATTTAATTTGTTATCTTGGATATTTAATTTGCAGGGGATGAAAAAGCATTGGAAGCCTGATGAGGTGAGTATCAGTAATTCTGAATTTAAACTTTTTATTTTATTTTAGCATTTTCTTTGTATAAAAGTTGTGAAAAGTTAGCTTCTGTAAAAAGTTTGGTGTCATTTTGGGATTAGTGTCAGAAATTGTTGAATATAATGATGTTACAAAGTTTGTTTTTTGGTAAGAATGTATTAATATTAATTATGACAGTAAAATTGTGCAGTAAAATATGTAGACATGTCATTGGAGGCCACAATGTAATGTTAGTAATGAAATTTCTGACAAGAAATGTCATTACATTGATCAAATTCTTATGATTGTATAGCATAACTGCATAAGGATATGACATAATGTGGGAATAAGTAAAGGTATAGTCTTTGATTGACATTGTCGAGCACGAGGCGTTAGAGAAATCGAGTTCTGAGCTCGTAGACTACTTGTGGAAGGGAACTGATAACTCGTTAGAAAAATCGAGTGCTGAACTCGTAGACTACTTGAGGAATGAACTGATAACTCGTTATGTTTACGCAGTCCATAAAAGTTGTAGTAATCATGGGATGACATGTTTTAATTCAGAAAATGATCAGATGGACTTGACAATAGGTCAGATACAAGGGAAGATTAATAATAATAATCTGGTAAATAAGGCAAAAATGTGGTTTTTGTAGAATAGTGAATAATCCCTTGATTATTATTGATAACATAGTTGGTATTTATAATATAAACTGACTCGGAATAACCCTAACCCTAGACTCTAGAATCTTCCTATTCTATCCTCTAACAGTTCTATGTGTAAACTAGAAAATGTAATGTGCTACTCAAGTAACTGTTTGTTTGCAGATGGTGCAAAGAAAGTTGGGTTTGCAGAAGTGTGTGCAATTATCTCAGGTGGGCATTAGAGTTTCTTTGAACCCTTTTCTCGAAATCTCAGTACGATAACATGATTTTTCTTGCTAAGATTTGTTGTAGTAAGTGGGTTCTTGTTTAATTGCAGGGGAACCAAAAGAAATGGGGGCCTGATGAGGTGAGTATCAGAAATTCAGACTTCATACTTTCTTTAGTATTTTTCTGTGAATAAAGGGTTGTGCAAAGTTAATTTCTTTACAATGTTCTCTGTCATTTTTAGATTAGTATCAGAAAATGTTGAAGGTACTAATGTTAAAAAACTTGGTTTTGCTGTAAGATGTAATATGTAATAGATAATAATATACAGTATCATATATTCATATGTTAAAATAAAATGTAATGTGTTTACTCAAACAATTGTTTATTTGCAGATGACTCAAATAAAGTTGGGTATACAGAAGTATCTGCCTATATCTCAGGTGGGCATTCGAGTTTCTATGAACTCTTTTATTCTCGAAATCTCAATATGATTACATGATTTTTCTTGCTATGATTCGTTGTATGAGGGGGTTGGTAAGGTAACTATGGAGTTGACAGTTACACTATTATTATGATTGTAATAGCTTCGAAAAAATGCATTCCCATTTCTCAAATGTTGATGTCATGATTGTTAACTTACAGGTTTTGAAAAAATGCCATTTAACAGAAGACTATGAGCTTAAGAGGTATGTCCATTACTCTATGATATGACTCTACTGGGGCCTGAATGATATACACGCTGCAAATATTTATGTATCCGTTATGCTTGACAGCTCAGATGACCATAATGAGATCAAGGTATCAGTTCTGGCTCAAACTTGGAATGGCAGGAACGTTGAACAGCGGGTTTTTGTGAAAATAATGTTAAAGTCTCATGCTTCTGTTGGTTATCTTTTGGTAAGTGTTGGGACTTTTATGACTTTAGAGTTACTGTAAATAGGTATTAAACAGAATGGATTCATATGAGCTAACCTGAGGTTCTGTTGAACCACAGAGACTTCCAACGCCCTTCTGTAAAAGGTATCTACCAGCACACGACACAGTCATGACACTGGAGTCTGAAAGTGGTGAGCGATATGAAGCAAAATACTTACCACGGCTTGATGCATTTAGTGCTGGGTGGAGAAGATTTGCCATCGACCAAAAGATAGTGCAAGGGGACATTGTTCTTTTCCATTTAGTTGAGTCTACAAGATTTAAGGTAATGCTCGGATGAGTGTGTTTTGCATTACAATTCTAGCCTGTCCTTAATTTGATTCTCTCCAAATGGATAGTGAGGCATTGCCACTTCACAACCTTAATCGTTGAGCATCACTAAAGCGAAAGAAGTTATTTCTTACGTTGATAAAACAGTAGTGAGCTCTAGGTGAATTACTGGCGGTAAGATAGGAACTTTATCAGTAATGATGCTCAGATTTTGGCAATTTTGCTGAGGTAGATGTGAATCATCACTTTTTCTGTCACCATTTTCTACTGTTTGTCTTGCTGTTTCTGTTGTACAGTACAGTTGATCTATTTAGTCAGTTAGTGTCATTTAATCAGTTCCTAGGTGGAGTCAATCCTACTGTTTAAGTGAAATCACAACTGTGTAATATGAATGAGACAGTAGTACATAACATCAGCAAAACCATATGAATTCAACTCTGTTTGTGCAGGTTTATATTATAAAAAAAGACTCCTCAACTGTGAAGTTGCCTACTCATCTCCTGAAGTTATATAGAAATGCAATACTAAAAGTACCAGGTAAGGCACCTTATGAACCTTATCACCGACTTCTCATGGCTACAATGCACTATTGATTTTTATAGCTTAAATTTGCTGATGCAGATACCAGTTACCTAATCGTGTACAAGAGAAGGGGAGCGCGTCCCTCAGTACAGAAATCAAACAAAGAGAGTGGAAATGAAGGAAGGGTTAATTTCAGTGACATCACAGGGCCTGAGGACTTCAACTCTACTATCACAGCTCAGTTGCTACAAAACCATGAAGTTTCTGAGTCTACCTTAAACTGTTACTACGAACTCTGTCGTAGCCAGAATGCCTTTCTTCATGCCGAGCTATTGAAAGGCCTGAATGCCAGATTATTTGCAGGGTCTTTTAGAAGTAGTATATCCATGATTGTTAGCATAGCAAATGCCTTAAAAACTTGCACTGTATCGACATTGGTAGACAACTTTTCACAGTGGAACATGACCTTGAAATACTATGGAGCTCTTGGTATGAATGTCGGCTTTATGTGTGCTCGTCTGCACCATCTCAAGCACCTAGCAGTGAGTTCAGATGGTCCTGTCAACAGAATCAGATATATCGAAGCATGCTGTGAACGTCCACGTGCTGAATCTGAGGTAAAGAAGCTGGAAATCATACTTGCTAAGCTGAGGAAGGCTTCTGTGTTTTTAGCTGCTGATGTGAAGACTTATGAGTCCAAGGTTGGGTGGGGGAAATATATGGAAGCATATTTTAGGCTGATGCAAGCTAAAGATGAGATTAGGGAAATTGAAGCTTTGCTTGCTGATTTCGACAAGTTTTTCGAGCATTTTGATGCTGCAATTGAGACCTTGAAATTGAAAGTAGACAACCATGAGCGCCAGTTCCAGGAAGGCAGGAAGAAGCTGTTGCTCTATGGTGAAAATTTACAACTGATACATTCATGTTACTCAGACTAGGGTGGGAGTATCCAACACGGGTTTTATGCAAAAAGCACATCTTTTGGCCTAATGAAGTATCCAAGTCTCACATCCATGTCCGAGGGTTGAGTGTCTAACACGACACATGCTAGGCGCTTTGAAGAGTACTAGTAGTAACATAGGCTACATTCATTTGTATATATGAAATTATGAATGTTTGACATTAAGGAAAAGTAAGATGCTCAGAATTTTGATCATGTCATGGCACTATCAATTTGGTTGGTCAGTGCTTTTTGTAAAGCTCCTCAATGTATATGATAGTGTACTAGCAAGGTTGCATCCTACATTAATTCATATAGAGACATCTCTATTTTTGTGCTGTAGATTTTTTTGTTCTTGACACTATAGTATACCTTGATTTCTTAGATCATTGTTCCATTTAAATAGACCCAATCATGTGGTTGAGTGTCAATTCGAAACTCGAACTACAACTCACCAAGTAGAGTAATGAAGAAACGCCGTTATGTTGAGTTGTGGGATTCAATAGACCCCTAGTGGGTTCTATGTTAGATTCACAAACAAGTCTCGTATTACCTAAGTCAGAAGACGATTACCCAATAGACCGTAAGTCGCCCTATATCGTTACAATGCATTTAAACCCTCCCCATTCTCTCTCCTCTCGAATTAACTCTCCATTCCCTCCGAAAATTTTACATACCCTGATTAGTGACGACTCTCATGGGGACAAAACAAGAATTTACAACACTCCCAGAGTTTTCAAAGACAGAAAGGCAAAGAAAAGTTGCGATCTTTATTACTTTCCTCTTGAAGTAAAACACTGTTCTTCTACTCAGCTTCAGCTTGAAGCTCCCTCAGAGAAATACAGTACCCAGACCAAGCTTTGGGAATCAAAGTAAAGATTCTACTCTTCTATCTAATTTATAAAGATTGTTTCTTTTTTTATTCTTTTGCTTCTATTTTCATATGAAATGTGGGTAATTTTTTTTGTCTAAAATGTGCATGGTAAAAGAATGCAGGGGAAGATTGTTGAGCCTCGAGATGATCTAATTTGTGGGCTTCCATGTAAATTTGATGATGTAATCTGCAACCCTAATTTTTTTTGTTCTTGATTATTGATTAATTGAATTAAATTGATTGCTAATTTGATTTACTGGGTTTTTTTTGGTGTGTGTAATTTGCAGGATGATAAAATTAGGAGAAGGAGGAATTTGGGCGTATCTCAGGTGGGTATCTGAATTTCTTGAACCCTTTTCTAATTAGTATATGATGCTAATTAATCAGATAATTTGATGGTTACATTTCTAATTTGGGTAGTTTAATTCAATTGTAATTTAGTATAATCCATTTTTAGAAGGATGATAATCTGATGAATGTCTTGCCAGAATTTGTAAGAATCTCTCATTTGGGTATCTGTATTTCTTGGACCATTCATTTGTATATAAGACACTTTCTTAGTATTTTTGGCTGAATATTTGGTGTTAATTTGGTTAGTTTTAAACAAATTTTGTGTAATTTCTTCTTTTGTTAGAAGAATGATATTCTGATAAATGTCATATGATTTTGACTTGGTTAGCTCTCATCTAGAAACAATGTGGGAGGGAACTCGAACTCGGAAAGGTTAGTCTGTGAATCATGGATTCTTACAAGGATTTGTATAAAGTTCTTGTCTTGATTAATCTTCTGAAAGTGGATAATTCTCATAACTGGCGTCTTCGTTGAACATCGTGCTAGGAACACTCAGCAAGAGAGATGTAGTGAGATAAATGAGGCGTCAGTTTTGCTTCATTCTTTGAACGCCTTCACCGGATTGAACTTTGATGAATACCCAGTTTTCACCAAGTTGATGCGCAAAGCACATGTTGAGGCTGGTTTTCTTTTGGTTAGTGTTGGGAATCAGCCTTTTGATTCGGCTAACTGATACTTGATTGATTGTAGTATGGGTTAAATTCGAGCTCTCTTGTTAAACAGGGAATGCCGGCAACCTTTTGTAGGACGCATCTACTTAAGGAGGACACCATGATGATGCTGGAGACAGACGAAGGTGAACAATATGAAGCCAAATACTTGCCGCGACATGGAGCACTTAGCGGTGGGTGGAAACGATTTGCCCTTGACAAAAAGCTGCAGCAAGGGGACCTTGTTGTTTTCCAATTAGTAGAGCCTACCAGATTCAAGGTATGCTTAACTTATACGTTACTACCTATAATGCTTCAGATGGCTTGTTGATTCAGTTCATTTAGCATTTTACCTTGACCATATAGGCTAAGTTTATAGGTTATCCGGCAAAACTATTGATAGATGGGTGTTATTGCTTTGTTATGATCTTAATGCTTAGGCTTGGGAAAAAAATGATAATTGTGTAACTGCCTTTGATCATCCATTGTTTGTTTGGCCTCCCTTGGTTATCCACATCGGATTTAGTATAGCTCCCAGGAGAAGTTATATAGTAGTAGGGGCCTGATTTTGTTCGGTTCAGAAACACTAGTCAGTAAACAACAATGTGACAGCAAATTTAACAGTCAAAGCTAAAGCTTGTTTTACAGTGGTGAATTTGGCAAGGATCCTCTTTCAACTGTCAATATAATCACAAGTATGAGTGATTTTGATAATTGGGCTGTCAATAGGTAGAAACCAACAATATCTGTAGGAAACAGAAACTCAGAAACTGAGATTTTACAGAATGAAATAGTACAAAGGTGCTGAAGTTATTGATTTTCACTCTACTCGGCGAACATTTCTGCCACTATATTTTTCTTCATGTGAGGCTTGTCTAATAAAATAAGTCCTACATTGATTTTGTATAATCAAAATTTTAAACACTGCCATATCTCGTGGTTGCAATGTAATGGTTCTGTTAAGAATAATACTTCAGAGATAACTGTCTCTGAAGCAATCCATTGCCTAATGTAAAGCAACAATTCAGAAGTGTTAATGACGCTATCATTGGACCTAATAAAAAACCAATGCCTTGATTAGGCTCTTATAAGAGATTTTGTAGAAGTTAAGTAGAACTTTGGAAACTTCTACTTTGTCTTTGACTTTGTGTGATTACATATTTACTTGTAGAACTACTGGAGGAAGACAATGTTGTTTAATTATCTTGCTTGGGCAGATACTGTTGGGTTTATAGTGGCATGGCCGAATAATACAACTCTAGACTTGTTGCATGTTTTGCACTGCATGTTCCAACTCATTTCCCCGATCTCTAGTACTAGTGTTTTGACAATTGACGCTGTGCTCATTGAAGACATGTAGTACAATTCAGGGCACAGGGATGCCCCAACATGTCTATGTCCTTGTGTTACCCCTTCATCTGAAAGATCTTTGGTTTGTTATCCTGCAGTCATGTCTTGGCTTTAGTGATCTCTGATAGCATATTGATCTCTTTCCTTTCTTAAGGTGCTCATTTAGATTGCCTCTGAGGAAGATTACATGGGTGGTTAGCTAATTCATGCTCTTGTAGATCTTGATAGTCTTTCATTAGCTCTGACTGGGCCTCTTTTATGCTCAAATCCATGTCGATTTAGTTATACATTAGCAGGAAGAACTCGTCAACTGAGGAATTGCCAACTGCTATCCCGAATTTACATACAAAAGAGACGGAAAGTGATGAAGGTGAGGCAGCTTATGAACTTTCTTCTTGGACTTCGCATGGTTAGTTTTGATGTAGCGACCCAACTGCCAAATTCCTTGACGTCTTGAGTGGAAAACTACTGCTGCAGATGACAAACCGCTAATCACTTACATGAGAAAGGAACCGTGTCAGTCCGAGCTGAAATCCATTAAAAAGACTGGGAATGAAGTGGGCATTCATTTTAGTAACATCACAGGGTTTGAAGACTTCAACGATATTACAACTGAGTTACTTCAAAATCATGATGTTTCTGAGTTTACTCTAAATGCCTACTACAAACTCTGTCGCAGCCAGAATGCATTTCTTCATGCAGACCTGTTGAAAGGCTTCAATACTAGAAAATTTAACGGGGCTATCCGAAGAACCATCTCCAAGACTGTTGAGATAGCTAGTACCTTGAGGACTTGCACCCTATCTAGTGTTCTAGGTGATTTTTCACAGTGGAACAAGACCTTGAATTATTGTGAAGGTCTTGGATTGGATGTCAACTTTTTGCGTTCTCATTTGTACCAACTCCGAGACCTTACAGTTGATTCCGATGGTCCTATCATCAAAGCATGTCGTGAACGTCCTCGTTCTGAATGTCAGGCAAAGAAGCTGGAAATCATTATTGCTGAGTTGAGGAAGATTTCTGATGTGCTGGCTGCTGAGGCTAAGACCTTGGAGTCCACGGCTGGCTGGGAAAAGTATTTCGAAGCATGTTCTTGGCACATTCAAGTCGAAGATGATATACGAGAAATTGAAGGCCTGCTTGCTGAATTTGGCAAGTTTTTTGAGCATTAACATGCTGTCATTAAGACCTTAAAGTTGAAGGCTAACAACCATGAATGTCAGAGTTTCAGGAAGGGAGTTGGTGCTGTCATTCACATATTTTGGTACTGTGACTTTGTGAGTGTGACATTAGAATAGAATTAGTATAATATACATTCACATATTTTGGTACTGTGAGTGTAACATTAGACGAGAATTAGGTGTTTTTTTGTGGAGCTATTTTGTACATGGTTGTCACTTGTGAGTGGTTATTGTAAAGCTCAAGTTAAATGAAAAAACAAACTGAATCTCTGGTCCTGCTGAATATATTGTACTACTGTTTACTGCACCTGTTCTTTGGATCAGTCATCAGTCATCACTGTGCTGATCTAGAAACCCGTTCGGTTTTTTTTCTATCACATTTTGGGAGTATGACAAGTTTCTAGTCCAGTCCATATTGAACACTTGACCATTTCTCACGTGTTTTCCCAACTTAAGTAGAATTCTCGAGTTCTGACATATATAGCTAGCTGGAAAACAAAAATCGCAATCGACTCCTAAACATTTACATACAAAACTTTGCATGTACTGTAAACTACAGATCTAAAGCTTTTGAATTTCCAAGAAAAGGTGTTGAATTTGTAGAGGGCAAAGAGTAAAAAGAGCTTTCAAATGAGTTCTGACAAAAACAACCAACTACCCAAAACAAGGAAAAAGAGTTGGAGTGTACAGTCTCTGTAATGTACTGTTTGTGCAGAGAAAGCATCCTTTACCATAAATGCAATGATCTTTTTTGAAAACTGAGGTAAATTTCTTTTATTTTTCTCAGATTCCAAATTTCTCTCTCTACTTTTAATTTAAATTCACAAACTTTTGACTGAGGTAAATTTCATTTCCTTTTGAATTTGTTGCTTTTTTTTTGTACCTCTTTCTTCTTTGCTTGTTTATGAAATGTGGGTGTTCCTCTTACATGCAAGTATGCAGCTTTCTTGGATTTCTTGCAAATTTCATGATGTAATTTTCTGAGGCAGTAAAAATATGAAAAATTAAAGTAAACTTGCAGTTAATCTAACTGGGCTACTGTTTATTTGCAGGAGAGTTCTTTAATTGTATTGAGTATAGGAGGAAAATTTTGCATATTTCTCAGGTGGGTGTATGACACATTTATAATAGTTCAGTTTATAATATCATATTTTTGGAGTGTGATTTTCTGATAAATTTCCTGTCATAGATTGTGTAAATCTCAAGTTACTGTCTTTTCTTCTTTAAATCTTGAGCATTTTCCAATTGGTAGTACAGTGTATGACATGTTCTTGATCATTTTCCAATCTGATTAACAAAGTTACTGTCTTTTCTTGTTTAAATCTTTTCTTTTTTGAAGTGCACTTGTTCTTGAGAATGAGAATTTCAGAATTGATGTAATCATTCTACCCTCTATTCGAGATCGTTGCGTTTGAGAATTTCTTCTTTCTTTTTGTTTATAGGAGATGTAAGAGTGTTTTTCTTTGCAATTGTGCAGGAGAAGACTATGGAGCTTGAGGATGAAATGAACTGGGAGCTTCCATGTGAATTTAATGATGTAATGTGCAAGCCAGAAAACTTCGCTTAAGTAGATAGATAAATTGTAGTGGTAAAATTAATTAACTGGATTTTATTGATTTGCAGGAGAATCAGACAGAATTGAGGGTTGACAAGATTAGGAAGAAGAGATTGCATAAATCTCAGGTGGGTATCAGAAACTTTCGAACAATTATCGAATTAGTGTAGGATACGCTTTTGATTATAGACGTTAATGATAATTCGATGTCACATTGCTGTAAATTGGGTTGTTTTAAGTGAATGTGCTGTAGTACATCTTTAGTTTTTGAAAATAGAAGTTACAATCCTGTTGCTTTGGTTATCTGTTGCTGTAATTCGCGTAGTTCTGCCAGAAAAATGACATGTTAACTTGGCCAGGTGACGTCCAAATACAATTTAAGAGAAAAATCTAAGACTAAGCCTAAGAGGTTAGTCTGCTCTTATGTATCCCTATAATGCATGTGTCTTTTGCCTTTTCATGAAAACTTTATAGAAGAGAAAGTGAGAAACTTTATCATAATTGACAGCTTGGTTGACGACTACTGTAAGATTGAGAAGGCATTTTCAGTTCGGGCCTGGAATACCAAGCAAGGCAACCACTGTGACATCAAGGAAGCAGCAGTCTTGGTGTGTTCTTGGGATGCCAAGCAAAATAACTGTGTTGAGGTCAAGGAGAAATCGATCTCAGCTCGTAAGAGGAATGCCAAGCAACAGAAGTGTTCTGATATTAAGGAGGCATCAGCTTCGCCTTGTTCTTGGCATTCCTTCAGAGAATCGAGATTTGATGAACACCTGAAGGCATCAGTCTCAGTCCGAGCCCAGAATGGCAAGCAACAAAAGTGTGGTGAGAACAAGGAGGCGTCAGCTTCAATGTGTTCTTTGAATGCCTTCAGAGAATTGAATCTTGATGAGCACCGAATTTTCATCAAGTTGTTGTGCAAAACACATGTTAGGGGTGGTTTTTTTCTGGTAAGTGTGTTGGTTTTCTGCCTTTGAATTAAACTAATCGATTGTACATGATAGATATAGTACATGCTAACTTGTGGTTCTATATTTTATCGACTCACAGTCGATTCCAACACCCTTTTCTAGGAGGCATCTACCCAAGAAGGACACAATGATGACGCTGGAAACGAATATAGGTGAAGAATATGATGCCAAATACTTAGTAGTACACAGTGGACTTAGTGGTGGATGGAGAGGATTTGCCCTTGACAAAAAACTGCTGGAAGAGGATCTTGTTGTTTTTCATCTGATCAAGCCTACCAGATTTAAGGTAATGCTTAGATGTGTAATGTTATGCTTCGGATTTTCTGTTAATTCTTGATCCATATGTATCTTTAAACTGTAGCTTATCTGGTTGTACTCTAGATTGATTGTGGGACATTGGATAGTTACAATCTCAATGATAGATCTGTAAATCAGGTTGATGTGATAGAAGAACAAAACTTTTGATCTGTAACTTGATTGGAAATTTGTTTTGGTTAAATACATCCTTTGGTTCTCTATGTTGTTGGCAACTGAGCATGTTTACTTATTCGAAAATATTTTGTTTGGTTCCGAGATAGTGGTCATTGACAAACTTGTCAAAGCTAACAACATTCTTGAGGCTCTACTCTTCCTTCAACTTTCTTACAATTATTTGTAGAACTCAATGTTGCTTGATTAACTAGCTTGGTATATATTGATAGATTTGTTTTTGTGTGGCCGAAAACTCTAGAGTTGCTGGGTAGTACTAGTCTAGTACAAACTTGTCAACCGGCTTCTGAACATATAGTGTGGACCTGTAGTTAGGCTTTGGGTCACAGGATATCCCGAACTTGTCTTTGTCATTGCCGAGTTTAAAATCCAAGGAATGAAGGTCATTTCCTTAAACTGCCTCTAAGAAGATCTCCACACCTATCACTATACCTAGAAGATGATTGGTTTTGTTATCCTGCAGCCTTGACCATGTTAATGAGCACTGATAGAACAATATGATTTGTTTTTTTTCCATGATGATGGTTTGGCTGAGTCCTGAAATCGAGTACAATTTATATGTAGGTATACATCATAAGAAAGAACTCCTCAATTGTCAAATTGCCTGCTGCTATTTTGAATTTATATTCAAAAGCAACAGAAACGGTTCCAGGTGAGTCAACTGTCAACTTTCTCTGTGGAAATCATATGGCTACCTTGTGAATTTTGCGGTTATAAACTTAGATGCCAAATTCTATGATTTATCGTGTGGGAAATTACTAATGCAGATAAGACGCAGCTAATTGTTTACAAGAGAAGGAAAGGGCGCCAGCCAGGTGAGAACTCCAATGAAAAGAGTGAGCCCCATTTCAGTAATATCACAGGGTTCAAAGAGTTCAGCACTGTCATGAGGGAGTTGCTACAAAACCATGAGCTATCTGAGGTCACTCTATGTGCTTACTACGAACTCTGTCGTGCACAGAATGCGTTTCTTCATGCCTACCTGTTGAAAGGCCTTAATACTAGATTCTTTGTTGGAGCTATCAGAACTATTATCTGTAAGACTGTTGATGTAGCAGGTGCCTTAAGGACTTGCACGCGATCAACATTCCTTGATCATCTTTCACAGTGGAACAAGACCTTGAAATATCATAAAGCTCTTGGTATGAATGTCAGCCAGTTGCATGCTCGCGTACACCATCTAAGAAACCTGGCACTTAACTCAGATGGTGCTGTCAGCGGAAGCAAATATATGGAAGCATGTTGTGAATGTCCGCGTGCTGAGTCTGAGGTAAAGAAGCTGGAAGTCGTACTTGCTAAGTTGCACAAGATTTTTATTTTGCTGGCAGCTGAGGTTAAGACCTTGGATTCAAACACTGATCGGGTTAAGTACTTGGAAAAACATTCTAAACTAATCCAAGTCGAAGATGAGATCAGAAAACTTCAAGTTTTACTTTCTGAATTTGACAAGTTATTCGAGCACTACCATGCTGTCATCGAGAACTTAAAGTCGAAGGTATACAACCATGATCGGCAGTTCCAGGAAGAAGCTAGTGCCCCATGGTGACCACCAGATTTGACATCCAAGTAATATTTGGCACATTTGTACAGCTGATCTGCTGACCTATCTGTCCAAATATAATTTGGTGCATTTCAGCAATTGTACTGTGTGCAGCTGATCTGCTGACCTATCTGATCTTCAATTCCTTCTGTAAAGCTCATGTGTACCAGAATTTGTAGTAATGTAGACCCGGATATAGTTGAAAATCGAACTGTGAATACTACTCATATGACAAGTAAAGCCCTTGTTGTATCTTTTGTGCCAAAAAAAAAGTTCTGATATATGACCGCTCACACGTCATTTCTAACATCGTTAAATTTAACAGACTTTTTTTTTTGTTTTGAATGACCAAACGTTGTAACAACAAACTAAATACTAACACAAATAATGTTTCGATAAAGATTAAATCTACCCAACTAACGTTTTACGGAACCTTTTATCATGAAACGAGTTCATCCAAAATTGCGCAAAAATCCAACTAAAGTCGTTGAAGAGTGAGTCAGTTGTGTTCATTTACACATACCTAAATTATAAAAGAAGCTTTCTCTGTTCATCATGCTCTGCTCAACTGCTCATGTCTGCTCCTAACCCAAAGCGGTTCCTGGTAAACTGTCTTTCTCTCTCCTCCAATCTCTTATAACTTACTCTATACATTATGTTGAACCTTGTAATTCTTGCTTGATTTTATGTTTTTACTCTTTAATCATTCTAATTTACAGTAATTTTTGTGGGTATTTTGTATTATTATAGGGTGTAAACAAAGTGGTGAAGAGTAAAAGAAAGATCAAACGGAAATGCCCACCTTCACTTTTCTCATTTGATTCCGTAATACTCTTACTGATTCCCCCTATTTTATTTTTTGACGGATTTAGATGGCGATTTATGTTAGCCGATTCCAAATCATTTTGCAAATAAGGCTTAGTTGTTGTCGTAAACATTGTTTGTGTTATAATTATTCTTTTAATTTTGGGTGGTGGGCAGGTGATGATTATTTTTTATCAATTTGTGTGTAGTTTACTACTTCATTGATATTTGCATGTATTTGAATATAGTAATACTGCTTTGCATGGTTTGTTTGTTGCAAGATTTTGAGCTGTATGATTATTCTGTACTATTGATTTCCCCAAAGTTTGAGCTTATGCAACAATAATAATGTACCTGTTTGAGCTGGATTATATAAGTAATCACAATTATCCTTTTTTCATTTTTTCATTTTTTGGTTAAAAAATGAGGAATAAAGGTATTATTGAGGGGGTAAATCTGAGTATGATCATCAAAACTGAAGCTTTATTGAGTATAGTTGTTATGTACTGATTGATTGTTAGGGTTACGGCTTTGCGGGTGGATTGCAATAATCGGGTTCATTGATATTTCTGGTATAGTAGATGCTATCACACATTCAATCATACTCAATTCGATGGAATTCTTTGATCTTAAAGGGGATCTTCTATAATTTCGCACGTGAGGGGTTATTTCCTAGTCCATTTGAGTACAATGCTTGATAATTGAGTCGAGTCGCTGTAGTGTTGAGTGGTTTGGTTGGTTACTGGTTAGGGTTTCATTACCGTTCCTTCACTTGATAACTTCTTAAACAAGCTGTTTGTGTCATCTTACATTTTGATACATTAGCAGAGAATTGCTTATTAGCCTTATTTTGGTTGGAGTGAATTGGTTTGATTAAGCTGCTAGCTTTAAAAACAAAATCATTGCCAACTTCTGTAGATTTACTTGAGAACATCTGGTTTACAGGAATTATCGAATGGGCGAGCCAACAAGTCTGAGAGGTTTGTTGAATTACTAGTATTCTTAATTAGTTACCCTTGATTGTATATCAGCAAGTGATGTTACTCTCTTTGAGATGTAGGTTAACTGGCCGAGACTGTGTGAGCGCTAAGTCCCGAGCTCTGATTAAGGCTGAGACCCTTCAGTCTAAACTAGATCCCAAACATCCAAGCTTCATAAAGCCTTTGCTGAAGTCCCATGTCACTGGTGGTTTTTGGCTGGTTAGATTAGAACTGTCTGATACCTGAACTTTTAACTTTGGCTAATAATGTCGTTCTGATATTGTAAGGTTTGCGACTCAACTGGTTCCAGGGACTTCCTGTACCATTCTGCCATAAATACTTGCCCGATGAGGACACGTTCATGACCTTGCTATGTCAAAATAACGGAAATCAGTATCAGGCAAAGTACCTTCCCAGAAAATCTGGATTAAGTGGTGGGTGGAAAGGATGTGCTGTTTCTGAACGATTTTTAGTAGGAGGAGATGTTTTTGTGTTTTATCTGGTATCAGTTACCAGATTTAAGGTAAAACCTTGTTTCTGAGAAATCTTACAGTTTGCTTCTTTTTCTTTACTCTTTTAGATCCTACCTGAGTGACAGTAACTTCTGATATACGCATGTTGATTTTGATTACGCTTGTTATTGTGGTCACTGTGACCTTTTGTGCTTTATTACCTACTGAAGATCCTTTGTAGGTTTTCGTGATTAGACAAAATAACTTGACTGAGATAGACGGAGCTCTAAATCTGCTAAATTTGGATACTCAGGAAGAACAAAGTGGTTCAGGTAAAACCATGAGTTTTCTGTCTACTGATGTTAATGACACGTTTCACTATGGGCTTATGGCTTATTTACGAGTCTGGACTCGGATTAAAAATTCTCGGTCTGGTAATGTTATGTCTAGATATGAGCCTGGACTCTGTTCAACACGGTGGGGAAATGAATCATTTCCTGCACGGAGCTACTCGAAGGAATCTGCAGCTACACAATAGTTCTGAAACCGATATCTCTGAAGTCAATTCAAGAAATGCACCTAGTTTGCAGACAGGAAATGAAGTTATTCTGAGTTGTCATAACTTCACGAGCTTTGAAAATTTCAGCATTTCAATAGATGAGTTGCTGATAGACTTTGAGCTTCCAGATGCCGTTAAGAGGATCTATTACGATCTGTGCTGCAACCGGAAAGCATTGCTCCATGCTCATCTCCTGGAAGATACTAATCATATCTTGATAGCAGGAGCAATAATCGAGACTGTTAGCATTGCAAGAGCACTGAAAAACTGTCAGATGTCAACCTCCTCAAATGTATTCGCAAAGTGGGACAAAACCTTAAGTTGCCTTGAACTGCTCGGAATGAATGTTGGCTTCTTGCGCACTCATTTGCTATGTGTTCAGAGACTTGCTTGTAATCCGGAGATAGTCAAACACAGACAAAAGTATACACACCTGTGTTCTGAGAATGTTCTTGCTGTAGATGAAATCAAGCGTCTCCAAGCTACAAAACTGACGAGGGTGAGCAGAACCCGGGAGGCTGAGATTAAGACACTGCGGTCAAAAGTCGAGAACCATGAGCTCGAATTCAGGGAACAGGTCCGTGCTCCATGGTGACACTGTGCAAAGCATCCCTGATCTGATGTTTGGTGTAGGAGTGATCATCTGATGTGAGGCACGAAAAAAATCTCGATGTCTCGAAAACTTTCATCAGCATAACATTTTGTAATGTACTAATGTATATGTCTCAAACTCGTAGTATATATGCGTGTATGTCTTCTTAGGAATAGCAAAAGAACTTAACCAAGGTGTAAATATGGGTAATTCAATTCTAGCAATGACTTGTGCAATGTGCTAGTTGCTCATACCGAACCTGCACTCAGGGAATAGTAATGCTTTGGAAAACGCGTGATTCATTAATTAAATGAAAGACGGTAACTGAATAGTTAGAATCACGGCAAGCAAAGATTAAATTGGGGTGAAATGAAAAATCTAAACAAATTGAGATGCGCGAAAAAATGTGATTACGTCATACTCTACTTAATGCACCAGATTAAAACTCAAGTAAAACTACCGCTTAAACAAACACTAAATCGACTTTAATCTAAATCGTGTCGTGTCAAATTCCGCGCCACTATAAAAAAATGCAACCGTATTTCCGTTCAGTTACAACTTACAAGCGGAGGCGTGACGGTGACTGACTATTACAGATTTACAGTGACACACACTCTTTTCTCAGCTCCACTGAAAAAAAAAAAATTACTGTGGGTGTAAAAATTAGAGGGCGAAAATGCAGGAAACGAGGAAGAAGAAGCAGATAAATGCGGATATAATAATTAAGGAATTACCGCCATCTTCGTACGAGGTTATCCGCCTTCCCATGATCACCAACAATTCCCCAACAATCAAGGTTACTTTCTTTATAATCTTCCTAATTATTTTTAATGTTTTTGCCGATTTCTTGTGAATTTTTTTACCCCTCAATTTGGTGAATTATTAGTGTAATTTCCCCTGATTTTAATTACCCATGTCGAATTTGATGATGATCATAATTACCCAGTTGAGTTAAACCCTCGAATTTTACTGAGTAAAATTGTACTGAATTATTTGGGGAAGATAAGACCTAGTAGTAGTTTAAACAGAGATTAGGTAAAAAAAAAAGTGGAAATGGGAAACCAGAATTTGGTGAAAATTACCATGTAATATGGTAAATTACAAACCCGAAAATCGACCCCGCTTCCGAGTCAGGAAGGGTTTAAGGGAACTTAGTCCATAGGGAAACCCTAGACTAGGATAGGATTCTTAGGAACCCAAATTATATGATTTCGGGTTGATGGGGTTTGGACCTTGAATTTTGTTGTTGGATTTTGGAATCCCTAGACGAGGTTAGGAACCCGAATTATATGGTTTCGGGTTGATGAGGTTTGGAGTTTGGACCTTGAATTTTGTTGTTGGGATTTCGGAATTTGGGATGTTGGGAGATATAACACTTGAGCTTACACGCATTCTCGGACTATGGCGACTTGTTGTAGGTTTTGTAGACTGTGGGTTTAGAGGCTAAGAAGAATTATAAAGTCGGGATGCTAGTGAAAGTCTCTACGGGGCAGAGTTGGATATGTGTAGAAGAATATATCTCTAAAGTTTCAAACGGATTGTTGCGTAATGGCAATGGTGTAAGTGCGTAACAGCCCTCTAGAAAGTGGAGTTGTACTTCAGTTACATTTTTCCATTAAGTGAACTTTAGCCCTTTGCAAATTACACATTTTGCACCTCATTGTGGATGAATTATATTTAGCAAGCCTAGTTGGGATTTGGGAATACTCGGTGCATATTGGTTTTGTGAGTTATAATCTTGTGGCATGGAGTGTGTAGTGGGTCCTGATACGACTTATTAGGGCTGAGGGTGTGATGCACTTTAGCTCATCTGGCTGGGACACTGATGTACATTTTTTGGTTGCTCTGACAGTGTTACAAGCCTAAGTTTTTCTTGTTTTTACCTAAAACGTAGTGTTAACTGTCCTTACCCATGTCACAGTGTCCAGTGTTCACCTAAATACTTTAGGATTAATGAGTTTCTGAGCGACCTGGTTATGAGTCGACTACAGTAACCTCATCGTGTAGTTTGGCAGGATTATTCTTATTGCAAACTATCTCAATAAGAATCTAAGATGTGTGTATTTGGATTTTACAGGGGTTACGTGATCAGCATCAGGGAGAGAAGAGGTTAGTGAAGATTTTGAGGCCTTACATTGCAGCTATGATCTTTTCATCCATTGTACTCATCAAATGTATTTGACTTTGCAGGCCAAGAGTTACAACACCAATAACAAGTCAAGCTGAAGAGTTTCGCTCTAAATTAGAGACCAAATATCCAAGCTTCACAAAAACTTTGGTGAAGTCCCATGTGTCTGGATCTTTTTGGATGGTTAGCTCTATTCTGACACAAAAGGCCCTTTGTTTTCTGTAGATTAATTCTTATCTTCTAAGGGTCATAGCCAGTAGTTTACAAGGTGGTCAATTGCAACCACAGGGGCTTCCACAGCCATTTTGCAGGAAGCATCTGCCTTCGACCGATATCGAACTCCTCTTGGAAAATGAATATGGCAAGTCCTACAAGACAAACTATCTAGCAAAAAGAACAGCGTTAAGTGGTGGGTGGAGAGGATTTTCTGAAGCTGAAAAGTTATCTGTAGGAGATGCCCTTGTATTTCAGCTTGTTACTTCGACCAAATTCAAGGTAATTTTTTGTACTCTCATCATCCTTTATGCTTTTGCTAAATGAGTGATTGATTGTACCTAGATTAGAAACTTGAGTAGATGTTTGAACTAGATAGAGTCTCTGGTGATGAGAGGTATGCTGCATTGTGTAACACGGTGCCTATGTGAATTACAGCCTCAGCATTTTATTTTTATTTTTTTGCCAAAAACCATTTGTACTTAATAATTTGAAAAAGGAGGGAAAAAATGTAGCTGATACTACAGCTTTTATCTTATGCAGGTGTATAGAATAAGGGAGGCTGGCTTGAAAGGTGTTGATGAGGCTAGTGCTATGTTGAATTCGGATATGAAACAAACTGGTACTGGTAAGTTTCTGTGTTGATTTTGTTTGGTGTGTTTTTCCAAATTTTTCCTGACCACTTCCTGAAGTCCTCAATCAGATATTAACATGAACGGTTTGTAAATCTAGATGCTGCGATTCTGGAGCAGATTTCGGAGACACGTCAAACTTTTTCTCCCATAGCAGTGCCCCAACCCCAGGATGATGATCACAAAGAACTGCTCTCTGAAGAAGATGAAGTTAGAGAGGTGGAAAATACTGATAAAAACATTGGTGAATCTAACTCAAGTGATTCTGAACATCTCCTTTCTCCTCCTGCTGATAACAGTGACTGTGGTATTCCAACCTTCGAAAATTTCATAACGTTGGTGCTTAAGAAAGAATTTAAGCTTCCTTACTATATAAAGTGGAGCTACTACCAACTTTGTTCTAGCCAGAAATCGTTGCTGCATGTCAGTCTTTTGGAAGGGGTTAGTTCTAGTTTAGTAGCTGGCTGCATTATGGAGACTGTCAACATTGCAAATGCGATTAAAAGCTGTCAGCTCCCTACCTTTGACCGCGATGTTGTGTTATGGGATCAGAAACTGAAAGTTCTTGAAGCTCTTGGGATGAACGTGAGGTTTATGTCTGTTCATTTACGCCGTCTGGAAAGGATTGCCTGTAACCAAGAGGCTGCCAAGAATAAGCAGAAATATATGGACCTATGTTCTGAACATGCTGACTCTGAAAACATGATCCAGAGACTCCGAGACAAACTGACAGAGCTGATAAGAGTTTCTGAAGAGCGTGTTCATGATATCAAGAACCTGAAATTCGAGATTGAGAAATACGAGCGGAGGTTCCAGGAACAGGTCAGTGCTCCATGGTGATACTCTACAAATTTACCTAAAATGTGCATCATTGTGTCTTGTGTGTGTGTCTTGCATATAGTTGACTCGATATATTTTGGTAATGCAATGCCATATGTTCTAACTTCTATGTAACCTGCTCTGTAAGTAGACATCTTAATAGCTTTTATAAAAGATTACAGTTTTCACATAGAAGGCTTGCTTACATCCGAACCCTTACCCCGCCATTGGCAGGAGCCTTTGACGCACTGGAGTAATACTGTTGTGGTAAACAGTCAATTTTCCTTTTCCCTAGGATAAGCCACTTTTGAATTGTATGCGGTCGGACGCACTGTTCAATTATGTTCGGAGAAGATCCATTTTGTGCCACATCCTTTGTCTTTAGTAAATGCAGTCTTCTTTTATGTGATTTGATAGCTGCCCCCCACCCCCATATTTCTGTGTGCCATGCTTTCCTGCTATGTGGCCGTGCAGATCTTATTACTTGACAAATTTCAAGATTCTGCTTTTGAACTCATCCGACTAGTAACTATAGTAAGAGCCAGACTTCCTTCACCTACCTGACCTGACAACCTTACATCAATCCAAGTACTCCCTCCGATTTTTTAGATTTGCCCCATTTCATTTGGGCACAAAGTTTAATGGTAATGGGTAGCCTTGGTGTTTTTACACTAGAGGGCATATCGAATAAGGTCCAAATTTCGAATGCATCCCCCTTTCCTCTGCTTCTGGGCCTTTGCCCTTATCCATGTTTTTATTTATTCGTTTATTATTTATCCTGCGCGCTATCGACTGGAGTAGTTAACGTGAATTTAAGTGTGCAAAGCAACCTTGAGTGTGATTCAACCTTATTGCCTAAGATTTAGCTTAACGCATTAGTGGTCCTTTGGTTGATAACAGAAGAACATAACAGCTCCAAAATTTCTGAGAAGTATCCAATTGTTGGGTTATTTCTGAGAAGTGTTCTAGCTGTTGTTTGATTGCCAAGATAATGGGTTATTTACCTGACCCCCAAAATAAGTGCGAATTCTTGCAAGACTGGTGTGTATAACACATGTTGATTTTTACAACCCTCTGCCCCCCCCCCCCTCTTTGCTTTTGCAGACATGAGATCTGCAGATTTTGATTTTTGTTTCCATTTAGAAAAAACTTAGTTCAACGTCCATGAGATTCCATTGTCATCGAATGGAGAAAGGACAATGATAGCGAGCCGCTGAGTCTTGCTCAATTTCGATACCATCCACTCACATGTTTGGTGTTTGACCACGCAAATGTGAGTAGTTTTAAGATACATGGGAGAGGGTAAGCTGAATTAACACTGTCTTACTTCTCGTTGAGAGTACATGTGAATTTTGGGCTGGTTGATTGCTTGTGTATTGGAATTGAAAGTTTCCATAGCAACTTCGACTTCTAGGTGAACCACTTCACACTTCCCTCGTAAGATGAAGATTACCTCTATTTAGTTTACCAAATACGAGTGCAGATCCTGGTGTCGGTTTCCGTGTGTCAACCACTCGGCTCCAACGTACTATTCTTCCAGAAGGCACAAGGGTGGTGTCGGAGGGAAGGGGAGAGACTAAGACTAAGAGATGTACTAGTGTAGTAGTGTGGGGATTATTGTTATGATTAGGATAATTATAATAATGTCATGATTTACAATAATTCTGTTCGAAAATTCATGAGAACCGAGGTAACTAGATCGTTACTGATTCGAAGTACATCAAATTGATTTGAAGTACATTACATGACCCAACTACAACGAGAGCAGAACTAGTCATCTAAACCAGAGTGGAGGAGAAATTTAGCAAACAACAACTTTTTTCTTTTGTACATCAAAACAACTAAAACGACAAACTCCCTAGGGCAGTAAAAACTAGAGTTCTGGAGACAAATGATTTGGGGTGGGGTGAAAAAAGAAAAGGTGAAGAATCAAAGTAGAAACCAAACCTACTAACCCAAATATCAGCATCCCTAGATTCCATCTTGACCTCCTCTAAAAAAATTGAAGGTAAAAAGAAAAAAGAAAAACAAAGTGACAAAACAGTCAAATCTGCACCTTCCCTCTATTGACATCAAGTGATCTCCTCTGTAACTATATTCCCATCTCCATATCAGTGCTACCTTGACCATCACTGCTCACTGTGTCCTGTAATCACAAGAAACATTGAAACTTTATATATAAGTTTGTCACAATGCTGTATATATTGAAAATTACACTGAATCAGAAAATTAGCTAACATATTGAAAATGTCTTAGATTATGACAATGCTGTATATATAAGTAATGTTTCTCAGACTCGACTAAAAGATTTAACTCCGTTTCGGATCCAATTGTTTATCTTGGCTACATTGTGATAAGTAGTAATCCTAGTATAAACTATAAAGTGTCCAAGTGTCGTGTGGTATAAGATACATTTCAGAGGCGGGGTGTTTACCTGGGGAGATTTGTTAAGATTTGCATCCTCAAGAGGAAAAGAAAACCTTTTACCATCATCAAAAGAGCCACTTTTCTCAGATTTCTTGGACCCAATGTGGGACTTTCTAAGACCCAGAAAGCCCTTCCATCTATTAGAAGAAGAAGAAGAGGAAGAAGGCTTAGGAGGTTTGAGGGAGAAATCCATGTCGTCATCAACAAGTAACTCATCTCTCAAGGTCCTCTGATGACCATTATTGGCACCACCATTGGCGTTGTCTTTGAAGGGCAAAAGCCTTCCTTTAAAAAAGAGCTCATCAGCAGGCAGCATGCTGTAGTTCGACACCGAAAACTCGAAATCGGAAGAAGGTGGAGGAGTCCTTTCAAATGGTCTAGAAGTAGTGAGCAAATGCTGTGAATTGTGGGATTCAACAAAGTCATTGGAGAAGGAGATTCTAGGGCTCATAGGAGGAGGTTGAGAGGGAGGATTAGAGTTGTTGTACATCTCTAAACATGCCATGAGAGACTGAGAAAAAGAGTGCAGCAAAAACACTGAATCAATAAACACAACAAATGTAGCATAAACAAACAAAATAGAAAAGAAAATAAAAAGGACTGCCCCTCTTTTATTTCTTCTCCCCTCCTAATTTAATTTTGATGGACCCTATCTTTTGGTTTCTGTTCTTTCCCTCCCCATTAACCCCACACCTCTGTTTAGATTTCTGTATTTATATCACAGGCTTTAAGGCAGGAAAGGGTAGGAGGCTTTCAATGCCTTTTCTTTTTCTCATCTTTTATTGGCTCCTTTTTTTTTTTTTTTTTTTTTTTGTAAATGCCCTTTTCTCTTTTTGTTTGCTGGTGTGAGAGGTTATTTCCACACCTCTAATGGCTAATTCCACACACTCACTATTTTGGTGTGAACTTTAGCATGATTTGGTACTTTTTCCGTTCTTTTGAAATGTTAACGTTTGGTCTGAATATTAGAGAGTTATTCAAATAAAATGTTAACAAAGGAACTCGGGGAGTATATCCTTTGAGGCTTTGGCAAAAGGGTGGTGGAGTAGATATTATCGACTTGTTATTGGGTAAAATGGGTAGGGAAGAATAAGATAAGTCGAGTGTGTTTATAGCCAATATCTTACTAAATTGGTGATATGTGTATGTCATGTCATGATGTGATGCTATTTTGTCTAAATTTGAAGATTTACATTGAATGACCGGGTTTTGCTTTTATTGTGGAAGATGCTTTGTTGCTCCCTTTGCCTCATTTTGTCATGCTTGCACTTGGCCGTGGTTTCTTGTTTATTAGCAGCTAGCTCTCTGATGCCATCAATTATTGTCTCTGATAAGTTTTTGTTTTCATGACATCGATTCATAAGTTTTGCATTCTAGCACTAGGACTTTTGGTTGATTTTATTTTGACTCATGTGATCTGGATTACACTGATCGTTGCTTGATTTTGTTGATTGAACGTCCAAAAAAATGATTGATACAAAAGATCTCGGGAATGTATTGTTAATGTACCTCTATTTGTTAGAACTTATCGAGAAAATTAAACGTCTAGTGAATGTCTGAGTTACCATGGTTATTGATTGTGAGTTTGTGATTGTCAATTGCCTTTCCGAAACTTATGTTAACTTGAACATGAAGCTGGTATTTTTGGCTTTCTTCCGTTACTTTCAATGGAAATAGTTTGTTCTTTCCTTGTTATCAATGGTTTGACAGTCACCAATGGTGTCTTGCTTGTTCCATAAAATATGAGTGGCCATTTTCTAGTCAAGTTAGTGATTCTGTTCTGTTTGTATGACAAGTTCCTTGGGTCCTCCCACAGGTTCATACAAAAATATATTTCTAAGTCCCTCTCTAGTCGTTTGAGAGTATGTTCCTATTTTTCTCAGATGATTGGTGTTTATGATTGTTATCTAGAAAATCGTTTAGCACAAATTTGACTCGGATAGGATTGTGTGTTCAAATTGTATAAGTAGAGTCACAAACACTTGTGTCAAGTCGTTGGATGCGCTATGTATGAATGACACGTGCACGTGTGCCATTTAAGCGTTTCATGTCCGATGCTAACAAAGTAACAATCCATTGCATTGGGCGACCTGACACAAGGTCTTTTAAAACATATACTATAATGTAAGTATGGAACATGGTGGTTATGTGACACCAGTAATACATGTGGGAAAACGGCCCCCAATCTATTTTTGTGGATGAAACTCTAGGTTGGTTCATATGATAGTAACAAGACATAATCTTATCATAAGTTCTACATATAGTGACCAGAAAATCAACATACCCATATGTATGGAAACTGTAAAGCCATTATGCAAGAAACATCTTAACATTTGATGGGTACACCACGTACAAGTTGTAGGGTCATTACTCATCAAATATCAAACCCTTTTACTGGAGATGTGGTGAATATTTGTGTAGAATTGTAGATACAATAGTCTAAAGTGTATGACTAGCTAGGTCGTGACTCGTGAAATGTTTGTTCATGTCCCCGATACAATGTTTCCGTTGTTTATACTCTTGAATTCCCTAAAGTTTAGTCGGTGCGTGTGGAAAGAATGTGAGTTAATTTGAATTAGACTGAACTGAACGGAATGATGTTGAAATATGCGAGATTTTTTTTTGGTAAAATGGACCTCAAATGACAGCTTGGGAAAGCAACGGGAGTCCAAAAAAAAGGGTATGTGAAGTGTTGAGAGAGGCAGAGAGATCTTCTGAAATGTGGAAGAGTGAAGTAAGAAGAGGGAGTGTTGGGTTGGCAGAGTTGACCAACCTTTGACTTGTAAGTAATCAGGGCGCTGTGTGAGCTGGCGATTCTGACACATCAGTGGGACCACGTGATCCCCTTTCCTTGTTTCACCGTGCTGTCATTGGAGTCATTAGAATTTACTACTAGTTACTGTGAATCTGTGATAGAATTAAATTAGAGTTGAATACTCCATAGGTTAGGTGTTGTTGGTTCGGACTTGCGATTTGGAGGTCACAAGTTCGAGTCTGTTGTACTCTCGTTTAGGAAATGCAAATCTATCCCTCCTTTCCCTTCTCCCCTAAGGTGTTAAGCTCGGAGTTGGCTGATTCAAGACGGGTTTATAGGATCATTGTTCCCTTTGCCCACTGTGTTTCGTTTCCGGGGGTTCAAAGATTGGATTGGATTCACCCAACATCACATCTTAAAGTTCAATTATTCTTTTGGAGTTGTCGAGTGGGTTATTGTACTAATTTATTTATTTATAGTCTTGAGGAATGTCATTTCTTTTTGGGTATGTTTAGTGACTTCGGTAGCCTACGAGGCTACGAGAACTGAGTCCTATATAATAAGCCGAACGGTTGGTAGTTAGCATCGTGAGAAACCAATATTAGGAAGCCTAAGACACACGAGTTACCTCCAGCTTGAAAGTCAAACATAGAAATATACTAACTCGCAACGAAGTTAAAAATGCCGAATTTAATCTACTAAACTCCCGCATCTCCCTTCTTTGTTCTTTCCTTAGAGTGTACTAGTATGATCATGTGTCCATGTCGTAGGTGCTGATGCGAAAATTCGATGTTACAACCTTTATACACTATATACAATCTAATATCACGGTTACCCAAAAGGAAAGCAGAGTATCAAAGTAGTATTCGAGAGGCAGTAGTATATAATACGCACACTATCACGACATCCTCTTGTTCTAAAGTCAATTAAGTGCACTCACTCTACCTAAAATACCTAGGTTTGTTTTGCTCAAATCTCTAATTATACTGCTTTATTTTAATCAAATATATGCTTAATTGGTCAGTTAATCTACCAATAATTAATGCACTCCTGGAAAACTATATAGAAATATGGATCCGGTAAGTTGAGTGGGTCATTCATCACCCGTCGCGTCTCATTACCCGATCCGATACTTTTAAGGATTAGATTTGTCACGTGCGTAGCATGTGCTAAGATGTTTGGTTTTGCCCGTCTTTAGGGAAGTGTATGTAATACTCCGTATCTTGCATCTTACACATTAGCTAGCTAATAACTTTGTCATGAAGAAAAGTTTATCTCTTTTGTAACGTGATTAATTGCATATCCTGGAGGATGATTGAACTCTTTCCTGAGACAAGGTAGATTGTTTTGCGATTTATGTTAGTACATTCTCTAAAGAAACTCAGCCTCTATCTATTTAGCTGATTTAGAAACGTAAATATTGTTTTCACGTATATAAATTTCGGATCTCGCAAAAGTATACTCACACCATCCATAGGGAGTGAAGTTTTGTGGACTTTAGTCTACAAATCCTTCGCAGACTTTCTTCGTTACGTTTCACTCACTTTTACCCGTGTATTCAGAAAAGTGTGAATAGAGGGTGTAAAATGATTGGATAATCATAATTAACGTACTAGCTAAGTAGCTATAGGCTATAGTCAAGCGCCGAAAGAAAATGTGGATCAAACAAACAAGTAATCACTAATCACATGATTAGCATAATCTAGATTAAGCTTACAAATGGGGGTAATCCACGTGGTTGATTCCCCCACTAATCATAGGTCATTAGATGTACGACTAGTCAAACCCACCACTAATCTTACAATTGTTTTTCTTTTTCTTATCTTTTTTTTTTTTTGAGTTTGTCGTCTGTCTTTTTGGTCTCCCAGGTTGGAAGCAACTCTTGGTGTTTTCTGTAGACATCTAACGTAGAATTTTATTGTTTTTCGAGTTGGTAAAAGATTAAAACTTCAAAGAATGAAGCTTAAAAATCACACTACCTATAATATTGTTATCAATTTTATACTCTAGTGGAGTAATAAAGTAATTAGTTAGGAAGTTTCTTTTGGATTGCATGTACAATCTACAAAGTACAACTACCCCACGCACTAATGCCAGGGATAATTAATTAATTATCTTGTAATTAATTGAGTTTTAACATACTAATTCCGTGCTGAACATGTAAGAGTTTGGAAGTTTGTGTCAAAATTAAGATGTTATTACTTATTATTGTTCACTGACGGGAAGCAGGGAACTTCACATGTTTTGTTCTCTAAATTGGCTATTACGCAACTCTAAAAGGTCACAAATGAAATCTAAGGGTGATAATACCACTTGATTAAGGCTATGTGCAATCCTTGGGATAGTACATTGGTATGAGACCTTCGTGTAATCGTGTGAGAAGGTCTCGATTTTCAGCTTAATGTACGTATTGAATCCTTTGGAATGGAAACGAAAACCTGTAATTTGAATGTGGTATTGTATTGCGATTTGGTTTTCAACTTTGATTCAATAGGAAGACATTCTCCTGAAATGTTCAAGACGGTCCTGAATTTCGCGTATGTAAACCTAGCATTAATTCAAAGGATAATGGTAAAGAGAAAATTTATAAGCTTCCAAGAAACAAGCCCATTGGACTTTAACACAAGCACAAAAAAAAGCCCGAGTTGTTATTTATCTATAGGTCACTTGCTAAAACGGGCCTGAGCCCAGTGGATTTTCCAATGGTAGTCTACCCATCACTCTTCTTTTGTCTTTCCTTTTGGTGTTGAGTGTAGTAGAAGTACGGAGTAGTTTTCAGATTTCTGCTGATTTTGATTGATTTTTGTGCTCGTTGTTTCCAACGGAATAGGAGTAATTAGTTTTCATTTTCTTTAACGAACATAGTGACTGTTAGACCTAGACTATAATATCTTCCTATTCTATCCTCTAACGGTAACATATGCAATGGAAGGTAAAACTTGAATCCATAAATTATCCTCTCTTCCTCGTTTTGCCACGAAATTGTTAACCGTAGATGGTGTTATTACTGTTATAGGACAGCTCGTCTTAGAAGATTTTAGATCAATGCATTGTCGATGGTGATGTTGTTAGTTCTCGTGTTACATGTGTGTTGAGTATCGGTTGGCATTATTTAAAGTCGTGGACTAGTCATTTTGTCAAATTGTTTTCAAAATGAATAAGAAGTAGAAGCTTCATTGGGTTTATGACAAGACTATCTCATTTGCTTCTATGGCCCTGTTATACGTGTGTGCTTTACAACTTCAAACTCTTGAAACATGGATGTTCAAGGTAACAATACTGTGGTTTTATAGTAATAATAGATTTCACAGTTGAGCTCAAGTAATTAAGGTTATAATCGAAACAACAACAATAGAATCTTTAGTCTTTACACCGAAAAGTGCAATGAATTAATAACTTGAATTGAGGAATCTTTAAGTAGTTTGCGCTTTATGGTAGAACACATTGCAAGTAACAAATCTCTTGTTTGCGGAGCATATCTATGTGACATACTCCATGGAGCACGTACGGCATTCATGTGCCATCTTGCTCGAAAATCGACCTCTATCTGATTTCATATGCATATTCCAACGGGTGTAAACGGATCGTTTCCATTTCAAATAAAGTCAAAGAGTCATAACAGCTGTTTGCCTTTGAAACATGACAAATTGCAACGAAATAGCTCACCCCTTGTCCGCGCTAATGATAACATCATGTTAGAATCAACTGATCCACGCTCTTTTGTGAGCAGAAATTCATAAACTCGATACGGCCTATGACTAGAAAGATACAAAAGAACGTGGAACAGTTGATTGATGCCGTGAATTTATACTTACCCTTTTCATATTGTCTAGTGCATGTTAGTATTACTAGGTCTTCATTTACAAACAGCTAGTATGTGTTTTTTTATTCATTTCACAGTAGCCCGTACTTAGCAGTTAAGACTTGACTAAGCACATTTGCTTATAACACTAACTTCAAAGACTTTAGACTTACGCGACCACGTTGAAATGCCAAAAACAACGCAGAATTCTGAATTTCTAGATAGTTTACTCCACTTGAGACATGACTTTCATTTCCCTAAGTCTTCTCAAGTTCTCATGCATATATGGGAATACTACTCGTATATATGATATATGATTAGTACTACCAAAACCATATCTTAATACTGTTATTATCTGATAATTAAGAAAGATGTACCCAACATATGAGAATACTACTGGTAACAATGCACCACAACCAAAATACGCACAAGGTCTACCATATCCTTCAGCTCCGGTGAACGTTCCGGCAGGGCAGCCGTATGCATCACATTATAATTCTTCGACTGGCCATGGCAGTGGCACGGTCCCGTGGTCTACCGGACTCTGTCACTGCTGTGATGACCCTGCTAATTGCTTGGTCACTGCCTTTTGCCCTTGTATTACCTTTGGTCAGATTGCTGAGCTCGTTAATAGAGGTGAACCAGGTAATTAAGTACTACATATTACGTGAATTAATTTCTTTATTTAGCTTAATTAGATCTACAAATTAAAGCTACATTTTGGTGAATGAGCCTTAATTATACCATAGTAGTGTTACATGCATGAATTCGTCATGTATACAAATTGTATTATGCTAATTGTTAACAACATTCTTTTCACATTTCAAAAACCGAAATATGAGAAAAAGAATAATTACACATTGAACGTTATTAAGGGTCTGTTCGGTATCACTGAATATTCATAGGATACGTCCTGTCGTCCTGACGTCCATTATCGAATTCGAGCTTAAGGGTTCTTCCTTATTGATTATGAGTGAATGACATTGAATGCAATTTTTGCAGGGTGTGCAACGAGTGGAGCAATATATGCACTACTGATGGCATTTTCGGGTTTTCCGTGCTTGCTTTCGTGTTTCTATAGATCAAGGTTGAGGGGACAGTATGCCTTAGAAGAATCACCTTCTGCTGATTGTTTGGTTCATTTCTGCTGTGAGCCCTGTTCGCTCTGCCAAGAGTACCGAGAACTTAGAAACCGTGGCTTTGACATGGGCATAGGTACTAATATAATAATCTTAACTAGCGTTAAGCACAAATTCTTACATACACCGGGGGTATGTAGACGGTAAATTATACCATGGTCCAAGGACCACAAACCCTTTTTTCTACGGAAGTGTCAATGAGACGGGTTACTAATAATCGACCTTTAACTGTCACAATGTAACTCATAAGTTTGAAGTTGTCACCTAAGTTAGGATATTATGCACATTATTTAGGTCTCATTCTGTTTTTTTTTTTTCCTAAACGTTATTTAACTCGTTTTTTCGAGAAATATTATGTGATGGTACAAATTTTTCTGAAGGGTGATGGAAATTTATATGCAGGCTGGCAGGCAAACATGGAGAGGCAGAACCATGGAATAACAGTGGCTCCATCAGTAGGCTCTATGATGCGATGATAAAGTAATTTTTACCAGAGATTAATAATATATAGAGCCTAAATATGCCATTTTTTGCACTGTTATTATTCTCTGAGGTAGTGCTTGTTTAAGAAAATTGTATTATGCTTTGAACAATTTAATTGGATTCAAAAATTCGAAGAAATTAAATTTAGATGCGCTTTGTCGTTCAAAATGTTCGTATTCTTGCCATGCATTTGCCAATTAATTTTAGTAGTTGTTAAAGAGCCAACTCAACCAAAAATCTAGACTGATGGTTGAGTCTCAATAATTGGTTATATCTTAACAATATCCCTCACGTGAAAGCCCTTTGGTCTTGAAACGTGGACTGAAACCACTTGAAATGTGGATGATAAATGCACAACATTGTGTTGAAATTCCACTTGAAAATGAGGGGGCTCCCAAGATTTGAACTTGAGACCTCAGGATCACTGAGCCTCTGATACCATGCTAAAGATCCAATTCAACCAAAAGGCTAAACTGATGATTGAAACCCAATAATTGGTTAAAATTTATATGTAATTGAACATATAACAAGGTAGTACATTATTACTTATTCGATAAAAAATTAACACGGTGACAATATTGATGCAGACGAAAACATCAGCAATTACAAAACTTATTAAATTGTTATTACTTAGTAGTTAGAAATTTAGTCAAGATAAATTCATAGTGCGAGTCATCATGGTACTAAATTCACTCAAATTGATGAGACCATCCCCATCATTATCAACCTCTCTTATCATCTTCTTACAAGACTCTAAGCTATACCTTTCTCCCATCCTCTTGAGCACTTCCATCAACTCAGTAGCACAAATTTTGCCATCACCATCCTTGTCAAAAACCCGAAACGCATTTTCGATATCCTTAGACTTAACCTTGTTATTATGCAACTCCATGAACTCCGTAAAATCGATATAACCATCTCCATCCTTATCGGCCACTTGAAAGTACTTGGCTGCCTCCCCTTCCGTTATAATCGTGTTGCCACTGATCGCCCTGAGCATCGCCTTGTACTCGTCTTTCGACACTTTCCCGTCCTTGTTCCAGTCATACTTGTCGATTACTTGCTTCATCTCCTCCATGTTTGCTTGGTAGGTTTTGGCCTTGCTAATGTTTGTGTTTTGCTTATTTGTTGGGGTTTTGAGCAAGGATGACTTACGTGAGAAGTTTATGCCGTAGCCTCTCAGAAAATTTAATTTTGACATTTTTGGTACGTTTTACGTATAATTGTACCTTGTGATATATTGGTATTGCTATTTCACCTAGTGATGAGCAATCGAATGCATGTCTTATATATAGAAAAACTAAGACGTGAAGTGCAAAATACCGTGTACTCAGGGCATCTGTAAAGTACAACTACATCATTAACCCAAAGCTATAAAGGTTCATTCCCACCATATATAAGACAAGGGTAAAGGGGGGTCGGATAATATACGCAAATCTTACCCCTTTTTAACATAGAGTGAGAGACGACAAACTAAGAATTTTAAAATGAAAATTACTTCGAGAATCACACCTATATACTGTTTGCTACTTCACAATATAATAAGCACGAGATTTCTATTACCTATAAAAATGGACGAGTGCATAGGCATTTTCAGACTTCGTAACAAAAGCAAAAACGAATAAGAATAAAGCATTGATAGTATGATAATGTACATGGATTTTGACAAAATAAAGCATAGATACTCAACAAATTAAAAGTGTATATATATGGGTCTGGGAATAGCGTACACTTTGGGAATATATTGATCCGATAACGCGGGGTTAGGCATTGCTTGGTTTAGTAAAGATGTATATGGAAAAACTAAGGGTAGTACTACTTCGACTTTTTTACTTCATTCTTCCAAATCTATTGGCAAAGTGAATAATAATAGCATCATGTTTAGTGGATGTGATAGGAACCCATGATAAAGCATGAAATGAGAAATTTAACATTCGTGATGCTAAAGACGTATAATCTAAGACGTCCACCACGACCACCAAGCCAGTTCAGTTGGTAAAATCGTCGAAGATTAATTAAGGCAATAGTCATCACCAATTCACCATGGTGTTATTCATTTTGCTATAGTTTTAACTTATAAGTGATGCTACTTGGCTTGTACTTGTCTTTATTGATCAGCAAGTTGTGTTACAAGCTTCTTGTAACTTAGGATTGAGGAGATTACATTTGTAGTAAAAAAATTTACTCATGTGTTTAAAAGAGTAGGTAAAATTTTAAAGCGTAAATAATACGACTAGTTAATTAAAACTCATGATTTTACAAAAATATTTTTCATTCAAGTTCATGTCCATCACTAGATACACATACACTATAGTATATATACAATACGATCCTCCTATACAACTTCTATGTTTTCGTCCACTTTTGCTTGATGTTTTCTCTTTGTTTTTTGGGACGGTCTTTTTAACGCGCACTTTTATATAGTTGTATGTGCACATATAATGGACATGAAATGTTAAGCTAGACTTACAAGTTACAACCCCCAAAAACTATGTTTACTGTCCACTTTTTTCCTCACTAATATATTTACCACTAAATTTTACGCAATAAAATATAAAATAGGTAACAAAATTTTTTATTGTTCTTTTGTTAGCTTGTTGATGAAGCTTCAAACCCTCGGCTCTCTTGGGACAAAGTTTGCGCTTCAAGATCATCATCATCATCTCCTACCAATAATTTATTGGTTTCATCAACCTCATCATTTTCCTTGGCATCTTCATCAACACTATTATCAGCACCACCCGTGAGTTCTTTAGCCCGTTGGGCTTCAGCGGCCCAATCCGTAGTCATCAACATGATCGCCATTAAAATTGAACAAGCCGCTTGAGCAGCTAACAGCCCAACCCAAAGGCCCAGAAAGCCCAAATCCATGTAAAAGCCCACTGCAATAGCAACAGGAAGCCCAACTCCATAAAACGAACCTAAGTTTATATTAGCCCCTAACTTGGGCCTAGCACTACCCCGGAGCACCCCACACATGGTGGTTTGTGGGCAGTTTCCGAGCTCGCACAGGCCCAACACCGGCATTGCTGCGGCCGTCAAGGCGATTATCGCCTTGTCGGCCGTAAAAGCACTAGCCCAAACATTCCTGAAGGTCACTGAGAAGGACAAGGCTAGGATACTAGTAACAATAGCACAACATAGGGAGATAGTTGAGGATGCCTTAGCCTTAGCTGGTTGGCCTGCTCCAAGCTCATTTCCTACCCTTGTCGACACGGCTAAACTTAAAGATGAAGGGAAAATGTAGATTAGAGAGGTAGCTTGTATAAGAATTCCCATTGTAGCAACGGCATCCGCGGCATTAGGAAGAAGACCAGCCATGACAATCATGAGCTCATACCACCACCATTCTAAGCACACTGAAATGCAATTTGGGATAGCCAAGCTAAGTATAGGTGACCACCCTTTGAAGCATTCCATGGACCAACCTTGCCAAGTCTTCTTGTGAGTCCCATTGAGGACAATGTATACCACCATGACAAGGAAGATGTTGAGATCCATTATCCACGTAGCGATTGCAACCCCACGTACACCGAGGCCTAAATATGTCACCAAGATATAATTGACTGGGAAATGAAACGTCAATGCTACAGCTGCGCTAAGCATTAAAGGATGGGTGACCTTCTGGGAACGTAAATATATTTTCAAAGGGTTAACCAAGGCCATGAAGATCAAGTCCGGTAGACAATAGGTTAGGTAAGTCTCGGCCACGGTGCATATGGACGGGTCTTGACCCACAAAGATGAAAATGGGCTTAATATTGAGCCAGAGGAAGGATATTGGGAGACAACAGAGGAGTAAGATGATGATGGTTCGTTGTAGGGTTTGACCCATTAAGGCCCATTGTTTGGCCCCACATGCTTGAGAAGAAATGGCGTCCATGCCCATTGCTAGCCCTGAGAGGACCGAGTAGCCGGTGATGTTCGCAAAAGAAATTGCGAGCGAGCCACCGGCTAAGGCCTCCTTACCTAGATGGCCCATGAAGGCCATCGAAATTGCTGACTTGCCGTATGTCAGAAGACTGCTTATAATCAGTGGCAGGGCTATGTTGTACAGCTGCCTCACCTCTGCTACCACCTGTAAATCGTCAAAACATACAAATATGAAGAAATGTTAGATACATATAATCATAATATTGCATACTCAAAATTAATTTTAATGAAGGTTTCTCACATTTTAGCCTTTTTGGGAGTAACTTATATTAGAAGTCAGAATACTCTGCTTCGACATTGTTCTAACTTCTATATAGTCATTACCAATACAATTTGGTAGCCACATTTTCTCAAAAATTGTTAATTCATAGTTATGATTCCTTAAGCATTGCTGGTGACAATATCATTCAACGTGTCGCTTTACAAGTGGTTGCACATTACGATAAACAAGTCTATTACACGCCAACATTATCAAATACAAAGAGATAGCTGTTGTATAGAAAGATGACTGACCTCGGAGATCTTGGGGCGACATGGCTGCGAATTTTCGGACCGATAAGAGGGTAGGAGAGGAACCTGAGGGCCATTTTGTTGGTGTTGCTTGTTCTCCATTGTAACAACAAGATGTTGATTAGGAAGGGGAGTAATTTTCTCCAGTGTAAGTTGCTCAAAAACAAATCAGATAGAATAGACTTGGTACAAATGGCTCGAACCAACCAGATAGATAGATGGTGACTACTAAATACTAAAGATAATGACCACTTTGGTTGAGAATTGAAAATTCACAAAATCCCTTCACAAAGGAAAAAAAATATATTACAAATATCAATTGTCAACTAATTAATATATTTGTGATGGTTTTGGATTAATCTTCCACCTTAGCAAAATCAATTATCTTCGGTTTTTTTGTCGTCCTAGTAGAAATTTTCTCTCTTCTCAAAAACTCGCAATTTTTCCCTAGCTCCTCCCCTTAAACTCCTCAAACAACTCTTCAACGTAATATATTCTCGATTTTACTATTCTATGTTCCCTTGAATAGTTTACGACTTTACGTTCACCCTGTATATCGATAAAAATGATAGAGAGTGTTGAAGGAGTAGTGTATGATAAGTTGAGGAGAGGGGGGAGGGGACACTAGACGAGTGTAGTGAAAATAGGAGAGAAGTGGCAAGAGATTTAGAGACGGGACAACCAAAGATGTCAAGATAGATGTCCTTATATATAGGGGTTTTGTGTCTTAGTACGTACCCCTTGAGTATAAGTGTAGAAAAGGACAATTGTTGACCTTGTCTCCTTGAGAGAGAACATATTTCCCCTGAGTCCCTAAATTTATTTTCGGAAAATGCACGCGATACCCCTGTATTTCGGGGGTTTGTACACGGTACCCCTATATTTCAACTTAGTGCACACGGTACCCCCTTACTTTTAGGAACTGCACAATATGTCCTTTTTTTTAACTCCGATCCCGTTAGTTTATGCTTAATAATGTTGACATGACTACAATTAACTTAAGTTAATTACCAAATAATTTAGAATAAAATGATGATAATAATATGAAAAAATTAACCCCCACCCCTTCATTTTTCTCTCTCCTCTCCCCTTTCCCCTTCCCCTTCCTTCCCCACCACCACCACGTACTAACTTATAAAGTAGGTTAATGTGTATTAAAATGCATAAGTTAATGTTTAATGTGTAGTTAGTATGTAAATGATGTAGAATAGTTGCTTAAATAAAGCAATAAAAAAAATTCTCTAGTGATGTTATGAGGGGAGAAGCAAACAAAGGATATGGTGTGCAGTTTTCAAAAGTACGAGGGTACCGTGTGCACTAAGTTGAAGTACAGGGGTACCGTGTGTAAACCCCCAAAGTACAGGGGTACCACGTGCATTTTCCGATTTATTTTTAATTTTATTTTTTAAAAACTTTAATGTGGTCTCTCTATTTTCCTACAGATACAAGTTCGAGTGGTTTTAGAAAAAAGAAAACGTATTACATAGGAAGGGGTATTGTAATATTGTATTACTTGTATACTACATTACTACTCCCTTAGCCCCTTGGTTTACTTGGTGGCCTAAACCCCTAACCAAAGTCTAGTTTAATGGGAGATGCATGGACCTCTTTTATTGGGGAAGGCTCGTGTTTATTATAAGAAAAAAAAACACTTTGTTATTAAAAAGGGAGCTTTGGGTGTGCTCTAATAGATAGACGTAATCACTTATGTGTAAGTAACCGTTTATTAGGGATATCTTGGCTAGAAGGGTGACTTGATTTGTTTCTCTTGTACCCAACTTATCAAACAAACAAAAAATGTCAAACACGTCACCACACTCCGTACCTATAGCTATACCTACTGTTAACGAAACCGGCTCACTGGAAATTATGTCTATAGTTACTTAGTATGTAATTATTGCACCCAAGAGTTTCATAATAATACTTGATCGACAGATTTTTATAGAGATGGAGGCCAAATAACTAAGTGTCTTTTTCGAATCCTCTTTAATGTACATGCATGTTGTAATCTACTCAAAACTCAAAATATAGACATAAAATTAACATTATCTAGGAAGAAATAGAGACATCAAAGATGTGACAATAAATCACACATGTGACCTAATATCAACTAAGATGGCTTAACATCTGCTAAAACATTATTGAGCTCATACAACTCACAAGGTGCTAAAGCTCCAATAATTCACATATATGAACAAAATTCAAAAGAAAGTTTTCCACAGGTGTGTTGAGTTAGCTAGCATCAGACCTCCATCTTAATCTAGAAATCCAAAGATAGGACGAAATCCATCTTGGTTATTGCATGGCTTTTATTTTATTTTCGGAGGTTATTGCATGGTTTTAAAATTCCTTTACTTTTTGTGATTTATATGTAAAATGTAATTTCAATAATTGAAGTGTAGTTTTCTCAACTAGTAGAGGTCCAACTCCTTTATTAGTTTCAAATATTGATTAAAGACTATACAAATTAAGGGCGGTATTTTGTCAAAGCATGAATGGATAATCACTACTCTTAAAGCAGTACCATTGTACCGAGTCCATATAATAAAAATACGAGGATACTAGAATGACTTGGCAAAATGTTCACCAAAATTCGATTGAGCTTAGTATGCTACACCTTCCTAATATCCACATATACACCCAATAAGAACATTTTTCAAATGAAATTTTACTCGTCAAATCAAACCTTAGATTACAAGAAACGGAGTGAGTATATCAGCAAAGAGGCAGGGCAATGGAACGAGCAGAAAGAAACAAAAATGATGTGTAGTCCCTTTTTCCGCGACGTGCATGCGGTTTGTGTTACCGAGGTCAGAAACGTTGCGTTGCATTTGCACAGATCAGTGTGTACGGATGCGAAAGATAAGCAAACAACTCACAAAATGCTACTTCATGTTTCGTAAAAGGTGTCCATATTTAACTTGCAACTTCAAACTTGTTCAAGTTTCGGAATTCTGTCTTAACGAAAGGGTACACGATGAATCACTGAATTGCATTACATTATTAATATATATAAAAGCTTGTAAGTAAAAGTGCATACTCATAACTCATAAGCTAACATAAACCAATTCCACGGGATGATGTATTCATGAAATATAGTCTTCCTTACGTTTCCCCATCAATTAACGTTTAGTTTGTAGAGAATTTCAAATTAAATATACCAAATAAAACTAAAATTCCATATAGTATCATAGCCAACACTCTTTTAATACTAAGGTCTTGTTTGATAGGACTGCATCTTTCTGAACTGAACTGAACTAATCTGAATGATTCTGATCTGATCTGAATTGAATGATTCTGATCTGATCTGATCTGATCTAAATGATTCTGATCTGATCTGATCTGAATTGGTTGAAAATTTGATTGAATTTCAACGAATTAGTATCAATTATGGACTAAATACATAGATAGTTATTTGAACATTTCTGAACTGAACTGACCTGATCTGAATGATTCTGATCTGATCTGATCTGAATGATTCTGATCTGATCTGATCTGAATGATTCTAATCTGATCTAATCTGAATGATTCTGATCTGATCTGAATTCATTTGAGAATAAGTCCTGTCAAACAGGGTGTAAGAGTCTAAACTCGTCACTGAAAACAGTTAATCAATAAGTTAGAAAAATATACGAATATAATGATCATAGAGCCAAAACTCGAGGATATCAGATGCAACAATACTACTCCGTATAAGGACGAATACCAAAATTGTTTGGCCAACAGTATGGAGTGTGGGTGCAGATCTTTTAGGTATCTGGTTTTTTCAAAAGCACACAAAATCAAATTGAGTCGATTATCTCTTATATCAACATCATTACGTCTTGAGCATCATGTGCCCACACCGATAAGCAGGTAAGCTTATCGAGCTATAGTGTTACATATTGTAGATAGAAATTTGAGGAAAATTGCTTTCTTTAATGAATAATAAATTGAATCATATGAAGTAATCAAGTAAATCGTCATCCCTAAATCAAAATCAAATCCAACTATAGAAACTTGATATTAAGCTACCTCATACCAACTTAAACGAAAAATATATGCAAAACGATTTTTGACTCGTAAATAACCGAAAGAAACAAATGTGATGGCCGGACTCCGAAATACGGAGTACAACGTTCAACTCTTTGCTGAAACAACAAACAACGGCATAACATACAGAAAAGAATTACACAACGTGCATGCAATAACGATACTTCTAGAAAGACCTTGCAACTTATTGCAAGAAGATATATAGGTGGCAATTACTCATGTTAGTACTTAGTCTCAGTATTTCACACGGAAACATCTCTTTGACGTTTTAAGGAATTATGAGAATACATCGTCTAAACGTAAATACAACATATTGAATCTAGAATTCTTTACCAATTTGGTTTCTCCTGCTAATGGTTTTTGGATCATCAACTTGTATGATTGATTATGCTACTAATACGTCACTAATCACTTTAGTATTGAAGTTGAAGCATTCACCATGCCTACGTTCGGGTTTTAGTACATGGGTTATTACCTCATTGATGTCGAGCTATTAAGACCATGGCCTTTTGGATTGAAATTCGTTTCGCTCAAATAAATTAATCCAATTGAATCCAGAGACGACAAAGTACATCACTTTTATTCAAGGACTTAAACATAGTATAAAACATATTTACCACAACGCCTTAAAGACTTTCGCCATAAGGTGAGGTAAGGGGGGTTCGGATATACGCAAGCCCTGCCCCTATTGAAACATAAGGAGGCTGTGCACGGATAACCTAAAATGAAATTGCTTCAAAAATCGAACATATTTACCCCAACGCCTTAAAGACTTCCGCCATAAGGTAGGGTAAGGGGGGGTCAGATATACGCAAGTCTTGCCCCTATTGAAACATAGGGAGGCTCTGCACGGATGACCCAAAATGAAATTGCTTCAAAAATCGCACCGACTGACAAAATAAGAGGCGGGGACAGTTTTATGAGCTATTTTGCACAGTATGCACACCATAAATTTTCACTGCCGCCTACCCACACCAGAAAACTTCATTGCATTTCATGCTAATGAGGGTTAAAACCTTTGTCTAAGTCTCCTATGAGAATCGCCAATCCTAACACGGTGTACAAGATAAGAGAGAAATGGTGTGCGTCATTTTTGTCGTCTTATCCATGCACAATGCATGATACACCTCGTTCCGTAGTATGAAAAATGGGACAAGAGAAAGATTCACCATTACATTTTATTAACGTCTGATTAGGCTTTTTCCTTTTCAGATGAGGTAATGAATCAAAATCGAAACCTCCTCTCAAAAATGACCCTTCAATAAATCCGAATAAATTTAATAGAGTTAACCTTATGTCTTGCCCTATAAGAAAAATTAGAAATACACATGCTGAAAACGACTTAGTAATCACTACCCCAAATCCCAGTTTCCACAAAAATAAGATATAATGGATTCTTGGGACAAGTGTGTAGTACAGTACACACTTCACCAAAACTGACTTGCATGCATTCATGAAACGTGAATAATTGCTGGCTGCTCATAGATATCCATCATGTTAACCTTAAAAGCGACATCCAAGAATTGTTGTGAAATTACCTCATTTTTCCAATAAAACTGAATACAGAACTAGATTATCAAGCTATACTATGGAGTATGCAGGGTAAGTTTATTCTTCATGTCCCGGATTCTATCACCAAGAGTTCACCCGTACTACCAAACAGTCGATTGCTAAGCCATCTCGCCTGGCCACTAATCGCCCCCACATTATGCAAAGATGTCACCTACGCTACCAATATATCAAGAACTTTAAGTTGCTACAACACAATCTAAGCCACATCAACCACGACATTAAGCATTTACACACGACACAAACACAACAATCCCAAATTCCTGCGATTGCCAATACAACAATCGCGACCCAAAACCGAGATTTAATATCATTTACTCCATAATTTTTCAAACTCCTGATCTCCCCCAAAAGAATTTCATAAATGAAAAAAAAAAAAAAAAAAAAAAAAAAAAAAAAAAAAACTGCCAAGGGGATTGGTCATTTCCTTGGGTACATATATTAATTAATTAATTAATGAGTGACTATGGCAACAAGATATTAGAAGTCAGTTTTCAGAGAGACAACTCAAGGCCTTGCTATTAAAACAAAATTATGTATTGTAGACAAGTCACTCAGTCAGTCACGTCTAGGATGCCTGCATATGCATGCACTCCTCGTCCAAATAACAAGAGACATGCAAGGATGCAGCTAGCTACATCGTTGAATCCTTCGTTCAGCTTTACTCGTCAATGTCCTACTGTTACTCATGCCACAACTTAGTGTAATATATGTAGGAAAGCGGAATGTAAAGATACGATATTATCAAAACAGGTATAATGTCGTTTCCAGATAACAAACTAATGATGCTCACATAGAAATTTAACTATTACGGAGTATTACCTAAATAACATCACTCCAAAATCATATAAATATTGCAACATTCAATGTGTTACAATGTGGCGTCACATCTTATCTGATACGAATGGCACTAAGGGAGTATTTCTTACTCCTTGCTACTCATCATTTGACAAAGAATTGAATAACAGGAGCACTTTGTTACTAATGCATTAAACTTTGGCAAGAAACATGACAATACTCCGTAGGATTAAAGACTTTGGTGGACAAACCAGCAAAAATATAAGTTATGTATAAGCTGTAAAACATCGTCAGCTGTGACATCGGATGTTGACTCTAATAAACTACAGTATGGGGTCTGAACCAGCCGCCAAATATCATGCTTCCCCCTCTTTTATGTACGTGTTTATAACTAGGACTGCATTATCAAATTGTAGTACAGTAATATATACGGAGTAGTACCAGTACACCCCAAGGCAGATGTACACAATTTGGGGTCGGCCGACCCCCAGAGGCCGGGAAAAAAAAAATCCGAATTTCGCCTTATCCTCAGAAAATAATATTTTATGAACAATTTGAGCCTCCAAATGTATACAAGTTTCATAAATCTTAAAATGTCAACTTTTGTACTACGTAATAGAATTTGAACCCCCCCTTATAATTGTCTGAATACGCCACTGTATACACCTCGGCTCATCCTATCAACACACTTGGTCACACAAGTTCAAAGTTTAAAAAGCCGAAATATTTGCTTTACTCCCCACCCCCCTCACCACCAAAAAAAAAAAAAAAAAAAAAATTATAACCATTTGGCCCTCCTAAAAGTTCTTTAATACACATTTAAAAATTTGACCCGCATTTATAATTCTCTGAATACGCCAATGTATACGGTTAACCTATCAAATATGTATCAACACACTTAATCACACAAGTTCAACTATGAAGCACATAAGCCAAAAGACTTAAGCATATGTCTCCAATCTCAAAACTCGGCGTGTAATCACACAAGTTCAACTCTGAAGCACATAAACCAAAAGAATTAAGCATACGTCTCCTAACTCAACACTCAGCGTGTACGACCGTCGAGGGTTGATACTCTATCTACTCCGGCTATTCTCGGATACGGTGGTTGAACCGACTGGTCCCATCCAGTTTTCAAAATCTATTTAGTCTGATGACAAGTCACAAATGATTACAAGTTCACAAGACAAAACTACACAATATAACGTCTTCAGATAGGAAACTAAGTCATACCTGAGCCCTTTAGCATTAATGGACGTTACACGTTAGGATCCATCCCATAATGATAATGACAGTTTTAAGTATTGGACGTAAAATTAAAAATTCTTCTGTTTTAGAGACAGCATTACAAATCCAACATGCAATCCTGTTAGATTTTAGGACTAAATTTGCTGTGACTTCACAAGGACGCCATATAAAAAATCAACATCCAAACTTATCAGCAAATAGCAAGCACACATCATGGGTACAAATACAAGATGAAGCTTGCCGCCTTACAGGGATACTCTTTCTAATGTATTACTACTACTACTGGTCTTTTTTATACTAGTTTTTGTTAAAACCATCAGCATTAGAGATAGGGTATAGTATAACATTGGTGGGAACTCACTACCTAACTAGGAATTATAATACGGCTAATTCATGTGGTGCCCCCAAACTATGTCAGAATGCGCATGGTGCCCTACCTTCCAAACTTGTACATTGCGGTGCCCCCGAACTTTGCATCTATAGGCACGTGGTGCCCTTATCACTATTTTTTTTCTAACGCCGTTAACTTTTGAATGTCAAACGGTGATTTGGTATATAATTAGTAAGTATTTTGTATTTAATAATTAAATAAAAAAAAACCCAATTTTTTTCTCTCACCTCAGCCTTACACCCACCGCCCCCACCCTCTATACCACCCCACCAACCACCGTCGCTCACGCCGACCACCTCCCCTCTCTCCGGGTACACCACCACTGGGCCGCACATGGCGGAGCGAGCCCAATTAGGTGGGACGTCAAGGCCGAAAATAGGTGGTTGACAGCGGAAAAGGGTGTTTTCGAGCCCCAATTTCGCCGTCAAACCACCTATTATCGGCCTCGACGACCCACGTAACTGGGCTCGCGCCGCCATGTGCGGCCCAGTGGTGGTGTATTCGAGGAGATGGGGGTGGTCGGCGTGAGCGGCGGTGGTTGTGGGGTGGTATGAAGGGTGGGGCGGTGGGTGTGAAGCTGAGGTGAGACAAAAAAATTGGGTTTTTTTTAATGTTTTTTATTTATTTAGTTATTAATTATTAAACACAAAATATTTATTAATTATATCCAAATCACCGTTTAACATCCAAAAGTTAACGGTGTTAGGAAAAAAAATGGGTGATAAGGGCACCACGTGCCCATATATAGGTGTAAAGTTCGGGGGCCCAGCAATGTACAAGTTTCAAAGATAGGGGCACCATGCGCATTCTGACATAGTTCGGGGGCACCACGTGAATTTGCCGATTATAATAGTTAGAATGAGTATTACAACCAGCCTTACGTCGGAATCTCCCTTCCTTTGTTGTATTGGTCTATTCACAACCGGCCTTACGTTGGAATCTAGCTCCCTTTCTTTGTTGTATTGGCTTATACAAAACCGCCCCTACATCAATCTCCCTTTCTTTGTCGTATTGGCTTATACGTCTAATTATTATTGACCCAACAAGTACATTGAAGTGTTTATCCGAAAATTAAGATATCAATCGCCTGATACAATTAACATGGTCAAACACTTTGTTGGAGGATTATACATAAAACTTCTTATATTTTATATGTTTAGTCAGCATAATCTTAATCTTAATTCATACATACAAAGACATATATACAATGCATGGAAACTTCAGCAACTCCACATCATTCCTAGGAGGGAATTAATCGTATAGTACAAGGCTCTGGCTCTACCGTGTATAATAATACCAAAACCTAATGTCAACAAAGTCAAATAATTAAAAAACGTACATCAAACCTATATATCTTGGTTCTTTCGTTTTCAGCTTAAAATAAATTGGTTTTTTCAGTTCATTTCGGCTGGGTAAAAGGTCAAAGGATTTCATGTGTGCTCCGCGTTAGCTAACGGATAGACATAATGCTCAGGCATACATGTCAATAGCAACGGTCCATTTTCTTACACACAGATAAAATGGTGTTTCCCACTACTCTTAACAAGCTGGGGAATTCAGGAACATTCATCCTTCAACGTTAACAACATGCACGTCCATAAAAGAAACACTTGAATAGGTACTAGCATACATGATACAGCTATATATAAGCCTACAGTAAGCTATCAATCCTAAGACCTAGACCTTCTGAATTCTCTCTCCTAATCATCCTTAAACGTACTCGAAAAATAAAAATGTTTTTGTCCCAATCACAACAGGAAGGACGACATTCTATACAGTTGAAGAGGGGTTTATCTATAAGGTTTCCACCGGTTTAAAGTTCTATATTAACGAAATTGATCATTCATCAGACCGAGAATTCTAAATCTCAATGCTAGAATTTGAGTACTCTAAATTGTTCAGGTACAAACAAAGACTAAAAGTTGCATGATTTTTGGTTCAATAAGCTTCAGAATAATGCCTAAATGAGATGACAAATAACAATGATATGTTGCCAGTACAAAAAAAAAAAAAAAAAAAAAAAAAAAAAAAAAAACTTCCATCTTTCGAGCCGTGGGGGGTAAATCTTAGAGAGAGGGACTGGCACAAATGTCAGAAGTTCAGGATGAGGAGTGGTTTAAAAAAAAAGAGACTTAAGACTTTGGATGTAGAAAGAATTGGGCTGGCCTCAAAAAACTCCAAAGAAAAGTCCCAGCCCAACAGCAAATCTTATCTTACAAAAACAGATGTTGAAACCTATTAGGTCTGGCCTGAGGCTATTATGCCCAAGACTCGTATAAATAACTTGCTGGAGACGATGTGAGTCCAATTAGTACGTATTTATAGAAGGTTAAGGCACACTGTAGGTCAATAACTTGGACATAGAACACAAAGATAAATCATATAAGACGTATGTGAGCCCAAAGCTGATATGACTCTGACAAAGGAGTAAGTACTAAAAGCTGAGAACCTTACTAGTAGACAGCAAAGAGTATAGTAGCAGTAGCACGGAAACTGGACAAGCAGCAAGATCATATGGAAAGATCTGAGAGCAGTACTAGTAGACAACAAGACATAAGAACGCAGATCTTGTTAAACGCTCAGAAGTCTGCACTACCTCAAAGACGGTCGTAAATCTTGATCCTAAGGAATGATGATTGATATCACTAGAAGAAGAATGATCATGGTTTAAAGATTAGGTGCTACTTGATTTATATCCAGCCTTCCTTGTTTCTATCCACTATTCAGCAGGCCCTCTTAACAAAAAAAAAAAAAAAAAAAAAATCAACATGAACATAACAACCCTATATTCCAATCAGTTGCCCCTGAAGATGTGCTCCTCGTGAAGGAATTAATCTTCAACACTGAAACGATATTCCATAGAAGGCCAGGAAGCATCAAGGATATATGTTTGATCCGACAACGAACACATACTAGAAATGTGAACCACAGAGAGTATAAAGCAAAAGACCAATACCAAGGCAGAAATCCTACCTACAGTTGTTTTGGGTATTTGTTATCAGTAGGTAATACAATTCTCTGACCAACAATAACCACTAGTTTATTGAGCCTATTGAGATGCACCAAGAAAAGAGTAAAGCACTTGAAACTATGGGAGAGTAAGGCACCTGAACAGTTCGGTTTTTCATCCATCAAGGACCAAACTAGATGCGGCTTGAATTATCATCACAAAATCTCAGACACCTGGACAGTGGCAGAATAATGATTACTATACAGATAGATTAGTGCCAAAATATAATACTAGAATTATCAGACGGCTTTACTGTCATGTTGAAGGATAAAGCAAAAGTACATACAATGATAAAAACCAAAAGACATATACTCGCCTGTATGGGCATCTCAGCAACAATGAGATTACTGCTTTCTTCAATGCTTTTAAGAGTAACAACCTCACCCCCAACAATCATATTAATCACAATCCCATCTGCAAACAATCACACAGCATAAACGAGTGAGCAAATCTGACTCTGATTTGATCATCTTCACATATGGTGGATTGCATAAAGGACCTGAGGTTAGACAAGCAGCCATCCGCCTCATATAAATTTCCTGCAAATAAAAGAAAAAGAGAACAAATTAGACAGAAGTTACAACTTCTAACTACAGCATTATCCACAAAGAGAAGGGTGCATCACCTATGCTCATTCATGTACTTGAAGGCAGATGCTTAAAACACAATATCGTAACTTACAAGAATAACAAGAAGTACTTGAATGCACATCAAATTGAGGAATAAATAAGATGGAAATCAACGAGATGCCACAACATGATCATGAACTAATCTAAGCCAAGATCACAATACCATGGGCTTGTTTGTTGAGGAAATTGCTATTTCATCAGAATTTTACAACATGGAAGCAGAAAGAGACACTAGAACATGTGTGCAGAATACAATTCACCATCAGGGAGAAACCAATGCAAATTCACAAGATGATGAGAAGATCCTGTAAGATGACATGATGATATGAGAGCCAGGTTATCATAGCCACCACGGAAACTGTGTAGCCCCTTAGTCAGAAATGTTTGGTTAAAAAGGATACAGTTTTAGCACAAGTTTCATAAAGGTATATCTCAACTTCATCTGGTTGGACACAACAATATCTACTACTAATGTACACCAACAGCCAACCTGCTTGCTCCAAATGAAAAGATATAGAAGACAACTGACAATTTTGACGCAAGGAACAAAATTCTCCGAAATTGACAATTTAGAGAATACATAAACAAATTGATTCTTTTACTCACTTGAAAAGGGCAAGAATGTCAGGAGCTCTCCGAGAAATGCCTAGAACTAATGATATGAAATGATATTAATCATTGCTACCGCAATCATCAAGGACATCAGTCAAGTGCATTTATTGTATAGTAAGATTCCTTTAACTACTCCATAAGTACACGCTTTGAAGACTAATCCTTGAAACTCCAAAAAAACATTACCTTTTTTGCTGGTAGCTCATAATTTATAAGAATTCTAGCAGGGAGAGGAGATTCCCCGGAAGCAATAAGTGGGAGGCAAGCATCCGTTACAACTACCATAGGAGACTTAGGTTCTCCTTCCCCAGTTTCAGTCCCGTCTCCTGAATGAAAATTGCCTTGATGCCATTTGAAGGCTTCATGGCGGAACCTTTCCAATACCAGAGATCGTTCTGTCTCCGCAAGATCACTGTACTGCCAATTATGAGAGAGGAACAGCTAGCAGTCAAGCAGATACCCAGTATGTAGCATGTGACCAACAACAAACTGAAGTCTACTATAACAAATATGGATGGCTACCCTATTAGCCTGCCTAGTAGAGCAAGGTGGATATTTGGACTAAATGAAAAACTGTAAAACGCCCCCGGCCCCCCGCTGAACTTCTTAAAGCACATAGAAGAATATACAAGTTTCTATGATATGCGAGGTTTGTTAGGTGACACCATATATGGGAACTCGTGCCAAAACATTTCCTGCAAAATATTTCAGCACTATCAATTTATCATTTCCTACCCTACCATCATCGTTTCTAACACATCGGGGTCCAATCTTGGCAGTTGCATGGAAATACGTGACAATTGCATCGAACATTTCCTCATACTGAACATCCAACAATCAATATCATTATGTAGTTTCAAGCATTAACAAACTCCATGCCAGCTAAGCAACGGAGCCAGTTTAAATTTGAGTCCCCTACTCCCCTCGTATATAGCTAAGGGACCAAATAAACGACAAACTACAGCGTGAACATCACTATTAGGTCTATTACTGACAGAACACTGTAGTCAGCTTGTTAGACAAAACCGACACCGATCAGAAACTTCATCCACTCATCATTCCGATTTAAGATCACTTCAAAAATACTCGTTGTCGTTCACAATTCACGCTATCAAATTGAGCTCAGTATCGCCAAGCAGGTAAACATCAACTACAACTAGCGAAAGCTGTTTTCGAAAATCAATCATTGGATGAGTAAGCTACAAGTTACATTCCTAAAATTCAATCCCGTAAACCTAATTCGATCCGACTCCGCTTTTCGCACAATGTATTAGACTCGCAATTACCGATTACCACAAAAAAAAACGATAATAAAAAAAACTGTAAAAAATGAAAAAATTATGAGGAAAAAAAAAAAGTTATACCAAACAGGAGAGAGAAATGTACGGAAGCGAGGAGACGGTGGAACAGACGGCGTCAAGCTCGTCGCGAGAACTGCAACAAACTACAATCGGAAGTCCTGATCTCCGTCCAACTACTCCTAGCAAATCCACCAACGTCTCCTACGTCGTTAAAAAAATCAATTCAATTCAATTTATTTCCAAAATTAGGGTTTCGCATAGCATCAAATCGAAAGATATAATCGTAATAATGATATGAAAGTGAGAGAGTACCATTTTGAAGGGGAGGCGGTCCACGGCGAGGTAAAAATGGCGAGGTTGGCTGCATAATTCAATTCATGAAATTTTTTTAGTATATGATACTAAATCGAATAATTATATCGTATGATTTTTTGACGGTGGTGAGAGAGAAAGAGAGAGATAGAGGTGGACCTGGCGGAGTGAGGTGAGAGATGCGACGGCGGTGAAGCGGTGTCTCCGCCGATGTCTATCGCCATTTTGTTTTTTTAATTGTTTGTTTTCTTTGAGCGGGACTGAAGAATAAATAACGGATTTACTATTTCGAAGTACTTTCTAGTTTAATAGTTTTTGTGGACTCCGGGATTTTGCGCTTGTACATTGTGCGTTACGTTTCGTTTCTCCGATTCTCTTAACTGTTAACGACTTAATGTCACTTTTGAAAATTGATTTGATTAGCAAAAGGGGGAAAGTTGGCTTGATGAGCGCGTATGAGGAAGTGAGAGGAGTGAAAGTTCCAAAAACGAAACGTGTTGATCATATCCTTTAGGTGTTTTAAGTGACCTTGATATCTCATTGTCAAATTTGTAGTTGATGTTTTTGTTCAAAAGTTCTAGTTACGAGTCTTACGACCAATGCGATCATCAATAACTTTTCAAAATCACATCTTCAATATAAAAGCAAACGCCATGTATTAAACTCGAGTAAATCTTCACGAGTATCTCTTGCTCCGGCTAAACCATATATTCCCCATTGAGCATCTAGGTGCGACAGTCAATATTGAGTTTAGAATAATATGTAAGACGGTGTTGCTTCTAAATGGGTAGGTTACTTGAATCTTATGAATGATGAGTAACACAACTATCTATTGGAAGTACGAATAATGATACAATACTATTATGCGTCGTGTGCATTACAATCAACATCAACGTTATTTCGAATGACATCTGTTGGTAGTTCGATATCAAACTACCAATTGGCAAGGCAAAATTTAGGCCGTGTTTGATTCAACGAAAAAATCATTGAATTCAAATCACACCAAATCAAATCAAATCTAATTAGTTTTATTCAAATCAAATCAAAATCATTCAAATCAAATCATGTAAGCTCAATTCAAATCAAATCTAAACACATCAAAAAAAAAATATAGCCTTATCAAACATGATCTTAGTTTACTTCTTTTTTTGCTTAATGTTGACATATGTGGATATTTTGTCTTGAATTTATGTGATTTTTGAACAATTTCGGTGTTGATACGGGTTCAAACCAGGTTTCTACTCAAAATTTTGCAGTGTCGTTACACTTAAACTTGCTCATTGTGGTATGCCATAAAGTTGATGTGTTCACGAATTTGAAATGTATTTTTCAAGCACAAAGTATAGGAATGAATTCGAAACTCCTTACGCAAGATATTAAACGTGTGATTAAAATACGAATAAAATGAGTTTTGAGTTATGAAACAAGGCTACGAAATCTGTAGCTACATTACGAAGCAAAAGGAAAACACGAACTGATCATTATGAAGCAAGGCTACGAAATCTGTAGCTACAAAAATAAAGTTTTGAGTAAGAACTAGAAAACTTTTGAGTTGTGAAATTGTAAGTTTGATTATGACCTTCGTAATAGAAGGAAGAAGATATAAGAGATGAACGAGCTCTTGTTCGTAAGATAGTCACACTAACCTAGTAGCGAGAGGCAAAACATATGGATTATGGAGTACTTGTATACTTTCATGTAGATGAAGAAATTAGGTGGTTCTTTACAACTTTACGTAGCAGATTAGAGAAGATGAAGATGATTTTTAATCATTTACTTGAATAATTTAGGTGGTGATAATATGATTAATATATAACGTAGTTAGGTAGTAATAAGGTGACTAAAAGAGTGTACTAACTAATATACACATTACCGATGAAATATTCTAAAATCTCAAATAATCAAAATACAGAGGAATAATATAAATGATTTTTCCGTCTATCGAAATTCGAAACACACTCCTATTAAACACAAGAGTATAAGAATAGAAGCAAAAACAAAAATATCCCGAAGAACAAACCAAAATGACCGAACTTCACTAGTTTTCGTACTTTTAGAGAGAAAGACCTCCACTTTTGTTCTTGCACAAACGAATGATCATACGAAGTTACCCAAAAAAAAAACTTGGGTCTGCTTCAAGCCAAAGCTGCAACTTCCCCTCTTTGCATTTACATTGTCTCACTCCAACCCAAAAGTTACCGAAGGTAGCAAAGACAGTAAAAATAAAGTAAAACTCAGTAAAAGTCGGTACAAAAATACGAGTAACTTAAATGAAACGGAGCAAATGAAGCGTAAATCACAATTTACATTAAAAACATATTTGTTCTTCCACAAGTGAAGTCCGTCAACTTTCCTTCTCTCCTCTCTCTTCGCCTTCTGTTGGGAAGTTGTACACTTCTTTTCTACTCGTATTTACTCCTCCGCCAATTTAGTAGGGTTCGTTTTTTTTTAATTTTATTTTTTTTAATTTTCGCTCTCTCTCCGTACTAAACCCGTTTACGATCCTCCGCGGGCCCGGAGCTCCACCGCCAACCGCCACCTTCTCCGCCGCCATTTCCTCCTTTTATCCCGTCATCGCCGCCGTCGTTATCGCTTATCTGGTAAAACCCTAACTCTCGGATCTCCTTTATTTTCAATTTTCTGTCTCCTCAATTTTGCCCAATTTTACTCCCCCGTAAACCCTAGTTCTATCTGTTTTCTCTAATTTTAACCGTATTTGGTATTGATTTAGTGTGTTTTTGTTGATTGAACTCTGTGCGACGTCGTGGTTGCGTGAATTTGAATTTATTGTGTTGATTTGGTTTTTAATTTAGAAAGTTTGTGTTGTTTATTGTGTTCGTTGTTGGCGAATTTGTGATCAGGTTTTTGGAGAGAGAGAGAGAGGGATTGAAGTGTTGGGAATCTGAGATCATAGTTTTGTTGATTACATATTGAAATTTTTTGGGGGGATTGAAATTGATGCAATTGTGGGGTTGGGAAGAGAAGAGCCGGTTATTAGGTCGATGGCCAATCCCGGTGTCGGTAACAGATTCGCGTCGGTGAATCTAAATAAGTCGTATGGGCATGCCTCGCACCCTAACCAATCGAACAATAATGGTTATGGATTCGGAAGAGGCAGGTCCGGTAGTGGCGGCGGTGGTGGTGGTATGGTGGTCCTTTCTAGACCTAGGAGTTCTCACAAGGCCGCCCCTAAACTCTCTGTTCCGCCCCCCTTGAATTTGCCATCTCTCAGGAAGGAACATGAGAAGTTTGATACGTTGGGAGCAGGGGGTGGTGTGGGTGGGAGTGTTGGTGCTGGTAGTGGGGCGAGGCCGTCTTCGTCTGGTGTGGGATGGTCCAAGCCTAGTGCTGTTGTGGCGGTTGAGAGTGAGGATGCTGCTGCTGCTGCTGATGATAGGCCATTGTCTAGTCAGGGTGTGAAAACTGTGGACGTGGTTAGTAGAGGTGGTGCTTCGTCGGCTTATATGCCACCATCTGCTAGGGGTGGTGTGGGTGGAGCTGATGTTTCTGTGGCTGCACCTGTGGAAAAGGTGTCTGTATTGAGAGGCGAAGATTTTCCTTCATTACGGGCTACATTGAATGCTGCAAATAGTCAGACCCAGAAGCAGAAGGATTCAGTTCAACAAAAGCACAAGCAGGGTATCAGAGAGGAGCCTTCTGGTGGATTGAGGGAGGGTTACCAAGCGAGTTCCGAGGTTGCTATGCGGCCACAGGTGCAATATTTCCAGAGTGCTGTGGATACTGGTGGTAGTAATGTTGGTGGTGACATTCAGAATGGAGGCAGCTCTCGCCCTCAAGAACAGGTTCGGAAGCAGGATGACTATTTTCCTGGTCCTCTACCATTGGTCCGAGTGAGCCCAAGGTCCGACTGGGCCGATGATGAGCGTGACACGAGTCATGGGTTGACTAGCAGGAGTAGAGACCAAGGATATTCAAGAACTGAAGCTTACTGGGATAGGGATTTTGATTTTCCCCGGAACAGCTTTATGCCACATAAACCAGCTCAGTATCAGTTTGATAGGCGGGGTCAGCGTGACAATGATGTTGGCAAGGGCTTGTCCAACGAAGTCTTTAATGCAGATCCTTTTGCCAGAGATGCTAGAGCCCCAGGTAGAGACAGCCGTGAAGGTTACACATGGAGGAATTCTGCTGGCAAAGATGGATTTGGTTCCCAAGATGTTAGCAATGACAGATATAATTTGGGTGCAAGGCCCATCAATATGAACAGAGAGATGAATAAAGAGAATAAGTACACCCCTCCCCAGTTTGGAGGCAATACAAAAAATGAGCACACTAGTGGTGGGGTATCCGGTAGCAGAGATCTGGGTACTGGGAGAAGGGATCAGGTGTATAAATATAGTGGAAGACAGCAATGGAATAACATGGTGGATACAAATAATTATAGAGGACCGGAAAGGGATTTCCAGGAACGCTTTGTAAGTGATTCAAATAGATATAGAGCTGATTCTGCTCTTAATAAAATGGGTTCAAGACCATCATTTTCTGGCAGTAGTAAAGGCTTTTCTGCGAGTGATCACTTGCCCAATTTTAGCAGGGACAAGCGTTCATTTTCTAAAAGTGAAAAAACATATGGGGAGGACCCATTCCTTGGTAGTACTGGTTTTGATGCGCAGGATCCTTTTTCTGGTGGCATTCTTGGTGTAATTAAGAGAAAGAAGGATTCAAATAAACAGCTTGATTTTCATGATCCTGTCAGGGAATCTTTTGAGGCTGAACTTGAGCGGGTTCAAAAGATACAAGAACAAAAACGACAGCGTGTTATTGAAGAGCAAGAACGAGCTGTGGAAATGGCTCGGAGAGAAGAAGAGGAAAGGTTGAGAGTAGTTAGAGAGCAGGAAGAACGACAACGAAGATTGGAGGAAGAAGCACGAGAAGCGGCTTGGAGGGCAGAGCAGGAAAGGGCGGAAGCTATTCAGAAAGCAGAAGAGCTGAAAACAGCTAGAGAAGAAGAGAAGCAAAGGCTTATGATGGAGGAAGAGAGGAGAAAGCAAGCTGCTAAGCAAAAGCTTCTGGAATTGGAAGAGAAGATAGCTAGAAGGCAGGTTGAATCCTCAAAGGCTGATAGTTCTGCTGCTACTCCAGGTGATATTATGACTGGTGTAGTCAAAGATAGAGATCTCTCCAGGGCTGATGACTTTGCTAGTTGGGAAGACGGCGAAAGGATGGTTGAGAGGATAACAAATTCAGCATCATCTGATTCCAGTTTGAGTAGACCTTTTGACATGGGGCCCAGGGCTGCGCCAGTTAGAGATGGTTCTTTTGGGTTCACGGATAGGGGAAAATCTTTTAATTCGTGGAGAAGAGATATATTTGACAATGATAACAACTCTTCTTTCTTTTCTGCAGACCATGAGAATGGTCATCTGAGTCCTAGACGAGATACTGCTATTGGTGGAAGATCATTTCCTCGAAAAGACTTGTATGCCGGGCAAGGATATATGCCTACCAGGGGTCACTACCGAGGCGGGATTCCAGAACCTCACCTGGATGATATTTCTCATGCAAGGGGGCATAGGTGGAACATGTCTGAAGGAGATCCCTATGGCAGAAACATGGAATTAGATACAGAATATCATGAAAATGTTGCTGATAAATTTGATGTGGCCTGGGGTCAGGGCCAGCAAATTCAGAGTCGGGGTCGTGGAGGATATGCTTCTTTCCCAGAACGTCTTTACCAGAACTCCGATCTCGATGAGTTTTACTCTTATGGGAGGTCGCGGTATCCTGCAAGGCAACCCCGGGTTTTACCCCCTCCAGTGCTATCTTCTGTACATCGTACTAACTTTAGAAGTGAAAGTGGCTGTCCTGGTTCTTCATCATATGAAAACAGGGATGTCCATTTTGATCATGCATTACAAGGTGACTCTGCTGCAGGGAATTATCCGCATGCTCACGCGGAAAACTCGGGTACAATTGACGATGAGGAACAGAGTGCCAGAAATGAGGAGCCGGAACAGAATAGGCAGACTGTACCTGGGTGTGACTCCCAATCCTCCCTCTCTGTTTCAAGTCCCCCTAGTTCTCCTACTCAATTGTCACATGATGATTTTGATGAATCTAGGGAATTTGTGGCAGTATCAGGTGTGGCAGAAGGTCAAAATATCTCTGTAGCAGAGAATGAGACCGTTCCTTTAGCAGGCAAAGGGAATACTGTCACTGCTGCAAGTTCGATTTCTGTTGGTGATGATGAAGAATGGGCTGTTGAGAACAATGAGGAGTTGCAAGAGCACGACGAGTATGATGAAGATGTGAGCTATCATGAAAATGAATTGCATACAGGGCAGGGTGAGAGTGGCGATTTGACTCAGGAGTTTGAAGAGATGCATCTCGAGGGAAAAGATTCTTCTGATATGGCAGAGAACATGGTCCTTGGTTTTGATCAGGGTGTGGAAGTTGGAATCCCTAGCGACGATTATGCAAAAAGTCCAAGGCTTGATGATAGTTTGTGTGTAGGAATGCAGGGGAATGTTGATATTATGGATCAAAATAGTACTTTTGATGGCCGCAGGGAAGGACAAAGTCCAGATGTTGCTGATGTATCGCAGCATGTAGCCGCCTCTAGTACATCAACTATAGGTGAAAATACTGAAAAAGCTTTGGAAGGCCTTGTATCTGAGCCTAATGATGCATCAGCTCCTAACCGTCTGTCATTGGATCCTTCCGCTGCTGGAGATATGTCTTCTTGCTCTGTTTTACATGCTCAGCAGTCAGTGTCACCTCATATGACTGCAGACGCACATTCATCTAATCAGGCTGTGACGAATGTAGGCGGGGCTCAGTCCCAAGGCGCTACTGAGTTACCTGTAAAACTCCAGTTTGGGTTGTTTTCTGGTCCTTCTCTGATTCCTTCTCCTGTTCCAGCTATACAAATTGGTTCTATACAGATGCCACTCCAACTTCACCCTCAAGTTGGCCCGCCTTTACCCCATATGCATGCCTCACAACCTCCTCTCTTTCAATTTGGTCAGCTTAGTTATCCATCTCCCATGTCTCAGGGAATTTTGTCTTTGGCACCTCAACCAGTGACTTATGTTCAGCCTAATGTCCCACACAGTTTTCCAGCTAGTCAGGTATCCAAAGGCCCACTGGCGGCTCAGAGTTCTTCCTCTCATAGTTCTGTGACGAACAATGTGCCATCATTCACATTGAATAGCCATCATTTTCAACCCTCTAATCAGTCGAGTGTATGCCAGGAGATGGAATTGAAGGAGGCTAATGTGCTGGCTGCACCTACTGCAGAAAGTAAAGTTATGTCTCGTCAGAATCAAGTAGATGCGTCCAGAGCTTCTGTGTGTGCGGTTAGACCAGAGTTAGGCCGACGAACTGACAGCACAGCACCTTCACATAATTCTGGAAGGAACTCCAAGCCCTTTTCACATCACAGAGGGTCAGAAAGTCAACCCCACGGCAGGAGTTCATCATCTCAGTCTGCTTCTAATGCAAGGAATTTAAGTGGGTCAGTAGCACACCAGTTTTCGAGTAGCAGAGGGAGAAGATATGCATATTCATCTAGGAATCCTGGTGCCAGATTGACGTCTCCTGCCAATGAGGTCAGTCGCCTTGATGGCAATGGGTTTCAGAGGAGGCCACGCCGTGTTACACAAAGGTTTGAGTTCCGTGTACGCCAGACTGCTGATGGGAGGCAATCTGGGGTGGATGCTCAATCAAACTATGATGCAAAGGATTCTCGTACACAGCCAAAAAGTGGTGTGGACATGGACATTCAGTCTGATAAAGGAAAGCAAACAGGTGATTCAAGCTCTGATAGATTTGTGACTCAAGATACTGTTTCTGCAATCGAAAACAACAAGTCAGCTGGGAAACATGCAGCTACAGATAATTTACACACCTCTACACGTCCAGAAGGAAGTTTGAAAAGAAACATTAGTTCTGAAAATGATGCTGATGCTCCTTTGCAAAGTGGTGTTGTCCGTGTCTATCAACAGCCTGGAATTGAAGCTCCAAGTGACGAAGATGATTTTATTGAGGTCAGGTCAAAGAGACAAATGCTCAACGATCGACGAGAACAGAGAGAGAAAGAAATTAAGGCAAAGTCGAGTAACATGAGAAAGGTTAACATTTTTTTTATAATGCTTTCGAAATCATGAAAAATATACTGTCTTTTTTCTTATGAATTTATTCGGTTCTTTGTTTCCAGCCTCAGCGAAAAGCTCGCTCCGCACCTCAGGGTACTGCTAATGCCGCAAGAACAAGCAGAACATCTCCTTCAAGTGCACCAGCAGCCAAGAACATCCGTGCTGCTGTCACGTCAAAACGAGGATTACCAAACAATGAAGGGTCTGCAGCATTGAACAATGTGGTATCTCAACCATTGGCTCCAATTGGGACTGGTCCATTGAGCACTGATAGTCAGGCTAACGCCATAGCTTTAACTGCCAAGTAAGCCTTGGGTTGATACGGAAGTGTTGTTATGTTCTAGGGTCATGGCTAGGTAAATTTAAAGTATAACGGTTTTGCAGGCCTGTGCAAACAAGCTCCTATACATCGGCCAAGCGGGCCGTTTGCCCCGACAGTTTGGGCCTGACTTTGGATGGCTCACGGAAGGTTGACGGAGCGCAGTCATCTTTAGGATCCTGGGGTGGTTCATGCACGAATCAGTTGGTATGCACTATGCACCAAGTGAATCTTGTTCAATTTTCTACATGCTTATGAATTTATGATTTCAGTTCTTTCCTCATATGAAGAGAAAAATATCCTACATAATGACCTGTAGGTGTTCCAGGCCGCAAACCCTAAATCTTTAGTTCTGCAAATATTTTTGGTAGATTAATGTAAGAAGAGGGGTGGTTATGCTTTGTCTAACAGTTTTCACTCGCAAATTTGATTGTCTTGTAGGTTATGTCGCTGACACAAACTCAGCTTGAAGAGGCTATGAAGCCTGCTTGTTTTGATACCAATGTTGTATTTGTAGGAGATCAGAGTAGCTCAGTGAGTGAGCCAATTCTGCCATTGTCGTCTGTCCCTACAAAATCTACCACGTTTTCTCCTGCAGCTAGCCCAATTAGCTCTCTCCTTGCTGGGGAAAAGATACAATTTGGTAAGTATTGAAACATGCAAATTCTTTTGCAATCAATTGTGATCCTACTCTGAGTGGTTTTTCTTGCTGAGTCTCCAGGAGCTGTCACCTCTCCAACAATTTTAACTCCTAGCACGCATGTGGTCTCTCAAGGCATAAGATCTGCTCCATCTTCCTTGGACATGCGGGGGTCCCTAAGTATGCCTGCGTCGGAGAATTGTGGTAATCCTTTCGATAAAGAGAAGCATTTGAATGAATCTTGTCGGCCTTTAGAGGATTGCGAAGCAGAAGCAGCTGCATCAGCTGTTGCTGTTGCTGCTATTGGAAATGATGAAGTGGTTGGGAATGCCATTAGTAGCTGCTCGAGTGTGATCTCAGATCCTAAACGTTTTGGTAGTGCTGTTAGGGATGGGATCACAACAGGTATTAAACCTTACTCAATGATGTGCTCATCATGGTGGCTAATGTTATTGCTGGCGAGTTTTTTGACTTTGTTTTGACATTCTGTAGGCATGGCTGGTGATCAGCATACTGCGAGCCAATCGAAGGCTGAAGAAACGTTGAGTGTATCTCTTCCTGCAGATTTATCCGTGGAAACACCACCCATCTCTATATGGCCACCTTTGCCTAGCCCACATAGTTCTTCTAGCCAGATGCTTTCGCCATTTCCTGGAGGTCCAGCCTCTCATTTTCCATTTTATGATATGAATCAAATGATGGGGAGTCCTGTGTTTGCATTTGGTCCTGGTGAAGAATCCGGTGGTCCTCCGCCACAGCCTCAGAAGACCAGCACTGCTAGTTCAGGTCCATTAGGGACCTGGCAACAATGCCACACTGGTGTAGATTCATTCTATGGTCCTCCTGCAGGCTTCACAGCTCCTTTCATTAGTCCTCCTGGTAGTATCCCAGGGGTCCAGGGTCCACCACATATGGTGGTTTATAATCATTTTGCTCCAGTAGGACAATTTGGACAGGTTGGCTTGAGTTACATGGGAACCACATATATTCCTTCTGGTAAACAGCCTGATTGGAAGCATAATCCCACATCTACTACCATGGGTGGGGGCGAGGTGGAAATAAACAATTTGAAGATGGTTCCTGTGCAGCGAAATACTCCAAATCTACCTGCTCAGGTTCAGCACTTGGCCCCTGGGTCTCCACTACTGTCAATGCCCTCACCATTGGCAATGTATGAAGTATCACCTTTCCAGGTAAAATTAGTGTGATCTAGATGATTGTATATTCTGTAGACTGTTATTCCTACTTGGGATTCGTTTCTGAAGCATGTAGTGCGTGTCCCTTCCCTTTCCCTTGATTATGGTATGAACTTTTTACAACAACTTTTTTTTTTTTTATTTCTATCGAGGGTTCTAGACTTCTAGGTGCTGGAGTAGTGTCACTGAGAATGAGAGCTGCTTGTCTGTTAATGTCCGAATAATTCATCGGCAGCTTTTCAATTTATGTAGGAGATGCCGAAAGTGATGCCAAGTTTCACTCCATTTAAATATATCCCAAGTTTCAACTTGCTTAAATAATCTGAAGTTTTGGTCATCTTTCTCCCAACTTACAGAACTGGGGCAGTATTTTTTTTCTCCCAATTTACATACCTCTCAGGCTCTCACCCTCTCCCCCCCCCCTTTTGTTGCTTTAGTTTTTTTTTGGAATAAGAGTCCCGTTGGTCTTCTTAAAGGTTTAGAGGAGAAAAAATTATCACCGAGATTCTATTTTTGGTTGAGTTAAATGCACTACAAGGAGATTGACCAAAACTTTGGATAATTTTTAGCAGATTGGAACCTGGGAAGATGAGTGAAACTTGGGATTTTTTCATACAAATTTTCCTTTATAATGCTCTACGTGTGTATCTTTTCCATGTTTTAACTGTTAGATAAAAAATTTGCAGGCCTCATCTGATGTATCAACTCATCCACGCTGGTCCCATGTTCAAGCACCGCCTGTTCACACAATCCCACAGTCTGTGCCGTTGCAGCAACGAGCTGAAATTGCAGTGCCATCTCATTTCAGTCATGGCTCTGCAGACCATCCTTCATCAACTGCTAATGGGTTTTCCAAACTCCAAACTTCTTCCCCTCTCAAAGATGGTCGTTCCTTTGCTGTGGATACTAATCCTGGTGCAACTGAATTTCCTGGTGACATTGGATTGGTGGACCCTCCATTGCCTACTGGGTCTGAGGCTTCTGCAAATTTAGGTGGCAAGGGCAGGCTTGGGGATTCTGCAAGGGTTGTTTCTGCTGCTGAAGGTTCTGCAAGTAAAAGAAACCCACAGGCTGCTGCTGCTGGTGCTCATAAGACCCAGTCGACTCAGCAGAAGAACGCATCCGGACACCACCATTACAGTCACTATCAGAGAGGAGGTCAGAAAAATAGTCACGGGGCTGAGTGGTCAAACCGCAAAATGGGGTTTCGCGGGAGGAACCACTCATCAGGCGGAGACAGGACATATCCTGCTAAGGTGAAGCAAGTTTATGTTGCTAAGCAAAGTACAAGCGGAAATTCTACCAATACTGTAAGCTAACGACACAGGTGCGTCAAATTCATGATACTGATGGTTAAAAAGCTATGCTTCTGCTGTTTTCTGAACGTTTGCATGTAACAAATGATTGCTGGGAAGATGAAGATGAAATTGGCAGTCTAGGTGGGGTTTAGAACTGTAGCAATGTAGGTTTTTTTGTTTTGTTTTTTCTTCCCCGGTTTTCGGGGGTAGTAAAGGTTGTACAAGTAGCTCGAAGTAGCATTTTTGATGCAGTTCCATGAAGTAAGATGATAAATGGTCTTTTGAAGAACCTATGATAAAAGTGAAGGCTTTGTCCTTTGAACTGCACTATAGGAGGTTGATTTTTTGGGGACGTTAACGAAACCTTATGTACTGTAGCTGTTAGCTGTGTTACATAACTGGCCATTGTTTGGTTGTTCTGTCACCTTCCCCACCCGCAGTAAAAGTTAAATCCAGTGTTTCTCATTTCTTGATTCTCATAGGCTGTCAAAACTTGTTTGGAGCAAGCTTTCAATGTGTAGTTGAAACGGTCTCATATGAGAATTTGCAGTTATACTTTCAAATCCCGTGATAATCTGATATGTCAAACTCCGTGAAATTAATACCTTTTAAGACATCCCAATTTCTTGTATACGATTGTCCTACCTAGTTTTACCTATGCGTGGTGCGTGAAGTTGATATGAGATTCAATTTATTCGACTGGAGATCTCGAGTCCAATCGTCCATCAGCAACATCGCTTGGAAATGACGGCATTATAATACTCTTAGTCATTGATCCTATCCGAAATGATCCATCTTATATGATCGTATTTGAACCAAAATGATTCTATCCGAAACGATCCATCTTATATGATCCTATCTGAATCGATTCCAAAATAACCGAAACCGGAATAGTGAAACCACTAAAACGCGAGTTGCTACTTGGTTAGTGGAGGACTCACAACCACGAAAAGAAGACACCGAGAATATACGAAGCCGTGTTCGTATTGACAGTGTTGAAGCCACTAATGTGAAACGCTTTGACTTGGGATACAGTTGAACCTTTTCAAATTAATAAGCGCGGGGTCCATTTTCTTTCTTCCCCATGTCTTTTCCATTCTTTTTTTTTTCTTTGCTCCAAACATTTGTTTTTTATGACTTTTTATGTAGGGTGACAGGATTACTATATTTACTAATTGGTCTAATTTTATATGGATAAGACCCATTTAAAAAGTATATTTACCTTCTTTTACAGCACCATGAAAACGTGTTATTATGGTTTTTAATCATTATATATATTCTTGCTTGCTTGGTTTAAACTTTAATCACGTTTCATATTTCCAATATTCTGAATAAACTTTAGTTATAAGTGATTTGCTTACTATCATATGCTAATCATTCAGCGAATTATTGTTGCTTTTTGTTGAGTTCCACTTTTTTTTTTAATTAACTTTTCACGTCCTTGTTATCGATGAAGTTTAGATCAAGGGTGGAGTAATATATTGTACTTGAAACGATGATCAAAGATTTCAAATTCACATACAACATACGTTGCATGAACATTCATCTTTGAGTTTTCATATAGCTCACATGATACTGACTTTTAAAATGGTTTCTTTATGGTTAAATATAAAGTTGATTGTACTTAGTAAATTGTACAATATTTCATAATATCAATTTACGAAATGCCGCACCGTAAACTTGGCCACAATAAGTCGACACTCACACATTTGACTCAAACCAACGAAGCAAATTAAAATTTGGCAACAATGTACGTCCAATTACACAGTTTATATACAAAAGCACCAAATTATATATTGACATAACAACTTTGTACTGCCCAAATAACCCGTAAATAAAAAGAGGTTAACTAGGCGCTAAGATGGTCTAAATACAAATTAATCATTACAACATCCCCTTATTTTAAGTGGGAAAACAAGATAGACAAACTCTCTAGTCTATACTAGTTAACTATTTGACATTTCTTCTAATTCCTTCAATTGTACTACATCTTCTATTTATCAGTCAAAAGAATTAACTACTAGTTGTTGTTCTAGCAAACCCGACTATAACGACAATTTTATACTCCGTAACTTATAAGAGCGACTGAGACGATCTCATATAAGAATTTACGCAACTTCCTCGTGGTGTTTGTTATCAAAATGAAGCAAGGCTGTGAAATCCAACATCATCGATCATCATATTCATCCAATCTTCCAACTCTTTACCATCCGTAATCTCAACAAACCCTCCTCCGCCTCCGCCATTTTGCTGCTTGTCTTGGTATTGTTGTACATTGTAACTACTAGGCGGCGGAGTACCACAACCGCTACTTCCACCACTATTGGTGGTGGACTGACTCTGTTGCTGCTCTTGCAAATTGCCACAAGCTTGTTGATGAAGATACTCCCGCTCTTCTTCTGTTCTGTCAAGGTAATCCGTAAGCGGGAAGTTAAGCTTAGCCCGCGGACCCCGGTACCCGACCGCGGCCCGGTCGTACGCTCTAGCCGCCTCCTCCGCCGTCTCAAACGTCCCGAGCCAAACCCGAACCGCCCGATGCGGGTCTCGAATCTCAGCCGCCCATTTCCCCCACGGCCTCTGCCTCACTCCTCTGTATTTATTCTTCTTGTTCTCCCTCCTCTGTTTTTTACTCGTCACCGGCGAATTCGGCGTAGCCGAAGACGACGACGTCAATTCCGCCGCAATCCCAGTGTGGGATTGCGGCTGGAACATCACCTGGGAACCGTCATTTGAAGACGGGTTCCCAGAAATGACGTGCTCCAGCGCTGATACCATAATAGACATTTCCTGTTCAGGACTAATCCCGAAAAACCCTCCTCCGTGGTTAAAGTTATTAGAGGGTGCGTCCATAATATTAATTTCCGCTGACTTGAAATTCAATTTAAACTTTATAATATATGATAGCGAGACTATGATTATTTGTGAAATAATAATATAAGGATGTGTTTGGTAGTTTTTGGTTGTTTGATAAGTTATGTGAAAGAAGGGAGGCTTCTTATATACGAGAGGCGGGGAGATAGAAGAGTAAAGTGGTCAACACACTTCACACACGGGACCAAACAGTCGACAAACTCGTAAAAAATAAGCCACGTAGCCCTTTTTTTAATACGATGAAAATGACAGGAGTTCCACTTCAGAGTGTTTTTTTGTATAGAAATTAATTTGAAAAGGTAAAACCAGATATTTATTCACGTGTGGTTTTGCCAGATAGGCGACAGTTAGGATTTCCACCTGGATAAGGAATTTTCTCTCATTCGTAGTATAAGTGTTTTACGTCAGCATAGCTTTGCTTACTTCCGTGCTTACGACAATTAGCAGTTGACATTGGTTTTTGGTCAGAATTTCTGTTCTTTAATCATTTGTTTTTTAACGTAGAATATTAGAACATGCATGTATTTATGGGTTGACAACTTCATTGGTCAAATTTTAGTATTATGATAATAAGAGTGGTCTCATCTCGGTGTGAATTCGAATTTCGTCCCTGGAGTAAATATTATTCCCTCCGTCCAAGTTTAAACATAGAAAAAACGCACCCTTATGAAAGTGGGTGTAAACGTTGAACGGCTAATCAAATTTGCAGAAAAATTACATTAATTTTTTTGTTAGCTTGCTGTTTAGTTTTTCTGGAACTTTCATCAATCGATCAATGTGTATACTCTCCGCAACACAAGGCCATTTTTGGTATGAGGTGTTTAAACTCGGATGTAAGTAGTAGATCAGATAGAGTATATAAAGGTCGATCCAATTTGAAATTTGATCGGTATATATATATATGCTTTATAATTTTTTTAGGTTGTCACTGTGGATATTTGTGACACTCTAGGTCTTTGTATATTTACACTACTTTTCATTAAAATTTTATTACTAGCTATCATATGTATACATACGGAGTATACATTATACAATAATGTAAAGGAAGAGAGGCTCCGTGCTTTATTTAGAACACTCATGTTTGAGCTAGTGAGTTGATGTTTTACTTGTTTAGTAAAGTAATTGACGTGCATGATAATTAATCTGTTTAAAAAACGTTTCAAAATATCCTATTTAAATCCGGTAAATAAATACATAGTAAATTGACGTAGTCGTAGTGTTTGTGACCTCAGAACTTTTGACCGCTTAACTTTGTAAAGTAGTGAAAATGGAAGAATTTAGAGAACTTGCTTGATGGTGTACGGACTTGATTTGAGAAGAACATGTTCGAGCTAGTGAGTTGATTTTTGACTCATTTAGCCAAGTGGCTTGACATGGTCAATCTATTTAAATAAATAAATAAATTGTTTGACCCTATTGAATAAAAACAAGATCGCCCTTTTTCAAAATAGATAAGTAAAACAAAACTGAACTTAAATAATATTTACATTTCTTGATTACTTAATTTGACTAAGTGGTCGTTTTTTTGTCGAGCAAATTTATGGGAATATTCATAGGAAGAATTCTCATGAATTAAAAAATGTGGAGTTGCCCAAAATTATGTTAATTCAAAACTCGTGGGAATCTCCAATTCTTACAGAATGGAGGAATTGGTTCAACTAACCCCCCCTCCCCCACTCCCCCCGTTAATTGAAAATTCTGTGGGAATTCATTTCCTACATTCAACCAAATAGTTTTGAGAAATTTCCATGACCTTATATTTCGGAGTGGCACCTTACGGAAATTACGAATTCCCGTATGCAAATTCACGTAGCTTTAACTTGGACTGGGGCCTATAGTAGTTAAGCCCTAATTATAGGATTAGAATTAAACTCGAGGCCGGGCTAATCGTTTGTGCCTCGCAAATTAATGTCGGCACCGCGCATACGTTAAAGGTCTTCCTTAACCGAAGACTTATAGGGTACGATACATAGGAAAATTTTGGTTGTGGTTCCACACTAGCTAGTAGATTAATATGGATGACAGTACATCCTATGGATCGGATTAATATATAATCCGCCAGTTTGGACCTTGGATGAGACTTTTAGTAATCCCCATACTGATGATTACGTATTTACGTACATTATACATATGACATATATCGTCTTGGTCGTTGTAGACTTATTTAGGTCTCAACTTGTAGAGATTTGAAAACTATTGAGTATCGACCAGACTTTTGTGGATTTGCCACTATTATTATTGTTCAATAATTCACAAGTCTTCAATTTGGGTTAAGAAATAGTGAGTACATAGTAGATTTGAGAGGAATTTGTGTATACGTAGATAAATTTTTCGGTTTCCACTCGATCATACAATAAACTATCTACATAGTACAAATAAAATTGTATTAAAAAACGATATATATTTATTTGATATTAGAATTATTATTGCCTATATATGTAGTACTATTCAATACTCAAATATTCTCTTCATTTTCTTAGCTTGTTTATGATTACGTTGAATTTACATATTCAAACAAAACGTATAATTGTTATTCTAAATAAACAACGGAGGGAATATACTGTGTTTCGTAGTAGTTATGCCGCAGTACAAATAATGCGTTTTTACGCATCATTTTTCCGGGTGTTCTAATAGTATGTGAAAGTCTGATCTTTCTTCATGTTGTGGGTCTGAATAAGAATACATAGCTCTTCATTCAACTTCTCGCACTTTATAATATTATTTGTTCCTTCAATCTGTAAGTCATCATACATGTATAAACACACACATACTTACATCAGGATTATTAATTATACATACCACGTAAAGAAAAAGGTGTTTAATCATTAGAAGATTACGTAGCTAGTCTCTAGCATCCAAGTATATTCTCTTAATTAATGACTTCATGATGAAATTTGATTGATTAATTTCTAATTGTAAGTTAGGTAATTGATGTATAGTACACAAATTATATATATTTCATTTTTTTTGTCATTATACATACATACCGGTTGATGGAGTAGGATCTCATGCATGCATCATGCTTAAATTCTCCACAAGATTAGGACTTACAATAATCTCTTTTATTTTTAACTCGATAAGGTAAATTTTAAACATAAAGGGTATCATACTGTCATCCACGCGTCAACGCGTGTGTATAATAGTCTAAATTACACCCTCCTCCCCGCTGTATATGATTTCCCCCTTTTGAAAACTGTTTTTGATCGAGTAGCCATCTTGGGAGCTACTTCTACATCAAATGAAAAACCTCTTTATCGCCTTAAAATCAAATGGGTTTGGTAGTAATGCACTACAGAATAGAATATATATGTACTAATTTTTTCAACAAGTGAACGATTCATTTGGTCTAAATGTAGCTACGAACATGGCTAGCCAAAAGCAATTTTATTTGAAAGGAAGAGATCATTTTGGGTAGCTAGGAGTGGTAAACCTCTAACATTGTATAAAAAAAGTATAATGCAATAGAAAGAGAATAAAGACGCTCACCCGTAAATGTATGTTGTAGAACGTGCTTCCCCCAAGTGACAGAAAAGATGAAACGTCAAGGACAAGAAATCCATGCTTCTCAAGCTTAAGAAGCACCTCAGGCAATGATATGTTATATACGATCGAAATTTGTATAACAATTTCTTTATTTCCGAGTTTATTGACAGAGATGGAGCAAGATTGTTTGTCATTTGAAGTGCCTTTTATTCTCGGTTTTTTCTCATCATGAGCGAAGGCACTCGTCCCCATTTGTGCTAGTGAAATTTTGAATAAAAGATCGTCCTTTCTTTTACGTAGAACGTTTAATTCTTTTTGTAGCTCTGGTATGTACTTCAACGCTTGGCCTACTATGGCAGGAACACTTGGTTTTTTCTGCAACAAATTAAATGTACGTGATTATAATTCTATAACAAATAAGCCAGAAATTAACAAGTAATTATATACGGAGTATATACAAATTTCATAGAATTTCATGATTTTTCTATGAATACAACAAGTAGATAATCACAATTTCATGAATCACTCAAATTAAACTACTAATTAAATTTCTTTGATATTGATACGATTCGAATTGACCGATTTAAATTGCTCAGAGTCTATTATTATTTGACTCGAATCGATTTGATTTCTGACCTAAAGTTGTCAAATTTAGCCTAGAAAAACCAAATGAACTGAATACGGCAGTGAAAAATCAAATTTAAAAATGATATAACGAGCCTTAATAAAATCTTACCTTATAACCATTGGCAGGTAGCAACGCACGTAGAGTAGAGTACAAGTAGTTAATCTTCTTTCTACGTTCTCTTTCGCTTGCGTTATGATTAAGTTTCTTGGCCAATAACTCATCAGTTTCACATAGCTGATCTGCTGAACTTGCATTCTGTGGTGACTCATTTCTCTGGACATCTTGAGCTACTTTATCATCTGATGGTTTTTTCTTATTAGGAATAATTACAGCATCCAAATTCCGACGATCCATATTATTAATACCTTGTGATGTCCCTATTTCCATGGGATACTCCCACCCTATATTACTAGGGAATAGAGGAGGCATTGCCAACATTTTTAGGACTATTTATTTACTTTATAATCTTTAGATTACTATATGCTAACAAAATTTTGTTGGTAAGATGTAAATTTAACTGTTCAATTTTTGAGAAATTGATGAAAATAATGTTTGTTGGTGTATCTAATTTGAATAATCCATGGGTATATATACACTTACACTTCCGGTTTAGTGAAATGTTACAATCATTTTAAAAAAAATATACTCGTATTAGATGTATAGGATGCTTTTTGCTTAGGTCATCTATGCTTAATGTTCTTAATTCTTAATCAATGTGAGAGAATTGGTCGTGAAAAGGAAATATTTATTAAGCAACATGCTAGATGTCTAATGTATAGATATTCGTTCAATGTTTAGACGTACAATTTATTAGTGTAGATGTTAAAAGAGTAAAACTGTTGTTTGAGTCACAATTCTTGGCCAAATTAAAGAACGTTTGCGTTTCATCGGCTATGGGAAATTGATGTTGCATACTTGCATGCCTGCCCTGCCCCTATCCGTGGTAATACAACCGACCCGTTGCCGGTGCTCGGTGGTGGTGCACGATGGATTATGGTGGGTGAGGCTTATATGTTGGTGATCGAATTGGTGTTAGTATATATAGGATAGATGGACAATGGACAAATGAGGAGATACCCACTTTGCCCTTCATTCGCACTAAATTAGTATGACGATATCGAGAAACTCTATTTGTATATGCATATACATTTCTAAATGTATATCACTAATTTTATAGTCACATGTCCCACCACATTTCATTTCTCTCTCCTCAATCTCACCACATAAAAGTTTAAAAAATGTCCAAACTAACCCTCATATATGTTTAGTAATGTATATGTTATATACAAATAGCCTCACTCGAAAATATCCGATAATTGACGGGACAGCCGGACTGCAAAAGCCTCGCGTCGATAACGTGGCTTCATGAATAAGATCTCTTATTACTCTCCTAGACGCTGGACCATTATGTCAATTAGTTACTCCCTCCTAGTATATGGGGTATGTACGTGTATATGTAATATAAACGGAGTATAAAGCTAGGTTTTAGAATTTTTATTTCGATTATTAACAGATTACTCAAGCTAAGCTAATTTAAACTTTGCAGATGGGATGTTTCACAATATCATTTTTATTTAACTACTGTATTAGAGATTCTCACTACGTATTAATCAACAAACTTAATTAATAGGACGATGAAAGAGAAAACCAATTACATTCAAGATAAAAAAAGAGACAAATATTATATTTGTAGTGCATGCAATCGTACGACTTAGCTTGTTAATTAAAAGCTTGCTAGCTAGTATTATTGTGTGTGTGTAGTAAATAATTATTCAATTATTATCGACAGTGTATTATTCTATGTCATTAAGTAAAATATGTAAAATCAATTCCCCGGCATTTACATACGCATGCACTTTAATCCAATGGAACAATTATTGCATATTAACCGGTCCTTTAACAATCAATAATGAGTACCAACTTTTGTTATTAAGAAGTCAAATCTTTACCGACTTTCAAACTATCGTTCTTTGATATACTTTTATGCCATGTTTCGACCTATTAGGGTAGTATATTGACTTATTGATGACTTGTTAGCGACACATATGTATATACATACGGGAGTTACACTCAAAGTGTCATCAGATTGTATTTTAAATTATTAAATAACATGTGTGATGGAATCGGAATATATGTCAACATTATGCAAACATATATATGATGTCTACCCGATCCATCCCAAGTCAAAATGACAGAGTTTATGTTGCAAACAACAGGAATTTCGCCATAGATTATTAGGGCATTTCGTCGTTAATTACATGCAAGTTAACGTCGTGCCACATTTATTAATAGAGTGTATAGGATATGCCGAAAGTAGATGCTAATTCTGACGATTTCTCATTTGTTTTTTTTATAAGTTTGTACATTTTCCTGCGTTTGGCATACGTAAATATGAATATATGACTCCGATTGGAAAAAGTCCGAAACGTATGTGCCATGAGAGAATACTTTACGCACTATCTAGTCATCACTTCCATTCCAACATTGAGGGATTTATTGTACATCGACAACACGACAAGCAGCTTAATTGTCTAATTAGTAAGTATGTAAATCGTCGAGCAATTTAATGTTTTGAGAGTACAGGAGATCAATTGATGAAGATTTGAACCTAAGGCAATACACAAAATTGGCTGAAACCTTAACGAGTTTATTATCCAACTTTGTTGTAGCATGTGTGAGCTTCTCGCTCCCACATCAGAAGATATGCGTGAATTCCCAAATGATTTTATTACGATGAAATTTCACTAGAACTTATGTGCTATGGTTTGGCTCCGTGTTTGGTCTCTCTCCTAACAAGTGCTCTTCACATATAAACAGTCCAATGTTAGCCAAGAGAGAATTTGGTGGGCAAACAGTCGAGCATGCAGGTTCAACACATGAGGGAAAGATTGGTGTGACATGTGTGAGATAGTCCCACATCAAATATGTGGAAATTTCCAAGGCATAGAAATAAGAGATCGGCGTTACCCATACATGGTATTAACAATTAAAATTGGTTTTAAAATAAAATCTCGATAAAGCGTATTCCGTATGTGATACATTTTGACAGAACACGCCAAATCACATATATACATTTTGACATTTTGTCATTAGTGAAGAAGCTAACTGCACCACATTCTCGGAAGAAAATAGCTTTGAATTAACGACAACTCAGCTAAAATTGGATACAGAAATTACCCCGAAAAATTAGTAAAATTGAGGTGAATGGAGTATGTTTTAGAGTTGAAGTGTGATGTGAAGTGTGAAGTAAGGTGCAGGGTCCCTGGGTTCCTGATCATGATGTCTGTCCTTCAAGAAAGCTAAATGCAGGCACTTTTGTCAGTAATTTCTCTTCCATTACAGTCCGAAACCTGTTTGCATCATGCCATCTTCCAGCAACAGCATAGAGATTATGAAGTGTCACATACACGGTTGAGTTTGTAGGATTCATCTCAATGAGCAACTTACCAACCTTCTCCCCAACCTCGACATTTCCATACACTCGGCAAGCACCAAGCAGGGACTCGAGTATGCTGACAGACGATCCACCAGGCAGTTTTTGAACAATGTCATACGCTTCATCCAGGTCGCCTGTTCTCCCAAGCAAGTCTACCAGACAAGCGTAGTGTTCCATACTCGGCTGTATTCCAAATCTGATCATTGAGCTGAAAATAAATTTGCTCTGTTCAGGTAATCCGGCATGGCTGCATGCTGACAACAGATTCAGATATGTAACACGATCAGGCATCATCCCGGAATTTTCCATCTGTGTCAAAAGAGAGATAGCAGCATTGCCATCCCCATTGAGGCCATACCCGTATATCATTATACTCCAAGAGACAGCATCCTTGTCAAACAAACTGTCAAAGATTTCCTTAGCCATCAAAATGTCACCCCCTTTTGCATATAAATCAGTGAGAGCATTGGAAATGCTTGTTTCGTTGGAAAACCCATTCTTTGTCACAAATGCAAGTACAGAGTTCGCGATACAGAAGCTGGTTAACTGCATGCAGGCTGAAACCACACTCAGAACAGTTACATAATCTGCTTGCAATTCAGTTTGACATAATTCACGGAATAGAGTGAATGCTTTTTTCGGTTCTCTTGCCTCAACCAGTGCTGATAACATCACATTCCAGAGAGAGATGTCTAACTTATTCCCAGCTTCAAAGAGTAACTGGCATAACAGCACGTTGTCAAACCTAGAATACATCGATATCAGAGAAGTAACAATAGGAGGTTGCAGCACAGCTCCTGTTCTGATGGCATAAGAATGAACTGATTTTCCTTGCAATAACGTACAGCACGCAGGTAACACATTAAGCAAGGTTATGTAATTTGGTTTTTGACCATCATTCATCATTTCCTTGAACAAGAACAAGACCTGATTATGCAAGTTGTGAATTCGATAACCTGTAATCAGAGAATTCCAAGAAACCAAACACCTGACCGTCATTGTACTGAAAAGCAATGCAGCAGCATTCATGTTATCACAGTTGCAATACATGCTAATCAAGGCATTTGCTAATGTAACATCAGAAATGAACCCAAACTTAAGAGCATAAGCATGAAGAGACATCCCTTGTACCAAATTACTAGATCCACTGTAAGCAGGAAGTATACTGATAAGGCTAACAACATCCAGTTGCAAACCTTCTTGCTGCATGTCCAAGAGAAGACTCGCAGCAGTACGTATTTCTCCATTATGTACGCAACTGGATATCATAGTATTCCATGATATAGAATTTTTCTTGCCCATCCTAGCAAACAGCTTAAAGGAGTAGTGAAGCTGATCGCAATTTGAATAAAAAGCTAAGAGAAGATTTGAGACACTAAGATTTAAATCGAAACCTTTCCTTATGCTGACAGCATGCGCAGACTTCCCAAGGAGCAATGCCTGTAGCTCCGAACAGGCAGAAAGAACATTAATAATTGAAATCGAGTCGATCTCAACTCCTGCCAGTCCCATCTCTCCCACTGCATCCAGACTTGTTCGCAGCAGCCCTTGATGTACATATCCTGAAATGACTGAATTCCATACAAGGATGTTCTTGTTCGGTATCTGATGAAACAGATGTGTGGCGGACTCAGTATCTCCTAATTTGGCATACATAGTTATCAAAGCTGGTGCAACTGAAACCTGCTTATCGAGTCCATATTTACTCACACAACCATGAAGAGATTCACCAAGTGACAAACACTCCATCTTCTCACAGCATGAAATCACAGTCACAAAGGTGACAGTACTAGGCTGTAAATCATCACGAACCAAACGCAAAAACATTTCAAAAGCTGGTTCAGGCTTCTGGTTTTGTGCATAAGCACACATCATAGAGGTCCAAATGACCACATTTCCAACAACTGAATGATCAAACAACCTTTCAGCAGCATTTACATCCCCATTACTCGCATACATCGATATCAACGCAGGAGTCAACGATTCATTCCGATCAAACCCAGCTTTCACAGCATAACTATGCAAAGACCTACCCAAACTCGAAAACCCCAATCGAGTACAAACCGGAACAATGCAGGCCAAAGTTCCTACATTGGCCTTAACACTCTTCACCCATAAACCATAAAAAACATCAAAACCCTCATAATCAAACCCATTATAGCAATACCCTGAAATCAAAGCATTCCAAGATACCACATCCCACTCAGACATTCCATCAAACACCTTCTGTGCAACATCAACACGCCCGATTTTCGCGTAAAAATCAACAAGAGCAGTATTTACAACAACATTGCAATCATACCCAGTTCTCAAAACAGCACAATGAACCTTCCTTCCTAATCTTACATCACATAGAGCTGAACAAGCCTTAATCACATAAGGAAATGTGTAATTACCACTAGGACACCCACTAATTACGCAAGTTTTATACACAGAAATCACATCTTGGTGCAAACCCAGCTTAGAAAGTCGCTTAATTAACAAGTTTTGTAAAAGAAAGCTGCGATTTTTAGACCCAAAAAATGCAGATAAGGCTAATTCAGGTGTACCCACATCAAAACATTGCCTAATAAACTCAGAAATTACATGTTTATAATCTGTCAGTCCATTAATTATTAATTGGGATTTTAGGGGTTTTAAATCCTCGATTTTTTTTGCATAAATTAATTCTTGAATAAACATTTTGTTGTAAATTAGAAAAAGTTGCAAATTTTCTGAGTTGGGGTACACTTTTTTTTAGGTTCAAAATCATGTCAAACACTTCATATTTTGGCGAACTTTTTTCCCTCCATATATTTTTTTTTTTTTTTGAATATAAATGGCCATATATTTCATATTATTTGGGCTTTTGTTTTAGGAGCCCATATATTTGATTTTATTGGTTTGGATTTTGATGATGACTGATGAGGTTAAGCACAAGGTTATGTAAATCTTGATTTTTGTTTGTATCGTTCCGATTTTATCAGTGTTGAAGAGAGGCGGGATTAAAAAAAATGGTTAATTGTAGTGGTCGATTTTTGTGGTATGATACAAATAACCGAATACCATATATTTATTGTTGATGGCTTTTGATGATAGCGTTATATCAAATAGTGAGATCGATACAACTCGTATACAAGTAATACGGATTATGGTATATTGGCCGTTAGAATATGGCTTCGAGTAGTCTTAAAGTCAAAACGACAACCGAAAGGAAGATGGATAGATGCGCTAGGTGTGGTTGGCGGTGTGAGGTTTCGATCAGTTATACGTGAGTGAAACTTGAAAGAGATGCACTATTGCTCACTATCAATGTTTATCGTTAAACATTCTTGATAGATGCTAAGATTGATTAGTATCGATCATCTTAATCAAATTTGATTGCCTCAATTGAAAAGGATGTTCAAATGTAAGGTTAATTAGTTACTTTGATACTTCAATTACGCAAAGAGGGATGATCAACTAAATTATATATGGTAGTAATCGGGAAAATGACCCTCTAAATTAAACAAGATTGCAAAATAGTATTTAGAATTAATTAAAAGTGCTTCATTATACCATGAACGTGGTCAGTATTACGATGTTAATTACATTGTACTACATACAAGATGACCTGGTCGATAAGTCATGTCAGTTTCACGATGTTAGTTGTTTAGACTTCTCGATCACTTGAGTTCGTTTTTTACTATTTCATCTAGGTTCTTCGTTCTTTGAAGGTTACATATCGATTGCACGATCAATAGACAATCCCAATTGTGCCGACCTCTAAACGGTGTTGCTAAAATTGGAATGTTATACCATCAAGGGCACTATCCAACTATCTATATATAGTAAATCTACTGACTCTGTGTCCTTAATCCTTTTCATTAAGGAAAAAGAGCTTAAGTATTTCACATCAAGTGCACATGCCATTGCTACAATGCCCCATTGAGGATGATAATGATTTAGAAAAGTGCTGATATTTTTAGTTACTAGCCAGTTTTAATTAGTTTACGAAACGTTACATTTATTTTTAGCATAAATCTACTTTGCATATCGGTTTACGAAACTAATCATTTTAGCTTAGATTCTAGAGACGTACGTCCATTTGGCTTGGATCAAATACATCATGTCACAATGTTTAATTCGGACCATTTTATGTACATTTCGAGTCACAATGTTTAATTTGGACCATTTGATCTGAAAATTGAACGAACATAATTTTTACTTGTCAAAACTTCAGTGTACTTCAGCTCGACTCAGGCCGATATTCATATTAGTATCACGCCTTCAACCGTGATTTAACATCGGAAATTTAATTACATTGTAATTAACATCAATCATTAAGAGGTAATTTTCCGAAATTTGGCTGGCAATCCCCTTTCAGGTACCGGAAACGGGTCATATTGCACACCTCCCTGAGATCCCATCACAACTTCCCATCTGTATAAAACATTTTAGATTTATGTCAATTATTAGTTCCATATAATTTTGTGAAACTTTTATGTACACATACATACAAGTCTCTTTCAAATAGTATTATGACATTGATATGTACATGTGCATATATATGACTTGAAAAACTTGTTTATGGTTGCAAACTAGGCGGTACTCGCATTTTTATAGTACTTTCGATATGAACCACAAATCAATCAAATCAAGTAAACGGGGATGAAAATGAAGCAACTATATATCAAATTATCAGCACCACAAAATGAGGGTTCAAGTTATTGTTCCCTTTGAAAACAACATTTTTGTTAAGAAATTAAACAGCAACCATTCAGCATGGGATCGGAGTACGTACGACCTCACGAATAATAATTGTGTATATGTGGGCATGCATGCTCGTCTGATCACTAATTCACTATGCAATGTACTAGTACAAGTTATATATCGCCTTTTTGAATAACGGTTTAATTTCTCGTCTAATTGTCTCTACTAATTCACGTTTGGATGGAACTAGTTGATTAATTATGCAAGTTCGGGCTGTATATGCATTTCATTTTACTCGCTCTAATAATAAAAATGTGAGAACGATATAATTTTTAGATATGATATATAGATGTATATATAGTAGATCACATATAGAACATGTATACGTCTACCTGAAGTGAGTGACGAGATGATGAATGAAAATGAGGATGAGTAACTTTGCGAGTTCATTTCCTGGACATGCATGGCAGCCATAACCAAATGGCATGAATGTGTGGGGTTTTGTACCACCCTGCAGAAGAGAAACCATCTATTGATCTATTTTATGACCTCTTCCAAAATTTAAAGAAAAGAGGGAAAAAGAACAGTAGCATTAGAAACATTTCGACCAACTATTATATACTCCCTCCGATTTAAAAAAAGTTTCCTATTTTCTTTTACAGTTTTGAGTTGGCATGTTAGGAATTATTTATAAACCAAATGAAACTCCCGTTTGCCTTAAAATTAACTAGACTTGGTAGATTGCAATGTAAAATAAAATATTTACTAATTTTTGTAGTAAGGGAATAACGATCCATTTGGTCTAAACATAGCTTTTAACATGACACCTCAAAACTGCAAAAAGAAACAGGAAAATCTTTTTGAATCGGATGCCAGTATGGAGTTTGGGACTATGTGTATATATACCTCAAATCTCCCAGCATCAAATATTTGTGGATCTTCGAAAAACGCAGAATTATGGTGAATGCTTCGAAATAGAGGTAGTACCTTCCACCCTTTAGGAATTAGGTAACCTGCATTGCCAAGTACCACAAGGGTTAGCTTTATGAATATTCATTAATCAGGGAAGTTTTGCGCGCAACCGCTAAATTTAGGGTTTATAACCATTGATATATATGGAGTTATGTACATTATTCTATATATAGTACAATGACCCAAAATATATTGGATACATTTTAGTTTTTCTAAGTATATGTGGTCACGAATAATAAATTGAACGGATATATATTTACCACTGTATACGACATCCTCAGTCGCCTCTCTATAAGTGAACGATATAATGCTAGCCATCCTTAAGCTCTCCAATATAACCTGAAGTTGCACAACAAATTAAACCAAAACTTAATTAAGACTCTAGATATATTAACTAAATCGTTTAATGTAATTTTTACAGATTAGTAGTGGAAGAAGAAGAAAAACAATGCTTTAGTGAAAATATGAACCAAAATAAACTGATAATCTACTAACCCTATTTGTAAATTGCATCTCTCTGGTTTGTGACCAAGTCAATGGTTGCCTTCCATTGTCATTTGCTTCGAAAATTTTCTTCTGCTCCCTCTACATACATATATAGATTTTAAATTTAAGGTTAATTCAGGGTGTAAATTACATATACAAAATCAATCTTCATCAAACTAAATTAAATATAAGGTACGCTTCTAATTGCAAAAAAAACTACTTGTACATTGTTTTAAGACACTATAAATCCTTCTCATTCCTCTAAGTAAAACGTTGCATTCAATTTCCTCTTTTATTTCGTAACCTCTCAAAAGTCAAATAAATCGTCGGTAAATAGTAAACAGATAACGTTGGTACGATAAATTACCTGTATTTGACGAAGTAAATTGTCGTCATCGGTAATGTACTTCAAAATCCAAGTCAAGATACTAGCCGTAGTGTCTTGGGCAGCAAACAGAACACCAATGACGTTATCAATGATCTGATTTTCTGTCAAGGTTTTTCCATACTCATCTCTAAAGTTCAAGAGACATCCTAAGAGATCTCTAGTTGCCAATCTTCTTTCTCTCCTCTCGTTCATTATCTCTCTAATTAGTTCGTTTAATCTCTTCCGTGCCTGGATTAATTGATCATCCACGTACAAAATGTGACTTACATACATTAATTAAATTAAACGCGTGTATACAAAGAAAAAAACATATATACGACATTATTAGTAGACGCGTGACATTATTATTATTACGTACCTTGAAGGAATTGTAGTAAGAGGTACCAGGTACGAATGTTGGAAACGAATTGTATCCCTTGTCTAAAATGACGTAGTTCTCCTTGAGAACTTTCTTGTAGTAACCGTCCGACTCGCCAAAAATGGTGAGGACAGCGACATTGAAAGCAAACTGCGGATCAATCAGATCAAATTCAAAGTCATACAAAAGAAGAAAATTCAATAATCACTGTCTGTATACTATCAACCTCTTTAATCAACCAAAAACGTTTTGTCACAAATTTGAACGTAAAAACAAATTAAGTAACGATTATTTTAAATCTATGTGGCCCGTGAAATAAAGGGGTTGATCCAAGAAAAGAACATGCAATAAGCTATCAAGAATAGTTGCGGTTACATACGTACATGGTACGTATGTACTAGAAGAACATGTAATAAACTAATAATAAGCTATCAAATGAATATAGAAATGCTTTTTTTTCTGCGTATGTAGTACTACGTACATATGTCCAGGTACGATAGTTGAGTAGCTTTAATGACCATACCTTCTTTAAATGATGAAAGGTCTGGATTTCTCGACCGTCGTCGGCCCACGAATCCAAGGTAGCTTTGGCAATGGCTTCAATTTCCGGAACAAGGGGTTTAACGGCGTCAGGCGAAAGCGAAGATTGGACCAATTTCCGAATTTGAGCATGGCAAGAACCTTGTTGGAAGAAAATAGCAGTTTTGCCAATCAATTTCTCCTTGCTCTTTGGGTACGTTGGCTTAAACAATTTAGCCTTTGTCACTAAAACGTACTTTACGGCCTCCGGGCTGGCTAACATGATGCATGGACACCCTAATATGTGGGTCTTAAATATGTCTCCATTCCTATATTTTACCAAAAATTAAGCTTTAGTTCCACTTCCATTCTAAAAAAAACATACTACTACATACTCCGTATTTATCAGTATGATCGTCATATTTAGTAAGAGTGCGTGGTAGTAATTAATTAAGAAATGTTTATACTCCCTCCCCTACCCTATTATTTTTCGGCTTTGGAATTGTGACTCGTAAAAGTTTAGTGATTTGTCCTAGAGAAAGGGAGGGAGTATATATAATTGATCAATAAAAGAAACCAAATATTTATAAAATGAGACCTTTTTTGTCTATTGAGGAAGAAATCATGTGGATTTTGAGAAAAAAGTTGAAGAGTCTCTCCAATGTAAGGCCAGCCCAATGAACCAGGGGGAAGCTTTGCTCCATATTGACTTAATAATTTCCATTGCTTCAATTTCTTCACCAGTCCATATCCAATAATAATTGACACCGTTACCAAGATCACAGTGATCACACTGACAAACGTATTGAAATGAAGTGGGAAAATGACTCCGTTTTTGAAAGCCAGAAGAAAGTGAACCACAGAACCCCTAGACAAATTCACCATCTTTAATTTAATTTCTAGTTCACTTCCTTTTCCCTCTTTTAAAAAAAATGAACTAATATGAAATTTCAAATTTACGCTAATGTGCTACGTTACTTACTACTTTGGGTTGAGAAAATGGGGAAAGTGAAGGTTTTTATAGCAAAGGTGGACTCTCAGTGGGCTGTTGTCCGATGTGGCGGCCCACGTAAAGAGGGGGCTTCTGTATCCGGAAAGTTTTGTAGGACCAAGACACGTCTGCTGGGGCCAGTTAGCCAGCTGGGGGCTCGTGAGGTTCATGGGCCAGCCAATATGGCTAAGCTTAAGATCGGAATTTGCGTAGGAGACCGTCTTTTCGTAAAATTACAATAATATCACACTTCGAAACACTAAATATAGTGTGTGTAAGTTGTGTGATTAAAAAGACAAATCCTCAAATCTTGTTGTACCATACCATTGACAGGAACTCAAGCCTTTAAATGAATTGAAGCAACGGAATAAAGATTTGTTACATTCGATACTCGATCAATCCTACCAATGTCTCGTCTAGAGATGAACATTGTAGTTCTCAATTTGACTTTATTCAAAAGAATGCGACATAAAATGAGACATCGAAAAATCGTAATATCTACCTATAGTCCAACAGTCTTTAGTAAAAATACGGCTGTAACGCGGCCCAAAATGACATAGAGCCCAATTGGGTGCAGACGTCAGCATGGATTCAGCATCAGAAAGTTTCCAGAATAATGTGGTGGTGGGCCGACCACAATAGCGAAGGTGAGGTCGCACAAGATGTTTCGTACATTGGTCCTCGACCTTCTTTTTGATGATTGATCAACTCATAGTTTTCTTCATCCAACGGTAATCTGAGTTTTGCGATTGGTCGGTGTGATCATGCTGGATTCATCAAGAGATGCGGGGCCCTTCGATATCTCAGCTGCCCAATTTCGACGTCTCCAATAAGATTGTTTACCCGACTTTAGGGGTTTTTTTCAGGCGATTGTCACCATAAATTCAAGCTCACATTGTTGAATGATGTCTTGTACCTTCTCTTAATTCTAGTGATCAATACGTTTCTCAAAAAAAAAAAAAAAAAAAAAAATTATTATGATCAATATGCACCTTAAAAGGTACTAGTGGTTCACATTATTATTATAAGATCTGAACGTGAGACGTCGTTAATGTTGAAACTTTGATAGTGAATTTATTATTTTAATTATAAATCGAAGATTGGTGTTTGATTCGGTATAACTATTTTATATGCAAATTGATAGAGGTCTATAGTTTAGACACAATTAATTTGTTTAAAATGTAAAATTGAGATCGGAATAGTAAAATTAATTGTAGTAAAAAATTCAGGTAGTAAAATTAATTGTGTGAGTAGTAAAATTTTGATAGTGTAGTAAAATTATTACGGATTCTAGACATTTTTGCGTGTTTACACTTTAGACCTCTAGCATTGTCCTTTTTATATATCTTTAATTAACAAAGTTATATGCATAATTACATCCTCGGCATTAAAAACGTATGAAACACGAAATTAAAGGAGCATTTAGCACCAGTGCTGATCTGTTTTGAGTATTGAAAATCGCAGTTTTGCTTGCAATGAGCAAATTGTTTTTGAAGCCTAGTTTTTGGCATACATTTCAGTCTTATCTGAGTAGGTCCTATTTACCCATCAACATTCCCATAATTCGATCTGCTGTTTCTGGATCAAACATTCTCGGCAAATTAGTGCCAATGTCAATTTCAATGCTCTGCTTCTTAAACACGTTATCCCTCTTGTTCAACATCTTGTCGTTCCCCAAACACACAGACGTCTAACCAAATTCCCAAGACTTCTTTTGTGGCCGAGCTCACGGTACTTTTGAGAATTTCCTCCAACCTATCTGTTCCTCCTGATGTGGTTGTATCTAGTTGAATCAATGCAGCAGTAGGAGAGCATACACTACGGATGTATAGCGAGGGCGAAACATATGGTTTTACTTCTGGAATCGCGTACAGAAGTTGGCTTTGTTTTTGTAAACCTGTATCTTCGTAGTAGGTCTTGAGGTAGTCTGCGTGAAGGGCAAGCTCCCTTCGCGGTGGCAAATCGAGGACCATGATTAGAGACGTAGGGCTCCTCTGAATGATTTCTATTAATAGCATAGGGGCGTCAGTCGAGTCATTCATGTAAGACACCAGGCTTGTTATGTTTAAGGCTGCCCCAGTAGGTAGCTCACAGTGCAGCCAAGACCCTAATAGGAGGTCAATCTACAATGTTTAAATCAAATCGGAATTGTTAACGTGAACTAGAATAAACCGATGTATGTATAAGTTATTGTCAGACCGTCTCACACAAGAACTTGTATTTGTCGAGACAATAGAGTTGGATGATTTTGCCACAAAAAAAAAAAAAAAAAAAAAAAAAAAAAATTGTTAGGGAATCATGGGGGAGAAACATACGCAGCGGAATTTATCAGACACGATTCATGTTTCGTGTTTCTCATTGATTCATCAATTGTATATCGTATATATACTCGTACTAACTTAACCTCCAAAGTATAAATTTACCATACAATACCATATTAACAATATTAACATATGCACGATATCACCGTAACTTCGTATGGTAATATTGCTGAACGTATTACTCCATAATATCTCTCGATATTATCTCTAAAATGGAAAGAAAACTTCACATTGAAGATTTAGGAGTAAAGATGTAGACTTACCGGAGAGGAAGGGGACCCAAAGCGAAGCAACAAAGAACCATGTGCTGTACCAGTTTGGTTTCGGAAGTATTGAACTTCCTGTGGGAGGGTGCAGGGTAGTAGCTTGGACTCGAGACGGCTCTCCACCGTTGATACTAAATCAACCATTAGTTCTTTGATTGGATCTGAGACGTAAGGAAAATCTTTGAATTCAGGCCGTTGATCATTCTGCTGGACCATTTGAGGAACTGATAGTGCTGGAACACATGGTTGTAGAGAAGGAAATCTCAATGTACTATGTTGTTTGGGGACAAAAAAATGAGAGAAATGGGATGGAATGTGGAAGGATAAGGGGGATTGTAAGACTCCATGAATATAAGCCATTTGTTTTTTACAAGTTTGTTGTGTAATGATTACGCCTCATCATGTTTTGCCTTCTCTTGTACCATTTTCAGTTCACGTTGTTATCACCATGTGGCCATGTATTTGGTGGGTTATACTTCACTTGTCGTACTCTGTCCTACATTGTCTCGTTCACGTTATACTATAACCCAACTTGACGAGTTTGGGTCTATTATTAGTGACCGATTAGCGACTCCATGACGTACATAATATTTAGCATAATAGCAGTTTTAATTTACTTACATGTACTGTATTGAAGCTAAATTCTTAGCATGCATACAATCTTTCTCGTTACGCTGGTTACAATTTGAGTCCTCATCAAATATATCGTGAGCTATGTGCCCTTGAACACCCCCATAATTCGGTCTGCTGTTTCTTGATCAAACATCTTTGCGAAATTGGTGCTAATGTCAATTTCAATGCTCTTCTGCTTAACCATAGCATCCCTCTTGTTCAAGTGAACTCGGTCCTGATCATCTACGACATCTTGCCTTTCCCCAAACACACAGACGTCTAACCAAATTCCCAAGACTTCTTTTGTGGCCGAGGTCACGGTACTTTTGAGAATTTCCTCCATTCTTCCTGCTCCTCCTGTTGTGGTTGTATCAACTCGAATCAGACCAGCAGTAGGAGACCATACACTGCGGATATATTGCGAGGGCGAAACATATGGCTGAACCTCCGGGATTGAGTACAGGAGCTGCCTTTGTTTCTCCAATGCAGTATCTTCATAGTACGTCTTGAGGTAGTCTGCGTGAAGGGCAAGGTCCCTTCGCGGAGGCAAATCGAGGGCTATGATTACAGATGTTGGGCTGCTCTGAATAAATTCTATCAGTAGCAGAGGAGCATAAGTTGTGTTATTCATATAACAAATCAAGGTTGTTATGTCTAAGGCTCCCCCTGTTGGTAGCCCACAATGCACCGAAGATCCAACTAAGAGGTCAATCTACAAAGTTCACAAATCAAATTTGGAGCGTTAATAATACACTTAATAGGGATTGTGAACCCTAACTAGTTTTATATAACCCAAATTCTACTGTGCGTGAGACGGTCTCATACGATGAGATCTCTCACGCATTTTAAAAGTAACTATTACTTTTCAAATCCAACCTATTTAAAAAGTAACATGCTAATTGATCAAAGTGATCATACGATAAGACAGTATCATCGTAAAATTATCGTTTATATAATAGCTCAATAAATAATTGATTGGAGTTAGACTTGTCAAAAGCCGACCCGATATCCCGCTATCTCTATTTAGTAAACATGACATGTATTGACCCGAACTTGTTTTGAGCCGTTTTCCAAGTCAAACTCGACTCGCATTTTTCGAGATGTCACACACATTGTCCCGAAATATGTTTGGAGGTGTATTTTTCGGTGAAAACGGACTTAACTCGGCCCATTGACCCATGATTAAGACTGAATTAGGAGAAAGTTAATAAAATTTAGGCCCAAAAAATGCATTAATATGGACGACTAAAATTTATTTCAATGTTCGAAAAACACAGGAAAAAAGGCGCAAGGGTGTATTATAGTTAATAAAGACCTTAATCCAACCCGAGCATTTTTCGATTCACGTATTAGCCTTACCTGTTTGACTGGTCTAATTGGAGGTGTAATTTATAAGACTTATGAATAAGTTATTGTCACACCGTCTCACACGATAACTTGGATAAGTTAGAATAATCAGGCGAGTTGTGTACAGTATAAAAGTGAACACAAAATCTTATAAAAGACGGTCTCTCGACAAATTATTTAGAAACCATTATATTGTGTTACAAGGTGAACCTTCTTACATTGCTTGTAACCTAATAATCGTATTAATTTACTATTATATATCACGCTATCTATGGTTTTTAAAGATCTTATCAGGAAAAATTACCTTAAATTTATAAAGTAACTCGTATACAAATAAAAAATGAAGTGTTAAGGTCCTTAACTAAAAAGATTAACAAAAATAATATAATAGTCACTAATTATTAAAAACGGGTCACGATATGAACAATAGGGTTAGTTTATAAATAAGTTATTGATAGACGGTCTCTCACAAAACCCGCGGAAAAGCAAAAATGCAAATGACAACAATGACACTACAACAAGATTCAGTAGTAGATGTTACATTACCGGAGATGGAGGGATACCAGAGCGAAGGAACAAAGAACCATGAGATGTACCACTTTGGTTTTGAAAGTACTGAACTTCCTGTGGCAGGGTGCATTGTTGTAGCTGGGACTCTAGACGGCTCTCCACAGTTGACACCAAATCAACCATCAAATCTTTGATTGGAGCTGATAAGTACGGAAATTCCTTAAATCTCGGCCGTTGATCAACAAAATGCAGGTCCATTTGGACAGCTGATGATGCTGCACAAGACTGAAGAGGAGGAAATCTCAATGTAGTATGTTGTTTTGGACGAGAAAAATGGCAAATTTGTGAAGGGAAGTTGAAGGCAGAGAAGGGAAGTTGGGGGAGTGAGTGAGCCATTGATTTACAACTTTGTAGTGTAATAATGAAGCCTTATGTTTGGTTTTATGGATCTTATATTCTAGTAATGTGCAATACTTCACTTGTACATTTGTACTTGTACGTGAGTTGTACCCAACTTTTTACAAGGTCTACACTTCACGTGTTTTATATAATTTTTATTAAATTGCCTCAGTTCGACAACGACAAAAGTAATTTCGTAAACGTTTTATGTGAGACGAGTTTGAGTCTTAAGTCTAAACCACCCTCCAGAGCTTGCGATTGCTCATATGAGAATATCTAGAATAAGCATTTTTGCATGTGGTGATCTAATTACACTACAAAAGCTAAGTTCATAGGCATGCATAAAAAGTACGTCCTTATATTACTCTGCCCCATCTTCGTACTTCTCATGCTGGAAATGACCAAAGATTTACCGCCGGCTTTGGTACAAAGGAATTGGAAGGAAAAGAAATGGAAAGGAAATTACTTTTTTTTTTTTTTCATTTTCCGGTATTTGGTAGATGGGAAGTGGAAGGAAAAGAAAGAAAATGGAAGGAAAAACTTATTTATTTTTTTGGAGTAAAAAATAAAATAAGATAAAATAGAAAAGGCTGTAAAAATGCAAATTACCCACTTTACCCCGAAATTTCATTTTCCTCCAGTAATAAAAAAAGGGTATCATTATATTTTATTCAATTTAAGATCCAATTCCCGTCATTTCTTTCTATCAAACCAAACATTATTGGAATTACTAATTTTCATTCCTTCCACTTCCTTTCTTTTTCTTTCCCTTCCTTTTCTTTCTTTTCCTTTCCTTCCGTTTCCTTCCTACCAAAGAGGCTGTTAGTTCGTTTTTACTCCCTCCGTCTCATCTCAAACGCCCCATATTTCATTTCGGGACGTCACACCTCAAACACCCCATCTATTTTGGGACATATTTCTCTCTCCTACTTGTATTAAATTATCACATTCTCTCTCCTCCATTTTTAAAATATTACCTCACTCAACTTACTATATCAATTTTTCTTATTCCACTACAAAAACACCTTGGGGGCGTTTGAACTGGGACGGAGGGAATAGTTTTTTTTTAAACTTTTTAATAGGCTTTTTATGCTTTAGGTCATGTGCGATTCAACTTATTTAACAGTGTTTTAGATCAGATTTATTCAAATCAATTCAGGTCAGTTTTATTCAAATCAAATCAGATTAGAATTATCCAAATAACAATCAATGAATCTAGTCTATTTCTTGTTATTAATTCGTCTAATTGCAGTTATTTTATCAATTAATTCAGATCAGATCAGATCAAATCAAATCAAATCAAGTTTATTCAAATCAAATCAAATCAGTTCAGTTCAAATCAAATCAGATCAGAAAAATGCAGTCCAATCGCACAGGGCCTTAGTGTATACGAAATAAAGAAATATTGATATAGTAAGTTGAGTGGGGTAATATTAGGAGAAAGGGGGAGAGACAATGTGAGGATTAACAAAAATAGAAGAGATAATGTGAAAGATGATGTGATAATTTAATAAAAGTAGGAGAGAAAAGAGGGGTGTTTGAGCTGGGACGTCCCAAATGGAATATATATGGGGCGTTTAAATCCATCCCCAAACAACTCAAGATCTCAAGAATCCCTCGTTCAAAGCTACTGCAATCAGCGATATCATAGAAGGTATTCGTTCAGGCCAGGTGAGATATCTTTATTTTCACAACCTTAGTTTCTCTAGGGTGTAATTTTGTTTGTCTGTCTAATCTATACGCTAAAATGTTCAGCATTCGGCGGTGTAGATGCAGCTTTTATCTACGTATGAATAAAATCTGCCTTTCAAAACAAAAAAAAGTTAGCCATACATCTGATCAGTTTCACTACTGTTCTGTTATTTCGATCTTTCTTCGTACACTAATTACAGCCAAAAGCCTGTATATATTTCAACACTCGGCAAAGTGAGCAAGCTGACTGCATATACTCCCTCTCCCTCTATTTCTTTTGATTCTTTACGTTTGGTTTGAATCTGTGAGAGGTATTCAAACTAAACGTAAAGAATCAAAAGAAATGGAGGGAGTGTGTAGAATTCGGAGTATTTGAGTTCTTCATGGTGAGGCTAAGTACCCTTCAACGCCCCAATAATTCTGTCTGCGATTTCTTGATCAAACATCCTAGGCAAATTGATGCCAATGTCGATTTCAATGCTCGTTTTCTTAACCATGGCATCCCTTTTGTTCAAATAAACTCTATCAGCTTCTCCGATTTCCTGTCGTTCTCTACACAAACACAAGTCCAACCAAATTCCCAAGACTTCTTTTGTAGCCGTGCTCACAATACCCTTAACAATCTCCTCCATTCTTCCTGCTCCTCCTGTTGAACTTGTATCTACTCGAATCAGACCAGGAGTTGGAGAGCATATGCTACGGATATAAAGCGCGGGCGAAACGTATGGCTGAACTTCAGGGACTGAGTACAGGAGCTGCCTTTGCTTCTCTAGTGATGTTTGTTCGTAGTAGGTCTTGAGGTAGTCTTGATGAAGAACAAGGTCCTTTCGCGGTGGCAAATCAAGTACTATGACTAGAGATGTAGGGCTGCTCTGGATGATCTCGAACAGTAAGAGTGGCGTATCAGTCAAGTCATTCATGTAAGACGCCAAGGTTGTTATGTTTATGGCTGCCCCAGTTGGTAGTTCACAGTGCAGCCAGGAACCAAATATGAGGTCAATCTGCAATTGTTTTGAGTATAAATGTGTGTAAGAAGGCTTACAAAGTTCACAAATCCGGTCAATTTTGATTTTATTTGTTAACGTCTGGTTTGAATTAATCTCACCCATTCAGTATTCATGGGCTAATAATAGTAGCCCGCTCTTAAATAGCTAAATACCAGCGATGAGGTTCAATCCTAAAACTAATTGGCAACAGGCGGACACTTTCAACATAGGTCGTTATGGAGAGACCAAATTATCGATTCTAGGGCAATTATAGATAAGACGGTTTTACAATAAGTTATAGTGAGGTACACTACCATAATGTAACTTTTGAATCGCGGTAAAATTGTGAAACTACAACAAAAAAAAAAAATTAGCAGTAAAAAAGTAGAATTACCGGAGAGGAAGGTGTGCCAGAGCGAAGGAACAAAGAACCATGAGATGTACCACTTTGGTTCTCAAAATATTGGACATCCTGTGGGAGGGTGCAGGGTAGTAGCTGGGACTCTAGACGGCTCTCCACCGTTGATACCAAATCTACCATCAGATCCTTGATTGGAGCGGACACGTACGGGAAATCCATGAATCTGGGCCGTTGATCATCTTGCTGGTCCATTTGGGAAGATGATGATGCCACACAAGATCGGAGAGAAGGAAATCTCAAGGTAGCTTGTTTGAGAAGAGAGAATTGGCAAATTTGTGAAGGAGAGTGGAAGGCAGAGAAGGAGAGATGGGAGAGTATGTGAGCCATTCAGATTGAGGTGTACAAATTCGCATTATTGAGCAAGGACAGTAGTTTGCTTTTGTGGAACTTTGTTGTTGGAGTGTTCCACTTGAACTTTGTTCGATTTGTTGGAGTGTTGCACTTGACTTTGTTAGACTAAAAGGGGTAATGATTATGTCACGTTACGAATTCACTGATCTATGTTTTCTTGCGTCGATTGAGTGAGTCATCATAAACCTGCACGTTTTTGTGACTTATCAAACACAAGAGAGCGTGTACTAGTGGATTCATGCCTATGCTGTAACGTTATGGCTACCCCTAGAAAGACTACTACGTAGTATTTTGGTGGGCTGCACTTCCTTCACATATCCTCGTTATACTCACAAAAACAGTTCCGTAAGATTATTCTCCTGCCAATGACAAGTTGTCGACATATGAGTGGTGTTAATTGAGCGAGTCTTGTATGTACTCTCCTCCGTTTCTTTTAATTGTTTGTTTGAAAGAACCAATGGAAGTCGAGTTTGATTGTATATGGAACGAATTAACACAGTTGATGATAGTACAACTTAATGAAGCAATACAAATTTCTTACAACTTCCATGAACCAAATTCTATGTACAATAGAACAAACACAAGACAAACTTTATTGCAATATTACTAAGGACAACTAAATATATACTAGTATATGGCCCGTTTTCATTTTTCAACGGGTCCTCATGATCTTCCGACCACAATCTGGACCATTTAAGCCCAAATTATGATTATGGTTATTATTGTTGTTGATATTGTCCACTTGAATATCACCACACCTACCTCTTTTACTTCCACTACCAATTCCATCTACCTCTTTCAACCAAACCCCAAACAATTTCAAACCTTCTTCCTCAATCTTCTTCCTCTCATTCACACCTTCATCACTACCCTCCTCATCTTCGTTGTCGTCGTCGTCATCATTATTATCGTAATCACTATCATTAACAACTAATCCCTCATTACGGGCCCCAGGCGCACCCTCATTAGATCCAGGCCCTAGGATCTGACTAATTTGACCAGGTCCCACATTCAGGTGCCTTGTCAAAAATGTCATCAGCTCATTGCATTGTTTCTTAGTTTGAGCAAGCTCTGAGCTCAGCATCTCATTGTCTCGCCTAAGCTTCTCATTCTCTCCTGATAAGTCCGCCACCTCGACCACCGTGCCCGGCGAGGAAGTGGACGTGGAGCCCGCTTCGTCGCCTGAGACTGACTGGGACTGGTTATTGGGTTTTCCGGTAGGCAATGCCGTCGTTTTACGGCGGCGGATTGCGGACAGGAGGGGCATTTCACCTCTCTTGAAGTTGTCATTTGCAAATTCCCATTTGTCTGGCACTATTTTGCGGAATCCCTGATTATATAATACCTCAACATTAGATATGGTAGCTCATCATACAATATATCACATACTAGTATACTATATGCATGCAAACCAACAATTTCAGAGTCAATATTTTGGAAATCTAAGAAGCAACAATCTAAATTTAATACAATTGTAACGTACAAGAGCAAAAGAAACATTGAAACTACGAGTACAATACTATAATATAGAGGATCAAGGTTGCCCTAGTGGTTAGTAACTCAACATGCCTGAGGGTTGTCCTGCGTTCAAATCCTAATACCCCCACCCCCGCAGCTATTCTGCTCCTTTGTACCAAAAAAAAAAAAATATACTATAATACGGAGTATAAGAAGACGAAAGAAATGTCCATGGATAAAAAGACTTTCCACTGATGACCGATTGGATGTTCATACCGTGACTTGAATGCTCAAACATTCAACTTGGTTCACTACGAATTCATAATACAGAAATTAAACGATGTAATCTGTTTATAAAAAAAAAAAGGGTTTTAGGCCAATACTAACACGAAACGTCCAACTAACGACTTCTCTGATCACGTGTTTAATTAGTCTAATGCCATGATCTAAGAAGGTTCTGGTGCAAATGTGAATACATAGACAAAGATTGGTAGACCAAACATTAAAAAATATTCTTGGTTTTTTTTTTTGTCAAGCTTGGATTTCAACGTTGAAGTTCTGTTCAAGTTGGCGCAGTCAAGGTGGAAAAAACAGAGAAATGGAATTACAAGCACATCAAAGAAACCTTGCGAAACTAGTGACTTTGCAAAAATGGTCAACTCTAAACAGGTAACATTTACTACTTCAGTTTGAACATCAAAAAATGAAACTCGACACGACTTGACTCCAAGACATAGCCCAATACCTCCAAAAGGCTCTAGTCAATAGCGATACAAAATGGGTTTTAGATGGTTTCTCAAATCGGGGCAAGAATCGTATCAACTGACTACTACTCCATACTCATATCAAAGCATCAAATCTAATGAGTCATTTTGTCTTATTCTATCGATATTAGCAGAGTTTTATCGATTCTAATTTTTAAAAGTTTCAATAGTTAACTTGAACCGAGATTAGTGTCGAAGGATATAGAGGCCTCCACAAGATAAGTTTAAAAGTTTAGTTCTAAACTTTATCTTGTGAGAAGTTACAATTTCAACGAAGTTTACCTATGCTTAAATTTTGACGAAACCAATTTTGACATTTTGCGTTTCCTAAGAAAAAGAGACGTAGAGTTATGACTACTATCAAATTACCTACCCACATCATCAATTGGTCAAAGAATTGAATTAAGTTTTTGACCTAGCAATTAAGATGAAGATAATACGTACCAATTTAAATCTCGATTAAGATAATAATATGCTTCAATTTGAATCTCTATCCACTCTAGTCATTATGTACCAAATCCGGTAAAAAAACAAAAAAAGTTAATTCATGTGGTACTCTGTGTTTTGATTTGCACGTGGTACCCACTGTTTACAAAGTTTGTACCAAATATCCTCAAAATTTGATTGTTTTATATGGTACTCTTACCTTTAAAATTCGTTTAATGTCGTTTAAAAGCTGATTTCAATGGAGAAGGAAAAAATGGTAGTTATGTGTGTTTTTTATTGGTGGAAATGACGGTGGTGGTCGAAAAAGATGTATATGTTGGGTAGGTGGTGGGGAAGAGAGAATATGGTGATGAGGGGAAGATAGAGATTCTGATGAAGGAGAAAATCAAAGTTTTTTTTCCCAATTAACGGGTTTAACAGAATTTTAAAGGTAAGGGTATCAAATACCAACACTCAAATCTTGAAGGTATTTGTTACAACAATGGGCAGTTGGGCACCATGTGTAAATCGAAAAAACGCGAGGGTATCATGTGAATTAACAAAAAAAACACCTTACCTCCCTCCTCCCAAAAGAAGAAACGTTTTACTAAGGGCCTGTTTGGTATCGTTTTCTGTTTTTCAGTATTTTGTTTGTTTGAAAACCAAAGTCCCGTTTTTGAAAACCAGTGGTTTTTAGTTGTCAGATTTCATCTTCAATATGACTATTATAGAAACAAACAATTTAAAGTTAATTTTTTAACTTTTTACGGAAAAAAAAAAAAAAAAAACTGAAAACGCAAGTGATACCTAACGGACCCTAAACTTTTACCTCCATATATTATTAACTTCCCTCAAATGTAACGTTTTACTAACTCCTACCCCCATGGATATTCGTTTTTTGGTGCATAGAGGCTAAAACAACTAATGTGGGGATTTGAACATTCGAACCCGAGCCGATTTCAGTCAGAACCTATACCTATACCTTAGTCCTCTCAATTTCGGTTCAGTAACACTAATAGCAATCAACATAAATCGAGCTAATTTATTCACCGTGAGTAACTCTTGTCAAATTGGTGACATCCATTGACCTCAATAATCCAAGTCAATTCCATAGCAAACCAACATGTTGAATAAAAGTCGTAACTTGCAACTTAATCAATTAAATCCCATTGAATTAAAATACTAAAAAAAAAAGTAAACAGCGAAAAAAATCCCCCAACACCCACACATGCACATTTATATACTTTCCAGATTCTAGATTACCAAAATTTGACATTGAATCATTCACAGAACCATAACGATACTCAATTTCGATACCGACCCCACAAAAATGCACGGAAAAGTCGATAAAAGGATGGTATCGAAATTGAGTACCGTATGAGAGCGCGGAAAGTGGGACTGAAATAATAGAATTGACTTACGTAAGTATTAAGCTGGCGGACAAAACTGGAGAAATTGTTGTGCTTGAAATATTTGGGAAGCAAATCTTTAGCAAATTCCGCAGTTTTCCAAACAACAAACGTCGTACCATTTTCGCCCCATGAAATCACATCATCTGTCACAGAATCATCCACCAACTGATACGTCTTCGTTAAGAATGGCGCTGGTACTGACCTCTGCCCCATCTCAAATCCCCTTAATTATAATTAACCCCCCTTAATCACTCCTTAATTATCCTATTCTAATCAGTAAATAATCACTACACTTTTGCTAAAAAAAAAAAAGATGAAAAAATGGGTTGTTTTTTTTTTTTCTTGAAAATGAGGATGATTAATTATCTAAGAACTAAAGAGCAAAAGGGCAGTTAAAAATTCCCATCCCCAGCAGTAAAACCCAGAAAGAAAAGATCCAGGGTACATGATTTTTTTTGTTAATCAGGGTAATTAATATTTTTGGGTGTTTTTTTTCTTTTCTAGATGAAGAACAATGAAGATTCTTGAGTTAATAAGAACATAATAATACATGCATGATCTTACAAGATTTTTTTTTTTTTTTTTTTCTTAAGAAAGAATGGAAATTTAATGGGATATGAAGATTTTATTATAAGGTGGGGAGGTGGTACGTTAGACTATATATATATATAAACAAATGTGGACGAAATGGAGAAGAAATCAAAAGTGAGAAAAAAAAATGTAGAGAAAATGATGTGAGTGTTGTGAGTTGGGTGTTCTAGAAAGGTTGAGAAACTTGGCTTTTTTTTTTCTTTTTTTTTTTAATGGGAGAAAAATTGCAAGTGTCCACTTTCTTCTGCTTTGAAAATGTTATGTTATAGAGTAGCTTGATGGTGACAACAATAATTATTTAGTATTATGAGATTTTGTTTTTTTTATTATTTGGTATGGCAATCCAAATTAGAAAGGGGGATTTTATTGATCACTGAAAATGTAGAACATACATTCATACTAAATAAAAACAAATTTAGTGTACTCCAAAATAGTAGTCTTGGACTCTACGTGAGTACGTGCATCGTTGGATAAGGCAGTTATTTGTTGTTATTGATGCTCCTAGGAATAGTAGGAACAGAGGAGCTTACATGAGTCTAAGACCCGGTCTATGTATCACTCGTGGTTTAGTAATCGCGATAGCAGATGTTGGACTGGTTATATTTTATCCGTTTCGGATTTTATTTCTAGAATGGAAGAAATAAACACTTTGTAGGATTCAAATGTGGAATATGACTTAGAAGTATTTTATTGTAAGTGTGAATGTGCGATGTGATGTCTTCAATGGTTATAGTATTATACTAGTGTGAATATATTGGGAAATAAAGTCATTTCTCGTGCAAAAACTTCTAACCAAATTTAGTCAAAATTAATAATATTGACGTATCCAGTGTATTAAAAATACGGAGTCTTAAGATAACAGCAGTACGTGTTGAGCTTGGATCTGATGTGTCTTTTGTGTAAAGTAGTAATTGAAACTTATTAGAAGCATAATAGACAAAAAGAGAAAATTGATAGTCAAATTTACAAAAAAAAAAAAAAAAATATGTTAAAGTATTCGTGAAGTCAATATGAAATATTTTCATGAAAGATAATGTATCGCTATTAATATTAGGCGGGATATACAATCTAAATCTAAATGATGTTGCATTCTTAAATCGAGCAATCAAATAACCAGTAATCCCCTTGTTTATGCATTAAGAAAAGTCTTGCTTAGTCTTTTAACATGAGACTAGCTAGCTCACTCACGCATGTCACAGCATAATATAACAATTATTAATCGGTAAAGTTTGCACAAAACAATAAGAGAGTCGAGTAAGTCGAGTACATTTTTTTCAATTCTTCACACTTTCCGCCTAGATTACAATCACAAAGATAATGAGTAGTACTCGTTAACTCGTACGTTAGTACAAGTATATTGTAAACAGGGGTAGACAACTTGATTGTTACAATATACGAGTTATTTAGACAAGTGATGAGTCGTGTATAAATATTGACGACGGCAGCTAGCATAGTCATATAATTTCATGTTAAAATAAAAGTTCAACATAGCCCACCTAACCCATTCCTGCTACGAAATGGTAGTGGTGGGTGGTCCATGATCATCAAATGGCGCTTTCCTGATGTTGTTGTAACATACTAGTATACACTTTATTTGTAATTAACAAGTTTCAGATTTGGCACTTCTATTTAAACCTTCTTTCGGCTTCCATTGTGACTCATTTTGTCTCAACTTTCGCCTTTTTAATCATGCTTTCATGGACTCACGTAGCCGCATGGTCTGGTCTGTCAAGTGATAAACCTTACACGATCAGTTTAACAGAAAGCTTCATATAGTCCATTTCCTTAGTGCCATACTACGTGGCAGAATTTGATTAGTATTTAGCAATACACTTTTTGCTATTTTCAAATTCTTTTATATGCGTGATTTGAATATGAAAAATAAGAGATTCGAATGTAATGGAACGATTATTTATCAGATACCCTCTATCTTATTTGAGCAAAGTGTTAGGTGGATAGACTAATAATTAGTTTTGAAAAGGGGGCTCAGTTGCTACATGCACCAAGCCATAATATGTGATTAGTTCATAAAGTCCCAAACGCATATGATCATGTATATAAAGTGGTTTTGTAGAATATTTTCAACACGTAAATAAAGTTTTTAAAAAAAAAAATTCTAAGAGCGGGGAGTTGCATGCACCTGGCGAACTTAGTAGTGTTTAGGCCACTTGAATATCTATAGGTTTATCCTTATAATGACAAAAAAAAGGTCGAGTATGAGTATTATCGTCGCTCTACTGCTTATATTCCAGATTCAGTGAATACAATGTTCTTGATGTTGAAAACTCCTGACAATTTGAAGTCTGTTTCAATAATTATCAGACACAGCAAATCAGAGATCGAAGAGGCTATTGTACATTTGTTCTAGTATGTTGGCTAGTGGTTAGTTGGAGAATGGAACGTTAAAGTCTACTCTAAGACAAGCTAATTGTCCACATTTGGCTAAGCCTTCAATTTGTGGGAATTGTCAAGATTCTTCACATGCTTTTTCTATATTTTCTTTGTCATCACACTCACACCAGTCTCCGTGTCCATGTAAAGCAAAACACACAAAAAAAAAAAAGGAAAAAAAAGGATATATTTATAAAATTGGGATAAGATCACTACTAAAAATATATTTTAACTTTTAAATCATTATTTGTTATCTCCACACTTTTATTGTAAGAAACTACGATAATTATCATGGCCCATAGCGACAATATTACAAGAGCAGTTCTTTGTTTTTTTTTTTTTTTTAAAGGTAAGTGAAGAAAGGCACTAGGGTCCCCTACTGTCAGGGGAGAACTTGCTAACCCTAAGTGTCGAAGAGCAGTTCTTTGTTTATTTCACTTCGACATTTGATTTTTATATACAATGCGAAAATTAACGACATAAATAAACAAGGAGGAGTTGCGTGTATCCACAACATAGTTAAAAGAGCTAGTACCACATAAACCAACCAACGACTTTGTGCCCCCTTATTATGGAGGAAATACAAAGTCGATTTATCCTATAAAAGCCATAGATGTTTGGTGTGAGTTAACTTTGGTAGAATTGACACCAACCAAAATCTCTAAACCAAAAGCCCATACAAATCTGTATGTGAGATTTTAACGCCGGATAGGGACAAATCGGTAAAGGCCAGAGATTAATTATGAATACTTTGACATGCTTTTAAAATCGTTGAACGTTGATACCACTTTGTTTTAAGAAACATGCAGATGATTCGACTATTTGGTCTTTTTCTACTTTAGTTACCACGAGGAAGATGTGCATTTAGCCATTTAGGCCGTCTTCGTCTTCTACACACTCTTCTGCATCGACTTTGAATCAGGAAGTCTAACTCATCAGGGCAATCGGACTCAACAGTCTATGCATTCAAGAATCGTTGTATGTACATATGCATTCGTCGACATAACAAAACACTAACAGTCTAACAGTCTAAAACCTTTCCTTCTTCGTGATTGATATCAAATTGTTAATGTTTAATTTAAATATGTTAGAGAAGTGTGCGCTAAACTTTTATCAACAACTTAGGGGAATGATTGAAACTCTGTTATATGAGTAAGTTATAAGCCAAATGCATAAGAGACCTTAGATTTGGGAGGTGTTAAAGCTTTAAATCATTCTCAAAAACCCCAGTTGAAAGAGAACAGTTTTGCCAAAATTGTTTTTAAACATGTTTCAGAACAATTTTGTTTTAAAACCTTTCTTAAAGGTTATTAGAACGGGTTGAACCGTTCTCTCACCCTTTAAGTACAACATCCTAGAGAACAGTTCTATAACTACTCTGATCTCCTTAGCTAAAACCGACCCGTTCTTATTAGCCAAATCTGACCTAGTATATGTTATGCACCACTTATAATGCTCATTATGACCCATGAAACGAACATTCTAAATGTAACAAAATCATTTTTCTCAATAAACTCAATCTTCCGATATGTCTTAACACGTGACAACTATCAAGTCTATGTCCCTCTCTATTTCGTTTGATTCTTTACATTTCAGAATCTCTATAAAAGAATGGAAGGACTATATAAGATCTGATCAGACCTTACAAAATCAACTAATTGTCTTACACTAATGAACATTTGTGCTAATTTGCCATTTATAAGGCTTAGATTTATAGGTACGGTATAGGCCACCTAAGCGTACCGGGCTACTAGCCCAGCCCATGTTCATTATTGGGCCTCATTTTTCTAAGTTTGTTTGCAAAGAAGCCGGCCCATCAAGCGATCAGGCTATCGGCGAACATTGAAAAAGATCAATTTCAGACTTTACAGATATACCTCGCACACACATATTGATACTGTATCATGTCAGTTTTGTGTATGAAGTCATGTTATTAAGCAATGCGATATGTTTCGAGTATTAATGAATTATCTTTGATGCGCGTGAGTTGGACGCGCAAATTATACCTGATAAACGCCCAGGCATGTAATTTGTGCTCCTGAGTGTGTTAGTGTTGCTCATCGAAATTATTTTAGTTGCTCATCATATTAGCACAAAGACTCTACATACTCCTGAGGTACAGTAAAAAGATTGTCAAGCCTATCCACATTGACATTACCAAAGATTCCGATAGCAAGTATTATCTCCGATCTAGATGATACTACAACTTCATTTGGCATCAATCATTTCGAGATCACAACGATGGTATATCAGCAAAAATCACTCTATTACGATATTGCCTACTATATCATTGTTAAATTGTCACATCAACGTATACAGAAACATCATATTATACCACGTCTAGATAGAAAGGAATAATATGGTACTCATGAGCAAGTAATATGGTCTGTTGACTCAGTTTTCCACCAGGCCTTAAATTAGTATGGTGGGTGCGAGCATGAAGACACAGATTTTCCACATTCAGACAGTGATCTATGAAATGCGATGCCAACTAAAAAACGAACCCATTGGATAGTGAGTATAGAATACGCCATGTACATTGGCATGCTGAGGCGACGGAACACACAGCATATTTCACATCTCTAAGTTGTGTAAAGAAATGCCCTTTACATAGTAAGAAACCTAGCTGTATCTTTGAAAATCAATCCACCAGCTACATCTCCTTTTCTTCCCTACTATTCTCTACCCTTTTCCTCCTCCAATTCTCAAGAGGGTGTCAGATTTTTTCTCGAGTTTATATTAGTCAATTTCAAACCATTTTGGAATAATTGAGAAAACGCACGTTTTCTTCACATTAACAACTATGGAGGAGTAACTAAGTAATGTTGCTCAATGTTAGAAACCAACTGAACCAAAAGTCTAGACTGATAGTTAGGGCCCAAACAATGACTTTAAATTTTAACACGCCCCCTCACGTGAATGCCCTTTGGGCATGAAACGTGGACTATCTTACTAAACCACAGACGACGACTTTTGTGCTTGATGTGCACTTGATTGAGGAGGGGATACGAGGATTTGAACTTGAGACCTCAGGATCGCTGAGACTCTGATACCATGTTAGAAACCAACTGAACCAAAAGTCTAGACTGATAGTTAGGACCCAAACAATGACTTTATATTTTAACACTCAACGGTCGTTGGAAGTTCAACCTAAGTACCTAACGAGAGGTTGTTACGAGTTTCATATCTCATGTCCTCTCCCATACAATATTAGTTGCTCGTGTTATGTATATATGGAGTAACAATTATGAGTTCCATATCCTATATCCTCCCCCATACAGTAACATTAGCTACTCGTGTTTATATATAACAACTAACATTGTCAACAACAACAACAATATAATAACACAAAGCTAAACTTGTATGAGGAGGTGTTGCAAAAAATCAATGGACAAGTAAACGAAAAAGCAGATGTATTAACAAGAGATTAGCAAAAGACAGAACACTAATTACCCAAAATTTGGGGAGCGGGGATAGCATTAAGTGCAATGATCGAAATGTAACACCTAACTATTGGTTTTTTTTGGGTCATAATTAAACAAAAGAGTTGGTTGATCCACTAATTATCATACTCCTACCATAGTTAATAGGAATAATAACATTTTTTTTTCTCGATTAATTAGGGGATTCGCTAAGATTATATTTGGGTAAACTTTTGGTTGAAATCAACTAAAATTAAGGGGTATATATCTTGGATATGCACATTAACTAACCCTCAGTAAATTTTCCACAGTAAACTTTGATCAGCATCAGTTACATGAAGTCTGAGGATGATTTTTTTTTGTCTCCCATATGAATTATGATTGCCTCACAGAACAAGCAACAGCCTGTGCCCATTGTCTCAACCTTGTCTTGATTGTCTTTGGATCATCCCCTGCATAATCCACATGATAATCCATCATTAACAACCCTTTAATTATACTTATAACCTAAGTTTGTTGTAATAGTTGCTAATAATCAACTTAACATGGTCCACATTTCACTAACTCCACTATACGCACTTAATAAGTTACTATAGCTAATCAGCTATTCAAGAATTGAAAATATCGTCAAAAACTTTAAAAGTAAAAAGTAATAGTCATCGATGTAGTAGCCTCGATGCGAATGCAAATTGGATACCTTAAGTCACAAACTTCATTTTTATCAAATACGTACAATTAAAATGGTGCAAATACTTTTCATGGGTAAAAGTACGTTCGAGAATTTGAATCGTGTCCTTTGTTTAAATTCTTTAGTATTGTTACAGAATAATTTGAGTGACAAGTTTTTCAAAAAAGTTTGAACCTTAATTTTCAAACAAGTGACTTCAACGAACTAAAGTTTGGAGACATGGACCAACAATAATTAACATTGAACATTAACTTTAAAACTTTTTAAAACTAAAATTTAAATTCGAAAATCAAATTTTTGAAAAATTTCAATAGTAAAATTAATGAATTTATTGTCATTTAATACCTTTAGCCAATAATATACGTGCCATTTCAAATTCCTTGCCAAACGTATACTAGTAATTATTAAGTGGCCATGTTCATACACATGCTAGAGCACAAATCGTGTTACGTAAGTTACATTTTAGGAAGAAACTTGCACATTTGCACTAATATGGAACATCATGATTCTCACTTATTAAAACACTGAAAAAATCACGAAAAAATCATTCCTAAAACAACCCAAAAACCAAGTCGTGAATCAACAACAAACCGGCGGAAATCTTGCTCATCACACTCGTGAAAAAAGATAAAAAAACGTCGTAACCAATCAATCACTAAGCGAACTTTTAAAAAAATTAATAATTTACGAGGTAAGACGGTTGTACGACAAGAGAAAAATAAGCGTACCAGGAGTGAACATGGTAACTCGGGGACTACCAACGGGTGAACCGAGCGACATGAGATCGCTTTCTGAAGACGACGTCGTAGTAGCAAGCGACGACGATGACGACATTCTTGAAACGGTGTCGTTATAAGACTTGTTGACGGCCACGTAAAACCCCAAAGCGGGTAAAGCATCCGACAACCTTTGATCCGATTCCAAGTCGGGCGAGTCAAACCCGAACCCGAGTTCAATACAGGCTTTCAACTCATCGAAATCTTCATCGGTAAGACTCTTGCTGCGACGCCGGAGTCCACGCTGCTTACGACGGAGCCACACCTCCTCACGAAGCGTGTCTGGGGACCACGACTTCTGCTTCAGCAGCGGCGCCGTAACCCGCTGGATGATGGGGTTGGGTTCGGACATGGTGTGTCGGGTCGGGTCGGGCCCCCGGGTGGGGGGGTTGGGTTTTTGGAGAGAAAGAGGAGAGGGGGAAAAAATGAGGAAGAGTGGAGAAATATAAGGGGATGGAAATAAATAAATAAATAATGAGGTGTAGAACAAGTGTGATGGGGGTGGAATTTAGCTGGGTTTTGGTAGGCTAGGAATTGGTTGGTCCAACTCATCATGACCTGGTTTTTATAAAATAAAATTAAAAAAAAATGTAATTTGGTAAGTATATGGGCTTTCCTTGCTCTATAAGATACTCTTTACCGGAATATGCCGATATTTTACTAGTTGTTTACTCGTGTAAAATTACATGGATTATGGTATATTAGGTGCATGAATTTGTAGATTGTCATGTTCATTTGGATTATACGGTAACAAAATGCATGAATTTATAGATAGTGTCGTATCTATAAAAGATTTAATTAACCACGAGATAACTATGGATTTAAATTCTAACTAGTAGACTGGCTAGTTTTGATCCTAAAAACAAACGTATAATTATAATAATGATAAGAGTGAATCATTCTGTTTGGGGAAATGTTAACATTTTTCTAGTTGGCCGATTTGTGTAAATGGTCGTGATCTTATATTGTGTTTGTTTGGATTTTTTTTTATCCAAAAGTTGGGAAAATTATTGTGTTTCTTTTAAACGGGTACCAGTTAAATGAATTCGACTGAAAAAACAAACATGCCCGCCAATATTTGAACTCTCATCGAGCCATAGTTAGGGTTGAACCGTTGAAGTTACAATAAAGGTACTCCACACTAATTAATGGAAATCTACATTACATAATCGGTTTGCATCATTTTGTCTTATTTTGGCTTTGAGCGAGTTAATTATACTAGCATATATGTCAGGTCGGGGCGGATCTAAAATATGTATTATTGTAGAAAGTATAGTCGTCGGTGAGAATGATCACCACATATCTTACACAAATCTCATATTCCAAGGAAATGTTGTGAAATTGCGGAATACAAAGGAATACTCCACCAATGCTTCTTTTTAGATTGATAACAATTCACATGTTAATCATTGAATGAAATAGTCCCAAAATCATACATAGCAATAACCGGAGTTAGGTTAGTTAGTTGGAGGCTGGTGTATAGTTGGGCTGGTTTGAAACAAAGACTTTGACGAATGCGTGCTTATGTGGCCGCCATTATTTTGATGTCCACTTATTTTTTTATTTTTTTTATTTGAGTGCAAAGTCCACTTATTGTTGATATTTGAAATATTGATCATAATTTCCTACATACCCAATTATCAATGATCATCATATGAGGATATTATAATGTTGGTCAAGTATTTTTGAGATGTGATGAAAGAAATGAAGGTCACAAGTTCACAACAAGTCGTCGAAAAAGGCGACAGTCTAATTTCAATTTTATCCTTTACTATATCACCAAAATACCAATCGCAAAATGACCAATTTAAATTAACAAAACAATAAGTGGTGATGGCCTAACGGTAGCGTACTGGTTCTCACTTTCCAAGACTCTCTAACCTATAGGCCAGGGTTTAAAACCCAAAGTTCCCAACTTAAGATTATGTGGTATGTCATGTGTGTAATTGATGGGCTCTCTTATGGTTAGGGAGCATCCAATTGGGTATTGCGTGATTACGGTTGTCACCAGATTACCAGCAAGGCCATCTCCATGTTGATTGAATAGCTTTTATACCATACTATGAAAAATACGGATGATCAATATTAAACAGTGTGAATTTATCTCGTGGACGATGAATGCATTTTAATTTCTTACAACATGTATCTTATTATAATGTCAGTCCCTTACTTGTCTGGGTAATAATATTGTTCTTGTTTTCGATCTTCATTTCCCATGACATCTATATTATATTGACGATTCCATATTGACACGGAAATCGTACATGTAACTTACAAACATACAAGGACCAACAATAAGCTAAGGAACAATTGTCTTGAGGGTGTACATATACAAACGATTGTAGTAAGACGCGAGTCAATATATATTCTAACAGGTTTAGGGCAATGTCTTTGCCACACTGCCATTCGACTCTTCCACGCACCTTACTTATGGACAACTTTTTTTTTTTTAACAAAAGAGCGGCTAATGTTACGAGGGTGGAGTACAGTATGAGAATTCAAACGTGAGATAACCCCCGTATAGGTTAAGATTCTAACCACTACGCCGACATTGATTATCTCGAGATAGTCACTACTGGTTACTAACTCATTTGATAAGCAGTTAAACTACAGATATCGAGTCCAAAGTCCTAGCACAGAGCACCCACCAACTCACTCTCACTCGCCAAGTATAACCAATGACGGCGAAATCGCATGACAGTGTTTTGTACGACGTTCGTTAATTAATAATAAAAATCAATACTAGTCCAGAAACGAAATTGATAGGAAATATTAGGGTTCCCGTCGATTTATCCCCAAATCGATTGAAAATAAAAAAAAATAAAAATCGAAGGAGAGATGTGGCACGAAGCGAGAAGGTCGGAGAAGAAGGTGCACGACATGATGGACGCGGCTCGGAAAAGAGCACAGCGCCGAGCCGTTTATTTAGCCAAGCGGCGCGGAGATCCTCAGCAAACCATCCAAATCCTCGGCTCTCGTTCTCGCACTTACCGCGACGACGGCCTTTACCAAGCCACTCAAGACCAACAAGGCTTGTACGCCACTTTATTTTTTCCCCCTTTCATTTTTTTTCTTTAATTTATTCCGATTGTTTTATGTTTTTTCTAGTGTTTTGCTGATTGATTAATTTTGTGATTTTTAAATCTCTAATTAATTTTATTGCGGCCGAATTAGTAGATTTGGATATGAAATATTTAGTAGTTAACTAATTACAATTCGCAATTAGTTACGATTTCGATGTAGGCAACAATTTCCGGCCAATGGGATGTTAGTCCCAACTCAATTAGGTTTTTAGCGGATTTATAATATGTCGTGGTAGTGATATTCGTTATTGATTGTTATTGAATTAGGGTTTCGATGTACGCAATTTTGACCGATGATGCGTTGTGTTTGCGAAATGTAATGTCTTTAGGAACTGAATTAGGTTTGTTGTGACCAAAGGACGTGGTTGTGGTTTGTGGAGTCGGATGTCGGTTGGGAATGTGATAGGTTTGCTGGTGGCGGGAGGGAGTTTAGATGCGTGCAAGTGCAAACTTACCGTCACTAAAAAGGGAGTATTAATGGTTTTGGAAATGATTAGGATGTAGAATAATTTTCGATTTGAAGGTTGGATGTTTGTTAGTTGATTTGATTCGAATGTGAGCAGTGATGTTGTGTGTGGAGATAGGGTGGTAAATGAAAATGTGAAGGTCACTTTACTCGTTGAAGTATTTTGATGAGATTGGAATAGAAAGTTTCTTCCTCGTGTATTTTGATAAAGTTTGATGGGGATCTCAGTTTGTGGTACACACAGTCGATGTTTTCAATTTTTATCAGTTTGGTATGAACTACTGTAAAGGAGGGATGTCGAGGTTATGTTGTGATTTAAGGTCTTGTAACCGAATGATTTCGTGTATACTCAAATGGATGTCTCTCATTTCTCTACAAGTCAAATATGTCTCATTTCTCATTTCGTGTAGAATGTTTCTTCTTTTCTGAACTTTTTTTCTCTTCCCTTACAGAATACCTTGGAATGGCAAAGAAGACATCTTAATTGACAGGTAGCTTAGCCTTATTTTTTTTTTTGTAACCTTTTAGAAACGGCATACTTTATCCCTCCTAAAGTCTTAATCATCATGGAATTGGGTTGTGATTGCCTGCTTCATTTTGTTTATCATCAGATTTGACGGTCGTGCGCTTCTTGATTTTATACGTGACCCGGATACTCGTCGATCTCATCAACAAGAAAAGACCGAAGAGGAAGAAGAATTAGAAGAGTTTGTTAATTTTGAGCGTTATCGGGATTTAATTAAGCATCGACGTAGAGGATGTCGGTACTTTTTAGAATTTTTCTTGTGTTATAGACAGACTGTTCTTGACATAGTTTACGAAATACTAAGTTCTTTGTTTAACAAAGAAATAGTTATTATATTCCATTTTTCGCTTGTGTTACTTCACCAAAAGTGATTCCTTTTTACTTGTAACTGTTCCAATTTAAGCTTTTTCTATCAACAGTGTCTGATGAAGAGGGGTTGCATCATGTTAATCAAGTACTTGAAGCAAAATTTGCGTTGCCATTTCCTTTTGACAGGTTTGACGCTCGACCTTTTCACATCCTTGAAATTAGTCGAATGCTTCCAGGTACTTTATTTTTCGTGGCCACCTTTTATTTTCATAGCAGTAGTGTACGACAATGAAGAAAAGACAAACAATAAAAGAATAATGTTAGCTTTGAATTTACTCATGTGGAAGCTTTTAGGCATAAACGGCTTGGGATTCGGCTGTTTTATTTCATTCTGTTATAAGTGATTTATTGGTATCATTATTTTCTTTTGTTGGCTGTCAGCCTGTCACCAATTGTTTTTATTGGTGCTCTTCTGATGTGATTTGATTACAAAGGTCCTTTTTTTTTTTTTTTGTTTTACCATGGCAGATTGTTGGCCAAAGTTATGTTTATGAGTGTGAATGTCCTGGTCTTCACCAAACTCTCACCTGCTACTGGTTTTTAACATCTCTCCTAGTGTTGCATCTTCTGACAAGGCTGAGTTCTGACAAGTGTCTTATCTTAATCTATCCTTGACTGATGGAGGGTAAAGTTGTAAAGGGAAACGGTGGAGCTATGGGTGATAATTTTGGAGAGCAGAGTGAGAAGTGAGTTTGGAGGAGTTACAAATGTTATTAGTATTGATTTTTTCATGGAACTCTTAGACTTGCATTTTTAAATACCTTCATGGTGATTTGAGTGAAGGTTTTATCGTAGGTCCATTTTATATGCGATTCTTCATTCATTGTAGTATCTTGCCTTACTCTATGATGGCACAGGGGTTCAAGAGTAAAGGGGCGCCTTTTTTTTATTGGTGCATTAAGCCCCTTTGCTTTTTCTTCCTTATTATAACAAGTAACCAAGTAGAATACCTTAGGAAATGAAGTAAGTGATTTTGACTTTTCTGCAGTCCCCTTTTAGGCAGCAAAAGAATGCCATTTAGGGAATAGAGATAGATAAGAATGTTTTCCGGGATGAATTTAGTTTTGAGTTGGACTTTTCATGAATGCAAAGAAGTGTGGTACTGCCAGTCCCATTCCTTGAGAGCAGAAGGTGGTGGTATAGCTAGGAGTTTAGGCCAAGAAAGGGCAAGACACATTTGTTGATTCTTGAGTTTTCGTTGATTTCTCTTTTACTTTGAGTTAGTTCTTGTTTTAGATATTCACTCCTGTTTTGTTTCACTTGTTTTTTCTGAGATGTAGCTTATGCCTTTTGTAGATCTCAGCAATCCCAAACTCCTGCTACCAAGGGAACGTATTCTCAAGTGGGTTTCTCATATGATGGGGACGGGAAGGAGGAGACTTTGTCTTCAGATGATGAGGACTCTGATGATGAGGATGTTGAAGATGAAGATGAGGAGTTTAATAGTGATGATAGCGATGATGAACGTATGGAAGTCATAGCTAAGGATTTCGGGGTGAAGCGATATGGTTGGCTTGTCTACATGGATAAGAAGGCTAAGGAAGAGGAAAAGAGGCAGAAAGAAGTGATTAAGGGAGATCCTGCTATTGTGAGTGCAATTTTCTGTGCATGGAAAGTGTATTCAATGGTACTCAGTTCACACGTTTCCTTGTATGTGTTCTAATATTTTTCTGTCAGAGGAAATTGAGTCGCAAGGAGAGAAGGAAGGCTTCGCAGATAGAAAGGGAGAAAGACAGGGAGGCTGCACGTTCTATAGGAAGTCGTGTTATTCACAATGATCCTTACCGGTAATTGCTGACGCTTATTGGATGTTTATTTTTGTTTCTTTATGCATTCTTATTGCAAATGTCATTTTGTGTACTCAGGGAATCAAGGCGGAGTCCCACATATGATGCTTACCCTCGTTCAAGAAGGTGTGTTTTTGACCTTTTTTTTCCTTCTGGCCTGCTCAGTAGAAGCAGGTGGGATCAAGGTGATCTGTTGTTAAACATCGTGACTTTTACCTATCCAGATCAAGGTCTAGATCTCACTCTCCATCATATTCAAGGCGCCATAGTCGTGGGCGTACTGATGATGGTCACCGAAGCAAGTCAAAGGCACCAAAAATAGAATTCATCACTGAGTTTGGGGGATCTCCCAACAGAGGGGTGCCAAAACTGGAAGGAATCTCTCCGCCACCTTCTCCTCAAACTGATTCATCCAACCGGTCGGAGCACTCAACCTTTTATTCTTGCCAAGATAGTTTCGAGAGTCATTTCTGTGATGCTGCTTGTCTGCGGTTTTGTTGCCTGAGACAACTGTTTTTGGTTAAAAATTGACCATAGGCTACCTGTATAATTGACAGACAAGGATTTGTGATTGAAGCATTTTCTTTTAGCCGTAATGTAGTGAAATATTGTCTTAAACTTTTCTTTCTTGCAGTGCACCTTCTGTTCGTATCCTTGAGGCATTACATGTGGATCCTGCTTCTGGTGCAACTCTTGAAAAAGAAAATTCTGCTAAAGTGGTAAAGGCCCCAGCAAGGTGTGTAGTGTGTTCATGTACAATGCTTTGTTTACAATTTGTATGTATTGGATACTGTTTTCTGGGAGTTTGAAGTTCTTTCTTGTGCTTTTTCACTTGTCAATCTTCATTGGTTTAATAAGTTTGATGATTAATTGTATTTTTTTTCTTTCCATTTGCAGTACATCTTCTGCTCTAGCCAAACTTAAGGCAGCCACAGGTGGGGCAAAGCAACCGCAGGCTGAAAAGAAAGAAACACCTCAGGAAAGGCTTAAAAGGATTATGAGCAAACAGCTAAATAAGCAAAGTATGGCGCAAATATTTTGATTTTTTGTTTTATTTTAATTTTTTCAGTCATAGGAATGTATATACTGTCGATTTCTTGTTAAGCTGTTTTTTTTTTATGGTGGCTACCTCAGTCGTCGAATTCTTGCTAAGCTGTTTTTTTCTTGGTGGCTACCTCAGTCAAGAAAGATTCTGCTATTGAAACGGCCAAGAAAAGAGAGCAAGATCGTCAGAGGCTGGAAAAGCTGGCAGAGACTAGTCGACTGAGTCGTTACAGACGCCGAAGCCGTAGCAGGAGCTACAGTCGTTCTCCACGAAGGTGTGTTGTTGCTAACATATTTACCAAGGGACTTCCCTTTATTATCCAATTAGAAATAGTTGCATGTGGGATTGTAAGTGGTTTATTTGCTTTATGAGGCATTTGGGCTAAATGAAATGTCTCTGAACTGTAGACTACAGTAATCAGCTACTTCATCTTTTTAATTTAAAGTTCAAGTGCAGATAAAGAAAATTAAAAAACAATGCTCCTGTGACTTTCCAGAAGAAAGTTCTACACCCCACGTCTCCCAAACCCCTTCTCTCATTTTACACTGCCGAACAATGGACTGCCGTAGCAGCAAATATAAATTTTGCTCTTTTTCATGAATCACCGACTCTAACTTCAGAGTTCCAATCTCCTCGTGTGTACATCAGTAATCAGCGTATATTTTTCCTTGGTATGATATCTATATTTTCCATAAGATGGGTAAGGTTGCGTACATTCGACACCCTTTCCCTTGCCGGGACGCTTCAAGGTAGTGGGGTGACGGCGTTGTTGTATGGTTTACTGGTACTGCATTTTTTAAACAAGTGTCAATGGCAGGCTGTTGAGCAATTACTGCGGTGGCTATATTTAGAAATTTGAAGTTACTTTCAGAGTCACCTCAAACTTGTTTTTATTTTGCCAGGATTGGTATCATGTTGAGCAACTATATCAATGGTTGATTTTACTTTACTTGCCTATTAGACTGTAGATTATAAGCTTTATCACCAGCCACAGGATTATGTAAGTCTAAAGTTTAAGGACTCGAGAGTCTTGTGGCTAGGGGCAGAAGTGTAGGCTTTTAGGGTGATGAAGGGCTCTGTTATAAGATTTTGTAGTGTATTAGTTCCTTCCTTGGTGGTAATGTGGTATGATTGCAGCTAGGATTTAAAGATACTCATACTGCTTTTTAAGAGGCAGTGGTGATGCTGTAAAGGTTTCTTACTTCTTAAATTTGTATTGCATTGTTGTGTGTATGTTTGCCATTAGCTGTCTTTCTTTAGGAGGATGTGGTAACGGAGGATTGTTTGATGTTTAGTAATAGAGGCATTGAAAGAGTTTTTACATTTGTTTGATGCAGAAGGCACAGGTATAGCCGAAGTCCAAGTAGGGGGAGGAGTTCCCGGAGACACCATTCTCGGTCACGCTCACCCTCTCGCTCACGCTCACCCTCTCGCTCTCACACTCGTTCTCGATCCCGGTCTCCCTCTCGCTCTCCAAGGTGAACACATTGTCATTCTTCTTCCTGTTTTTGTTTGTTGGCGACTTCAGTCGAGTGACTTGTAAAATTTGTTTTAACAGACGAAGAAGTCGTTCCCGGTACTGACTGAGATGATTGTGATCCCTATGTATCACCTGTGTCACTGTGTGACGTGTATCTTTGCATTTGTGATGAAAATGTATGGTGGGAATTCAGCCTAGAGATGATATTGTCGTGCTGAAGTAGTGAACTCAGATTCTCAGTGTTGTATGAAAACACACTTATCTCAATATACATTACACAAGAGTTGTTGGAAGTTCTATGTGAGTCCAGAATTTTTTTTTTCTCTTGAGTTGGGATCTTTGAGCACGATGTGTGTTGATTGTTGGAGGCCCGGGTTTTGTAGTACCGTCTGTCTGCCAGTTTTTCCGCACACTTGATGATTCCCGTTCCTCCTCTGGGGTCGATACTCGACAGAGGGTACCTCCCAGCCGAGAAATTGGG